>LS571776.1:5302-25103 GCA_900490775.1 Pristionchus maxplancki | reverse complement strand
TCATTTTCTCCCCCGTGTGTGATCCTTCCTCTCCCTATTCTGTCATAGTTGCCCGAGCAACAAGATCCTTCATTTTCTCCCCCGTGTGTGATCCTTCCTCTCCCTATTCTGTCATAGTTGCCCGAGCAACAAGATCCTTCATTTTCTCCCCCGTGTGTGATCCTTCCTCTCCCTATTCTGTCATAGTTGCCCGAGCAACGCGCTCCTTCCATCTCGTCTTTCTGTCTTTAGCTACTCCTCTCCCTCTCTCACTCAAGTCATTGTAGTCAGAGCAACGACTCACCCTCCTCTACCTCTTCCTTTCACCCCCTTCTCACTTTCCAATTCGACTTTACTCGTTCTTTTGGTTGCGTCCTTGAATTGTCGCAGTTCTCTCGCTTGTTTATATAAATTATCACTACCCCTTCGCAGTTGTCTACACCAACTCTACTGTGACGCATGAGTCGGCGACAAGTAAAGAGAAGTACAGCAGGTATGTCTTCTTGTTTGGCAATATTTCCAACATGTACATTAGTGATGACAATTCGGCACGCGCCTCTCTCGTTTCGAATGATATCTCACCGGTCAGAGAAACAAGAGAGTGTGCGAAATTGAGAGAGACGAATGCCGATTTGTCAACCCTAATGTACATTGCAGTTCATCTAACAAGACTACTATAAAATAACGGATTTCAAGCGACTCTTAGACTTCAACTAATCTTGGAACGAGGTAAATGATGCATTGCTTGTTTGACTCTTTCACGAATAGCCAATTCAGATTGAGAATCGAAATCTCCATGGTCTCGAATGCGAAACGGCGCCTGCGTTCACTGGATTGGAGAGAGAAGGGAGCATAAGGAGAGATTAGATGAGAACGAGATCGCATTGCCATGATTGTATTGTTTGTGGAAGATTTGTGAACAATAAAGTTGTTCGATCAAGCCAATGAGGTTGAGCGTCTCGAGTTAGAAACTATTTACCCTGACTATATCCTTCTCCCCTCTCACCAACCAGCCATCCTCTCTTACACCACCCCTTCCCCTTCTCCTATAGTTGCCAGAGCAACGATATTCCTCTTCTGACTCTCCTCGAACCTCTCCCTCTCTGGCATCTCCACTGTCCTCTCTCTCTCTCTCACATCCCTCGAATTCATCGCAGTTGCCCGAGCAACGTTCACCTCTCTCTCTCCCTCCCACTACTACCTCTCCTCCAAACATCTCATCACCTCTCCATCTCTTCATCTAGACCACTTTCCTCTCCCACATCAATCGAATTCGTCGCAGTCGCCTAAGCAACGTTCACTTCTCTCCCTCTCTATGCATCGTCGAGATCTCTCGTTGCTTCTCCTATGAGATCTACTCGCTTCCTTCTCTCAGACCCCTCGAATCCATCGCAGTTGCCTAAGCGACGGCCTTTCCTTCCTGCCTCTGCTCTCTTTCCTCCATCTCTTGCGACGAGCAACGCCCTCTCTTATCTGTCATTCTCACCACTACTCTCTGGACCTTGTTCAGTGTCTGCCCTCCCCCTCCTCTTCCCTACCCCAGTCCCCCTTCCATTCATTTCTCAGTTCCTGCTCTCTTGCTCTGTCTCCGCACTGCGTTACTCTTCGTTATTCTATCCTCTCACGTTATCACCTCTTCTCAATATTACATGATAGTTTTTTCCAACTATTATGTCCTATTTTAGTTGCCTACTCCAACTCATCGGCTATTAGCAATCGATTCATCAATTCATCAAGAACCGTCCAATCAAGAAGGAAACAGGAAGGAGAAGTTCACATCCGAATGTTGAGGACAAAGTCGAGACAAAGAAGGTGAGCGGATTAGAGATGGCTTGGCAAGAAATGACTCTCTTCATTCTGCACGATCTCGCCTCTCTGACAGGTGAGAGAGTACGCGAAATGAGGAGACGATTTCTTGCGAAGCCATCCCTAGAACGGATACAAATGAGAGAATTATGTATCATTACTCAAATTCAGACGTGCCAGTTATCATCGAGCCGAGTTCAACTACGCCATCCCATTCTCGCGCTCCTTCAACTCCATTAACAACTTGTCATGTCCTATCTGTGCAATCAGTCCATTATGTGAGACAGTGAGCAAATCTGTCGAATGTGTTTATTGGATGATAAAGTGGTTGAGATAAAACGATAAAATTTCGTTGTGATTCTTCTGGATTTCACAAGTCGGTGGAAGGAAATTCTCTCGATACATGAGGCAGTATAGTGTAGTGGATCAATAGACATGCAAGAGGAAAGAGTAAGAGCATTTATCGCACAATTGGGAAAATGACCCAAACAGGAGCAAGCGAACCTTCCTCGACACGTAATCTCCAGATGCGCAATCTCCCTCAAGGAAGGGTTTTCCTCAGAGCGCACGAAGGCTTTAAGTGTGAAGCAATAGGACCGACGCGTACGGAGGAACAGGATTCGGTGGTTCTTATAGCTGCCAGAGAGGTGGAGAGGGGCAGGAGTAGTCCAGGTACGAGTGAGCATGTGGAATCGCTGGTGCAACCGATGCACGACGACTTGTTAGAAATTTGACTTTCTCTCTAAATGCCAGGAAGACCAAAGAGAGGGAGAGAGGAGCAAAATTGACGAATGGTCGAATTGACGTAGACAACTGAAAGTGAGAAAATAGGGCGAAAACACGGCAAAGCAATAAATTCAGATGTCGTTGGAAATCGCATGAGAATGAACGAGAAAATACCCAAGACGCAACGTGTCACTCGATAGATCGGAGGAGAAGAAAGAGAGTGCAGTTCGATAGCAGAGAGAGAAAGGGATGAATCATCCGGAGGAGAGAGGAGGGAGAAGGAGAGCGCTTTACTTTTTTGTATCTCGTGAAAGCACTGGTTACACAGAGATTCTTCCCCGCAAACCGCTTTCTATCCTCTTTTATCGCAACATTTCAAGGGGGAGAGCAAAACGAGAGGAGGAGCATTCGTTGTTGCGTTTTTTGTGTCTCGAGCGAGCGCTAGATTACACTTCCATTCTTCCCTGCAAAACGCTTTCTCCCCTCCCTCTTCGCAACATTTCTCTGTTATTCTGCCTGACTGCTCCTTTCATTCAAATGACTCACACCGATCGCTATTTCTTCCTTTTCCTCCTCTATGCGACTTAAATATAACCATTTTATATTTCAGTTGTCTACATCATCTCATCTGTGTCAACAAATGGACTGCACATCGATTCTTGTCGCGATTTTCTACCGAAGGTAACCTTTTTGGGAGAAAAAAATTAAAATTAGCACTAAAATTACAGCTTCTGACTCGGCCTAAGCTTCGTTGGAGATCATAAATATGAGACAACCTGCTTCTCTAGTGATGAATAATATTACTACTGCATGTGGCCAGAAGAGCTTCGTGCACTAAGCCCGATGAATGCGTGGAAACAGAGGCGGTATGTTGTTCAGCACCAGAATAGATTATAACTAAATTCCTTTCCAGTGAGACAGTGGCAGCGGTGTTTATTGCAAATGAGTGAGGAAGAGATATTAGCAAGAAGAATGATGTATTCATGGCATGCAGCGGATCACGAGCATTATCGAGAAGAAAAGAGGATGCCACCAACAGCACGATGCGTTCGCCATATGTTGCTTGAAAAGACTTGAGAATGCTTTATCGGTCGAAAATTAAATAAAGATTCGTTTTGCTGATTCGGAAATCAAATCACATTGTATGATGCGTGTAATTTTTGAAAGAGAACCCAATCCTCAGGAAAAGTGGTTATATCAGTTATCAGTGATTGAGATGAAGAGTTGGTGAAAGGAGATTGACAGTTTTTTTACCCCTGAGTGTTTGATGCTGTGGAAAAAGTGGGGGGAGATTTTCTCCTTGGGTGGAAAAAGTCAACAAGGAGAAAAGGAGAAATTCAAAATTTTGAATTTCTCCTTGTCGACTTTTTCCACCCAATTTTCTCCTTTTCTCTTTTCTCCGCCCACTTTTTCCACAGCATGAGTTTGATCGAGTCGTCACTCTACGCTCTTTTATCTTCTCCTTCTCTTTCCCCTTCGCAACATTCGATGTGTAATCTGTTTCTCTTCTCCTGTCAATCAAACGCATCTCGCAACATTTCCTCTCTTTTTGTTATTTTGTTTCTCTCGATACGGTCTTTCTCTTTCTTTTCTGTTTGAAAATTTTTGATACACTCCTCTTGGTTTCAGTTGCCTACATCAACTCAACCAGCAATGATCTGTGCTTCAACAAAAATTTTTTGACTCAACATCTTCCTAAAGGTTCCTTTTTCTTATTTTCCGTCAGTTATCCCACTGTACGATCCTTTTCAGAACGGAAGAACGACTGGGAATCGCAGTAATTCATGTGAAACGCACTACATTTCTGTACAGAGGTATGACTTTTGTTCGTCCATTTTGTCATATTCTCATCCTATTCATTGCAGATTCAGGAGGACCGCTTTTATGCAAGTGTGGAGATGAGTTCGTATTCTAAGTGAGATCCACCATTATATCGACACAAGCATGAAATTCGCCTTTGCGATATTCTATGAAGTAAACTAGGGATGGCAAAAATAGTCCAAAGGCGAGTCTGAGATCATCCGTAGTCCGAACTTTTCGGACTAACCGGTGTCTCGGACTATGGATAGTCCGAATGATGGGACTATGAATAGTCCCAGACTATTCATAGTCCCAAATTCCAGTTATGTTTCAAATGCGCTAAAATATGAAAGACATGTCTTTCTGACTATCTTGACGATTATTTCGTATAACTGTTTCGTTTCCAATTATAAATATTGGTTTATTGCACCAGCAGCATTCGAAATCACTGATCCTTATCTTATAATAAGATTCTTAAGAGCAGTTTGAAGCGAAACAATTCGACAATGCGATAAGAGTGGTGTCTAGATCTTTATGGCACCCGCTCAGGAAATTATAACCGCAGAATATATCGTAATCATCATGCAGTATCCACTTTTGAGGTTGTCAGCTAAATGTAGTAAAAGCAGCTCAAAAATGTTACTATTGTATCTTGTCAACCAAAAATACGGTGTTCACTCTAATATATCTTATTTTTTTGGAAATATAGACAGATAAAGGCTGGGACTATTGATAGTCCCAAATATTTTCCCTCCCCCTCACTCTTGGACTATGAATAGTCCGAGAATAGAGAGATCATTTCTCACTCCGACTCATCCCAGTCCCTCAGCGCGCGCGTGAATCGGTCGGTTCAGACTATTTCCGCCAACCCTAAAGTAAACCGCACGATAAAGTAATGTGTCTACTTGCTTTCCAAGTCACATTCACATAAGGAACTCTTTGTTCTCTGTTATCTGTAATCTCTCTCGTCTTCTTTCTTCTCATTGTGATGACGTCCAGTCCTTCCGACCTCTCCTGTTAATCAAATCTTACAATCACATCACATCACCGTATTTCCATTGCAATTTTTTTCTGTAACATTTTGTGCCGATTCTTCCATTCTTTCTGCCATTTCTTGTCAATCGAATGACTCATTGCGATAGCGATGCTGGATTCCTTCATTTCTCCCCTTGACTCTCGCTGTACAAATAGCGTCTTCTCTTTCTCCTATCAAAAACCTAATTTCTTTTTAGTTGCCTACATCTACTCACTCTTTCGAGATAACACCGAATTAGGATTTATCATGCCCAGGTATGCCATTTTGAATCTTATTTGGTCTGCGAACTGAAAAGTGCGATCAATACGTGGTCGATTTTCAACTGATCATGCTATTACAGCTATTCGAAGCCTACCTTACCATTATGTCGATCGAACAAGAATAATTAGCTCGGGCTTAAAAGAAGATTTCGCAACTTCAAGAGCCAGGTACCATATTTTTGAAATAATTCTCAATAATGATTTGCAGTGAGTTTCGGGAAGCCGCATAATGTGCGAACATGGAAAAAGTAGAGCACATAATAAAGAAATGGGACAATGAAAGTTCGCAAAATGAGATGCCCAATAGTGAAAAGCACTCTCATGGCTGCCAATTCGCCCCAGGCCTTCTCATTCTCATTGAATTAAATGTACCTGCCAAAGCTTGCTTGTTCTGTGGTGCCCAAAAAAATGAACCGACCATTGTACCATTGCTCTTGCGATAAATCAGTTGTAACATCAGGATATTTGATCAACTTTATGAGGCACGAGACTTGTCCAAATGAGTTTTAATTGAGAGGTTTTAGTCCAGTTGACAGGTGACAGTTCGTTTATTCAAAATACAAGAAATGGAGATCATTACCATTGTGGAATCAATTCACGAAAAATCAAAAATCTACAGCAACATGCCAGTTCACATTTTCTTCTTCGTACAGAGACTGAAGATTGGATACTGCCTGGACGATACACTGTGTACGTATTCCACAGTTTGACTTACCTTAATCACTGGTCCATTGGATATGAACGTGTAGCCATAGAATTGCTCCTGCGTATTGCGGATCTAACAGAGTTATGCGATTCACCTAGATTCAAATAAGTTGCCAACTCGCCTTTGGGTTCCCCGTAGAATAGTCAATTCATTAGGTATTTCTTTGATGAAGTCATGAGTCGATGTAGACAACTGAAATTATGTCAATCAAATAGCAAACAATTGTACGAAGTAACGAGCAAGAAGAAGAGGGCGCGAAGGGAAGATGAAGAAAAGAGGGGAGTAAGGAGCTCACAGGAAGGAGGAGTAAGAGCAAGGCCTTGACGACCCTTTCCATTGCCAGTGAGAAGGCGCTGGCAACCTCACAAGCCTCATAGGTGTGTGCGCAGGAGCAATCCCTCTAAACTTTCTGCGCTCCCTAATGTGAAGAATTATCATATTATTGCATCACTAATTTCCAACCATCACTTGTAGTCACTGTCTTGGATCGTCCCTTATACGACATTTCGCTTTTTTCATTCTCGACATTTCTATCAACATGAACATTACTAAACATTCATGCTTATTCAACTTTATTCAACAATTATCGGACGCAGAGGCAAATGGAAACGGGACAGACAATGTTGCTTGCAATCTTATTTACATAAAATCACACAATCATAGATACATGCATTCTCACATTGTCGACGTTGACTTATAATCCATGTTCTTGCACCTAAAATTTGCGTCACTTGCTTGATATTTTAGGTTTGAGTGAAAGTTGCCCACCTTTGGCACTTTTTAGATTCATAAAGTTGTTCGTTCGGATAATTCTTTGGCGAATTGATGAGTTGGAGTAGGCAACTGAAAGAATGCTACGGCATTAAGATGAAGCAACGAGTAAGAAAAGCGGATCGCACAAAAGTAAGAAGAGGGAAAGCTGAAGTAGGTGCCTTCACAGAGAAGAAGGAAAGAGTGAGTAGAGAGTTGTCAGTGAAAGGGGGGGGGGCACTTGACGACCGAAGCCACTCATACTCGGCTGTGCGAGGTGGGTCCCATCTACTCCTTCCACAATACCCATTGTGACTTTTCAATCATGTTGAGGGATGGAATGGAAGAAGGCAATGAAAGTAACTTATTGTTAGGGTACAAATTTTGCTAGGACTATTGAAGAAGGAGATTTGGCATCGTGAAAGGAGTTTAGAGATCAGATACAAAGCAAAAACTGCGTAATAGTTGAGGATATGAATTTATCACAACATAACCACAATAGCCACAGTTCTTGTTGTGCATGCATGGTTTCGACGAGCAGGTTCAATGTTGCAACTGATAATTCTACATCCATGTCATCGAAATTGAGTATGCCAGCCTCGAAGGCCGCATCGCCGAATACTTGTCTTGCCCACTATCACTTACCCTTCTCTGCTCGTAGAGACGAATCCAATGATTTCACATGTGATTGTACTCCATCGTATTCTGAATTGTCTGATTTTTCCTTTGCAGAGTATTGGGCTTTGCTTCTTACATTTTGCATTGTACTGATTGTGAAGTAATTCACAGATGAGCCGATGTAGACAACTGAAAAGCATCGACTATTGAGTGAAAAGGCAAGAAGCAAGCAAAAAGGAACGACTACTAAACGGAAGGAAAGGATGGATGAAAAAGAAGGACCGGCGAACAGAGGAACGGTCGTCCATGGAGATTGGGGAGGAGCAAGAAGAGGATGACAATTCGTCTCTTCAATATGCTTGCTCTCTCGTGGCTCTTGTCGATGAGTGACTGCACAAAGTGAAGAGAGTACGACAGACGTTGCATGCATGCATGACGAAAATGAAAGACTTTATTTATTATTTCTTTATCCGGAAAACGGGTTAAACAATTCAAATTGCTCAGATGGGTCTGTGTAGTCAGAGGTGCCATCACGTGGACCATTCCTAGACTTCATTGCTGCACGTATTATCTTTTCGTTCCTTTGTTTCTCATCATACGTTGCTGCTCGTTTCTCTTGATCACTGTTCATGTTGTCGTAGTAGTGTTCGGAATTCGAATTCCGAACACTACAACAAAAAGAAAACAATTTTAAAATTAACAAGATTTGTTTGAGAAATCGAAGGTCCCATCGATCGTGACGATGTCTGGGTCGCGATCCTGCATATCTTGAAGCCCTGGACATTCCGTACTTCGTTCATCATGCACCGTTGATTGTCTACATCGCCCACAGATCAGAGCTACTGCGCGTGGACGAACTGGTCGTTACGGAATTCGAATAAGTAGGCGAACGCATTTCATTCTGCAGAGAGTAAACACTATTTGGTGCTTAAATGGCATGCAATCTTACCTTATGATTACTTTCAACGTGCCGTGACCCTTGTTTATGGATGAGCTGGTGTAGATAACTGAAGAGAAAACCGATTGGAAGAACCAAAACAGGAAATGAGAATGAACGACTACTAGAGGGAAGAAGTGGATGAAATGGCATGAGAGACTGGTGAGCAGAGGTCTTGTCGTCCTGGAGAAGGAGCAGAGAGAGAGAGGAGAGAGAGGAAGCGTCTCTTCATTTTACATGTTCACTCATTTCTCAAACAATTACATTTTCCTTAAATCTGGTGCCGTATTGTCACCCGCTCGTAAATATGGAACGAATTCATGTATTCAGAATACTTTATGATCAACGACAGAGAGTGTGGAGATTACAAATTAGTCGGAAGCGATGAGGTCTTGATGTTTCGAAGATGCAGCTCACTACTTTTAAGGTCCCGTCACTCCTTACTGCAGTTACTGTCACATAGGAATAGACATTCTCGATATTTCTTGCTTTAGGATGCGATCTTATCGGGATAGAGTTTATCGGATATCGTCAATGAGCTGATGCAGACAACTGAAATGAAAAAAATGATCTTGAGTAAAAGTCAGATGAAAAAAGAGAGTAAAAGTGGACGACTACAGGAAGGTAAAGGAGAAGAGAAGGAGGAGGAGGACTGAAAAGAGAAGGAAGCTGGCGAACACAGGAGCGGTTGTCCAGGGAGATGGAACAAGAGAGTGAAGGGGAAGATGCATCAATGGGTTCTGTCGGTCAATGATGAGTACGGGACAGTGGGCTTTAGAAAGAAAAAAACTAAATTGTGGCAACAGCTGATAATAAGATTATTTATCACATGGAATCAACGTTAAATACAAACTACAAATGGCTCGATGAAGTTGAAAGAGTGGTGGTGCTCGGAAATATTCATTACTCAGCGTCGTGGACTATGCGCTCTTCCGTATACCGAACTGATGATAACGACACGGTAATTGTTGTAGTAGTATTGTTGAGTTCTCGTCAACGTTTTTCCAGTCCTCGTCTTCCGTCGGACTCATTATAGTCTGAATTGCAGAGATATCATTTGAGTTGGTATTTTCTATTACATTAATAATCACGACAATAATTTAGATGCTTACCTTCTTCCTTTTTTATTGGTTCAATGCATTGCTTGTGAGAAGAACATGAATGAGTTGATGTAAACAACTGAAATTTGATATTGTACGGCCCATCACACAAACGAAAAAGGGAACAGAGAGAGCGACTACTAAAGCAAGGGAAGAAGGAAGGATGGAGGAAGAGGAACTGGTGAACAGAGGTCCGGTAGTCAAGTGAGATGGCAGAAGGGAGGAGAAGGGGACGCGTCTCTACATTTCAGATACCATCTCGTTCCTCAGTCTCATGAGAGAAATCCACAGTGCGAATTGACGTTGATTGATCAGCTGATTGCTCTGGGGCAGGGTTTCAGTGTGCAGAGAGGTACGTAGAAAAAGATAACAGTGGGTGGACTGAACAGTGATTCCATGAAGACGATGAGAGACAACAACATATATTTTGTATTACATCTCTTAATCGGGTAGAACAATGGTAACGACTTTTCGAATGAGCCGCGGAAGATCGATATTCGTGTGGCTTTTTCGTGACATATCACAGCTTTTCCTATTTCGATATTCCTAGGACGAAATGATGGCCATGTTCTGGGCTCGCTGATTCCCGATATCTTTTATCTATCAGGTGTTAATTGAAGGATGTCCTGGAACCGGTTGTTGTCGTTGCTTCCGTCAAATTGCAAACTGAATTGTTTAGAAATACGTTTTGTCGAAGAAAACTTCCAACCTCTTTGTTATCCTGGTAGGTCATTTCATTGATAGTGGTTCACGGATGAGCTGATGTAGACAACTGAAAAATAGAAAGACTAGAGCCAATGAACGAATACATAGAAAAGAACTACTACTAAAGCAAAGCAAAGGAAGGAAAGGAAGGATGGAAGAAGAGAGGGAATGGCGAACAGAGGGACAGTTGTCCATGGAGATGGGCGAAAGAAGGATGAGGAGGAGAATTGGTCTCTTCATGAGAGAGAGAGACAACGTTCGTTAAGAAAAGTGCTTTATCAGACAAATTATTGAGAAAATCGTAATTAACAATTAAAAATACAAGGATGAATCGCTGTATCCTTTGGTCGATGTCATCATCTTTCGTGAAAGAAGGCACACTATATTGTCGTGTACTCTCTTTTTACTTGTCTTGTAAAGTCACGGTTATCTCAAAGAGTGGAATGAAGTAGGGATGGCTTGGCAAGAAAAATGACCGGGTTGGGATCTTGCGAGAGTGTAGAATGAACCCAATCATTCTTGGGGAAAGGGCAAAATGAGTAAGAAGGGATGCAAAATGGCAAGATTCTTAAGAAAGGCAAGAATCTTGCTCATTTCAAGATTCTTGAGAGTCCCCTCATTCGTCGATTGACCGAGATAGACCGAGTGGTTCATTGAGCGAGACGAGAAATGATTTGTTCAAGATTCTTAAGAATCTTGCCTGAGAACAACGATTCTTAAGAAATATGTAAAAAGATCAATTCTCCCAATAAGATCTTTCTTTCTTTCTTGCCAAGCCATCCCTAGAATGAAGTCCGAGCAGTTCAGCACAGCGTGTCAGAGGGGGTAGATAATTCAATTATCCCGTCCGAGGTCCAAGGCGTGTCTCCCTTTTTCATACTGATCATTTTCGTCCAATTCGAGTGATTGGAGCGGTCGGGAATCAGAAATTGATAGAATAAAAGAGCTTTTCGATCAAAATGACCCGTTTGGTTAAATGGGTCTCAGTGAAACGTAACCAATTCATTCGAAGTTGTTCGCCGTGCCGTCTCTTGGTGTTTCTCATACGGGAAATTAGATGAAACACGTACCGTGCATAGAAACCCCAACACCTTTATTATTTTTGGAATGGTCATGAACGGCCCTACATAGTTACTGGAGATAGTTTTAAAATAAATGTCGTACATTCGAGTTAAGCATGAGAATATCGTAATTTCTGCATGTTTCTAGATAACAAAGTCATTTCTTTAAAATCCATCTCCAGTAACTATGTAGTTCGTATCATTTCGATAATCTTTCATAATAATGGTGTAGGGGTTCCTATGCACGGTAGGTGTGTTATCTAACTCCGAATTTGTAAACAGAAAAGACGTCATGAAAGCTTTGAAAAAAAAATTTTTCATGTCAGCAAATTAAGAGTGGTATATTACAGTATAGTTAAACAATTCTGATATTTTTGATTTTCATGATTGCTTCCTATCAGTAAGTTATGGGTTATGCTTCACAGATATTTCATAATCGTTGTGTTCGAATGACCATGAAAAGGGGTCGGACACGGAGAACAAAGGAGTTTTCCCACTCCGACACGCTGTGTTCAGTAATAGATAGGGTTCTCTTATTGGAAAAAAATCGAATTGGAAAATCCATCCCTCTCCCTCTCATTTTCCAATAGCGCGCGAGAACAAAGCGGCCCCTTATTGGAAAATGATTCTTATTGGAAATCCAATAAGGATCATTTTCCAATAAGGAAATCTCCACCTTTCCTTCACTATTTCTTCTCGAAATGATCGGCCATTCCCTTATTGGAAATCCAATAACTATTGCAAAATCGAGCGCCGCGCACGTAGACTTATTGGAAAATGAGAGGGAGGGAAAATCCTTTGTTCGCGCTATTGGAAATCCAGAAAATTTTCCAATAAGAGAACCCTAGTAATAGATATTTCGATTGAGCGCTTTGAAATTTACGGCTTCAAGTAGCTGTATGTATTTCTAGTCAACTGATTGAGGAAGAATCTGAAACAAATTCTATTGCCGATATGTTATTCAGTTCGTTACCTCAACATCAATGTTGTTGGAAGAAATTATGTTTGTGACTGTGCACGGATGAGCTGATGTATGCAACTGAAAAAAGACTAACAGATCCGTCACACATACGACAACAGGGAACAAGAAGAACTACCACTAAGGCAAGGGAAAAAGGGAGGATGGAAGGAGAAGGAGGGCTACCGAACAGTGAAACAGTCGTCAATAGAGACGGGCGAAAGAGGGGGATGAGGATGCGTCTCATCAATGCACATATTCTCTCGTTTCTCTAACAGATGAGAGTGCAATCGTAATGAAGAACTGCGACCTCGAGCTTGCGACGAGAACAAAGACGTGAAATTCACTACCCCAGTAGAGCAGTAGATTGTATATATTTATTCATCAAACATAAATGGATGATACAATTTATCAAATAAGACTAGTGCGCACATTTCGGTGTCCTCGATGGGGATAATGCAATTGTTTCCATTTCCATCTCAATAACTCTATTTCAATGCATGAGAGGCATCGATCTTGACAGCCAGTGAACTGTTTTCAGAATGGAGCGAAGATTTTAGTATTTATTACGAAGAGGATTGTGAAAATGAGTTGCATCTCTCTCGTAGTTGATCATTGGCAGTCTGAATTGGAACTTTTGTTTTCATTATGCGTCTCGACAATTTCTTAACTTGAAAACAAAGACATACCTTGTTCATTATTCGTGTTGTTTTACAATACCGTTCAAGATTAAGAGTGAGTTGATGTAGACAACTGAAAGAAAAATATTGGAGAAGTGATAGTATGCGTGCGGGAGTAAACGATATAAATGAGAACGAAAACGGACGACTACTAAACGGGAATGGAGGAAAAGAGCGGGAGAAGGAGCCCCGAACAGAGCAGTCGCCAATGGAGATGGGAGACGGAGAGATGGAAGGAAGGATGAGATTCGTCTCTTCTTATTGTGTGCTCTCTCGTTTTTCTGACCAATGAGGAACTCCACTGATTGTAGAGAGAAGTACGGCAGAAGTTGATTGCTCTAGAGACAGGGATGCATTGTGCAGAGTCGTGCAATGGACCATGATATGGCTCAAACGAGATTATTCTTTATCAGCGAATATAAAATAATTTTATTAAATGGCCTCTTCACCCTCTCTCATTCACATCCTGCAGGTCTTGATGGGCTCTGCATTCTTACATTTTCCATCATTAACGTTTTTGCGTTTCTCTCCATCACGGCTTATATCCACGCGGAAGAAATGGCTGATGCAAGGTCTTCTTGAGTTGGATTAAATTCTGAAAGAAGTAATCATCATTAGACGTTAACATGGTATGAAATGTTACCTCATGAATTCTTTTTCTAAGTGTTATGCCTTTCGTGAAAGTTGAGTTGAACGATTGAGTTGATGTAGACAGCTGAAGAACAAATAATAGCGAGAAGAAATCGTATCAACGAGAAAATGAGAATGAACGACTGGTAGAGGGATGAAGTGGATGGAAGGATGGAAAAAGGACTGCTGAACAGATGAGCGGTTGTCCAGGGAGATGGGAGAAGAGAGAAGAGGGAAAAGAGAAGAGGGACAAGTTGACAATTAAATATCGAAATAATATATTTCATAGTTCTTTATCACATTGAATAGATGAAGAAAAAACATTTTTCATATGGATCGGTGAAGACGGTGTAGACTCTACATCACTCATCCATATTCCCAGCTCCTTCTTTCGAGGTCATCTCCGAAGATGAGGAAGATGTGGGTGTCGTAGTTTCGCCTGTCTTCTGATTTTCAGTCTTTCCGAACGGGTGATTTGATGATAACTCTGGTCACATTGCAGTTCGAATTGCACTGATATAATTTTGTCAAATGACTATCAACGTCCATAAAATATCAAGGTATTGCGTACCTCTTTACTGTTGTTGAGCCAATGCATTTCTTGTGAGGGCCACGAATGAGCTGGTGTAGACAACTGAAAAAGGAGATTATCAGATCAGTCACACAAACGAATGGGTCAACAGGAAGAGCGACTACTAAAGCAAGGAGGAAGGGAGGTTGGAAGGAGAGAGGGACTGGTGAGCAGAGGGACAGTCGCCGGGGAGATGGGTGAAGAGAGAGAAGAGGAAGATGCTTCTCTTCATTTCATTCCAGACTGAGTAGTATCAAAATTGCAATTACGTCTTAATCAACTGAGCTATTCGATGACGATAAAATAATAGGCAGAGAAGAATGTGGCCTTACTGACAATAAGAAATCAAGATATTTCATAGTTCTTTATCACCGAATAAACAGAAAATTACAATCTTCATATTGGAGGACGACGACCCATTTTCTGTGGCGCTCGTCAATCCGTAGTCCCTGATGACGATTGCGATTCACTTGGCGACCTATCCATGGCGAAGAGTAGGACTCCAGTGGTCGTCACTATTCCAGTCGTTCCGGTAGCATCATTTGAAGTCGTTGTCTGTGTCATTCCAGTCTGAAATGCCCAGTTATCATTTGAAATTCATTTCCAACGAAAGCTAACAAGAAGATAATTCAAAGCCTACCTCATTATTTTCTTGTTGTTTCAATGCTCTGCTTGTGAATGGACCATGAATGAGCAGATGTAGACAACTGAAAAAGGAAATTATCAATTGCGTCACACGAACGAAAACAAGGAGCAGAAAGAGCGACTACTAAGGGAGGTAGGGAGGATAGAAGGGAGAGGGACTAGTGAACAGAAGCAAGGTCGTCCATGGATATGGGTGAAGAGAGTGAGGAGGAAGATGCATCTCTTCATTTCATTCTGATCTTAGTACTGCCCAAATACAATACGCTATTATCAATTGAGCTTTTCGGCGAACGACGATAGAATAATAAGCAGCATGCAATAGAACAGGCAATGTAGATGCGAAACTGTGACTTCGGCTGATAATAAGATATCCCATTTCATAGTTCTTTATCATAGAATAAACGAAGTATACAAATATTGGTCGTTGAACTCGTGTGCTCTGTGGCCATCGCTAATCCGTAGTCCCAAGACGTGGAAACGACGTTCTCGTAGACTTTGGCGATCCGGTATGCAGTGTAGTCTTTCAGTGGCCGTCCTCTTCTCGCTCATAGCCTTTTCCATTTCACCGTGTCTCTCAGGTTCATTGGAAGTCGTTTACGTTGACATTGCATTCTGAAATGATCAGATATCGTTTAACTTTTACGTCCAATAATAACGAAGATAATTCGAGCCTACCATAATATGTGTTTCTTGATGATTTAATACATTTCTTGTGAGAGGACCATGAATGAGTAGATGTAGACAACTGAAAAAAATAGGAGATTATCATATCCGTCACACAAACGAAAACAATGAGCAGGAAACGCGACTACTAAAGCAAGGAAGGAAGGATTGAAGGAGAGAGGGACTGGTGAACAGTGAAACAGTCGTCTAGGGAGACGAGCAAAGGAAGGAAGGAGGAGGAGATTGTCTCTCTATGCTCTCTCGTAGCTCTGACCCGACAGATAACGGCATAGTAATATCTTTATCACAGATTAAACGGAAGATACGATATTTTTGAATTGAACGGTGGTGGAAGTTCCTTCCTGGTGGCAATCACTAATCCATACCAGCTCGACCTCACGATGCTGTTGCTGGCGTGTTCATTATCGAATGGTATGACTCCATTAACCTTCTCCAAGTAGGTTGATGGCGATTCACTGGTGCTTGGTGAGAACATCCGTGACAGTCGTTAACGGTGATATTGCAAACTGAAAGGCCCAGATATCGTTTGACTATAATTTCCAACGATTGCGCAGATAATTCGAGATTACCTTAACTTGTTTTCTTGTTGATTCAAAACATTTATTGAGAGAGGGCCATGAATGAGCTGATATAGACAACTGTAAAAGGAGATTATAAGATTATTAAAAAGACGAAAACAGCGAACAGGAATAGCGACTACTGAAGCAAGGGAAGAAAGAAGGATGGAAGGGGAGAGGGACTAGTGAAGAGAAGCAAGGTCGTCCATGGATATGGGTGAAGAAAGAAAAGAGGAAGATGCATCTCTTCATTTCATTCTGATCTTAGTACTGCCCAAATAAAATGACGCTATTATCAATTGAGCTTTTCGGCAGACTACGATTATAATCAGTAGTAATCTATAGAACAGAATAATGTAGATACTAAACTGTGACTTCAGCATAATAAGATATCAAGATATACCATGTATAGTTCTTTATCACAGAATAAACCGAAAATATAATTTTATTTTTGAACATGGTAGTGTGTACTGTAGCCATCACAAATCCATAGTCCCAGCTCTTGTTCACGACGTTGTTGAGGGTATTGTCGTTTCGAAAAATGAGGAATCCACTGGTCTTCTTTTATGCTCCTCTTCATAGAATTGCCACAGACAAACTTCTCCAGAAATCGTGCGTATCGTTGTCGACCACATTACGTGCTTAATTAAGACTGTCATTTTTCTCCTTTGATTAGACCCCGACGCTTACTTCTTTATTTTTGTCGTTGACTCAATGAATTGCTTGTGAGAGGATCATGAATGAGTTGATGTAGGCAACTGAATGAGATAAACAAAGGGAATCGCACAACTGAATACAAGGAAGAAAAGAGAGACTACTAAAGCGAGAAAGAAGAAAGAAGGAGGGCGGAGGACTGGCGAACAAAGGAGCAGTCGTCAATGGAGATGAGCGAAGAGAAAGAGGAGAGGGCGCGTCTCTTCGTTCTGCACGTTCTCTCGTCTCTCTGACTGATATGAAAACGATATTCGGCGGCCTCATGAAGCTATCCACAACACACGAGAAGAAGAGGCCTTATCGTACTAGGCGTAAGGGTTGGCATTTTGATTCTTCGCGGATTCCTAGATCGTTTTGATTCCACTCATTCCGCAAAACTCTGGGAATCGGTGGTTCTGGGAGGTGCTTGGATGAACGATGGAAATGCCATCCCAGGCTTGTAGGTTCAAGTGTTATTGTAACAACATTTATGGCCCATAATAATTGTTGAGACAATATGCAATGGAGTTATTTTATTAGCGTGAAATGTTTGATTTTTTCAAATTCTGTTCAAGTGCTCAATAGTTACACCTCTTGCAGTTGGCCAATCAACTATTTTCATGCTATAAGTTCCCATCTGGATGTTCATAAGTGACTCGTCAGTTCGAATATAGAAGAAAAGTGTGTTTTCCATATGATGAAAATACTGAAAAAATGGGACCAATGAGAATAATGACAAGGATTTACTTGAATCAGACTTTCCGCATCAGATAGAGTAATGGGAGGAGGAAATCCTGACATGGAAAGTTTCTTGCATCTTCCACGCATCATTTTTCGTACTAAAGGAGTCATCGAGACTTGAAATTCGTTCCTTTCCAACACACATACAGAGAAATGGGACACTAAATCCGCCGCTTGTACCATAAAGTCAATTAAATCTTAAAATATTTATTAATTATAACTTTTTCAAATGTAATTTGACCATGATTGACATTTTTCACTGCAAAATTAACGTATGCCGGTCGACACTGCAGTATGATTTGCAGAGCATCTTGTCTGAATGAAAACGTCAAGATAATGTTCACCGGACCATTGTTCTTTAATTGCTAAAAATCAATTTGCCTACAAATAACTCACAATTCCTCACGGGACGGGATATGGATAAATGACGAACGAGAGAATGAAGACGGGTAATTATTGCCATTAGAACCATAACAAAAGTAAGCGGATTTAATCATGTTCCCTTTCAGTACAATCGAGCATTCGCGAAGGATATCTGGTTTCAAATTATTGAATTCTACCCTCGAAAGTGGACGACGAATGAGTGGTTTGAGAGAATAAAGAAGGATATTCATATGGTCCTCGTTTACTATTACCCGGAAGCACTGAAAAAGGATGTTTCCACGAACTAATGAAGCAAACATACGTATCCGTGTGATTTTGCGATCAGTCTCGGAATTTTAAACTCATCAAGGACAGAAATGAAGTGTGATTCCCACTTTAATAGGTCAAAGGGACATTCGAACATTATGGAAAGACCGTCGTTGAACTGAAAAGTCTCTTGCCAATCAGTCCAAATAAAACACTCACAACACGCAATACACGGACGTTTATTTCAGTGATCATCAATTTTCGAGTGCTGATATACCTTTCTGCGATTTCTTTGGTTGATTTACAGACCTGTGAAAAAATAAACAATCCCTTATTATGTAAAATTGCATCTTACCTCACTCAGCCGCAGAAGAGATCTGAACTTCAGGAAAAGACTAATCTTATCGATAGCATTTCGAGGAAGATTCAGCAAGGCCAGGGACATATTATCAGCCATCCTCGATAAATTAATTTATTTAATAGGGGTTTTCCTAGCTGAAAGTGTTGAGTGGCGTCCTATTTTGAATAAGATAAGACGCCTATCGTTGCCCCGACGCCATTTATCCTAACCCCCCCCCCTCCCCCCTTAATAGTGAATATGAATGCTTCTAATTAGTGGAAGAGAGATTAATGACTCAATGAAAGAGAGAGCAAGAGAAAGCAAAGGAAATGTGTAATAACATTAATAATTTAGTAGTTACGATCTCGAGCACGTACACGGGTGGCTCTTTGTTGCGATTTGACGCTTTTTTGCAGATTAAATTCTTTATTCAATCGATTGCACCCATCTGTCGTTAAAAGGGTCTCAGTGAATCTTCCACTCCTGTGATTTCTCATCCTTGCGTCAACGATGATGGTTGTGTTCGAGCCCATAGGAATTAAAGCAACTGCCTTTGCTCGTCCGTAGGAGCTTTCATGACCATGAGAGGCAGATGATGTTGAATATGAAATCGACTCGATGGGATGCATTTGATACTGAAGATAACATGCCTACTTGGCATAAAAAATAATAATATCAAGAAATTATGCATTTCTTTGGTGCTCACTTTTTTCAGTTCTTGTGAGGTCGTGTTGTCTCGCAAAGCAAATGCCGAGTTGAGGTAGGCAACTGGAAGGGGGACATGTAAATATTGAAACAACAGTAAAGTAGATCATGGATACGCAATTCACAGGAAAAATGAGTGCGAAAAGAGAGAGGAAAGGACAAAAGTGTAAGAGAGAGGGAAGAAGGGGATGAAATGAAGGAAGAGGAATTTCTAGGACGCCTCAACACTCCGGAGAGAGGGAGTGTGTAATGAGGAGGGAAGCTGGACAGATGCCATCTCTCTCTACCGATAAGCCGGGAGAAAATGAACTTTTCCTAGGAATTTCCCGGATTTTCCGGGAAAATTAAGGAAACGTCCGTTTGACCACGGAGAGGAATCGAATATGTCTAATTTTCGTTGTGACACTCTCTCATGCAATGCTCACACCGAATTTATAAAAAAATTAATAAAAATAATATTTTTATTATTTAAATATCGAACTG
>LS571727.1:18138-30703 GCA_900490775.1 Pristionchus maxplancki | reverse complement strand
AGCAAGTCTCCCTGATCATTTTGAGCTATTGGGTGAAAATTTTTGTCGTGGTCTAAGTAATTTTTTATCGATTTTAGTGAATCGTCGAAAAATAAAAATTTCTGAATACCCTCATGTTGGTGCTCATTTTGAAGAACTCGTCGAACTGATCATTTCTTATGAAGAACATTTCTCCTGAAAACGTCTCCATCAAAAGTTACAGGTCTCTAAAAACAGGTTTTTGGCCATTTAGAGAAATTAGCGATTTTGACCAATCATAACTTTTGATGGAGACGTTTTCAGGGGAAATGTTCTTCATAGAAAATGATCAGTTCGACGAGCTCTACAAAATGAGCACCAACATGAGGGTATTCAGAAAATTTTATTTTTCGACGATTCACTAAAATCGATAAAAAATTACTTAGACCACGACAAAAATTTTCACCCAATAGCTCAAAATGATCAGGGAGACTTGCTCTTTCAACTAGCCAAAGATTTTCACACACACTTTTTCGGGTAAAAATTCGATTTTTCTCCTTTAATAATTTTTTTTCATTATATGACAACATCATCATTTGAAAGAGCTCGAAATTCTGATATGGAATGTGAAATTTTGGGCCATTTTGACCACTCCCCAACGAAAAACATCGAAAAACGCCTTTTTGGCCAAAATGGGGGGTGCCCCTCCCGGAGCGCGGAGGGGACATATTGCGAAATCGACCTCACCAGCGTGTAGAGGGTCAAAAATAACCCCTAGGGCCAACTTTTCAGACATCTCAATTTTTTACCTGTTCCAGCCACTTGTTGAACCTAAGGCGGACGGCCTCATATGTATTAGGAAGCTTTCTGGCTAGGCTCACAATATAGAAATGAATCAAGTTTGCTCGAACATGTATTTAAATCATAAGTTCTTACTGCGAGAAATTTTTTCACCGAAGATCAGACTTGCGAAAGATTCCAATCATCTACGTTTGAGATGAAATATTATCATCCGTTCTGTTTTGAGTTCGGAGGCCACTCGTTTGGGAACATATTAAATGAGTTTGGAAAGATCACATCAAAGTCTGAGTGTTTGTATTGGAATGCAGTCGATGGACGGACGAGAGGCCATTGCTCACTCCCCTCAAAGGTTTGACATTCTAATACTTCCGACTATGGAACAGATACGCGATTCGACTAGTCGTCCCTAATGCTATGAAGTAGAAGCCAATCAGTATGACACCTTCTTGGACTCTCAAATTCACATCTCAGATCATCTATGAGCCATTATCAATTATATAGACCTCACTTTTGATCAGCTCTCCTTAACCAGAAGCCGAATATTCCAATCTTTCTGAATGCATCTCTGTAATCTCGAGAGACGACGAAGTAGATGTAGTACGTTTGAGCATATGAGAGAATAGCCGGAATTACCTACAACATTCAAAGACAACGAGTGTACGTTCACAATTCACAAACTGCATAAGTCTGAACGAAGGCAATGAATTTTGGATCCATTTTGAATACCATCGGACCTCTGACTGCGACCGCTCCCAGAAACCTCCAAGGAATTTGTTAGAAATAATTCAGTTTATATTTTCCGCCCTGCAAATTTCATCTGCGAAGAGCGAAGATCTCACCACGAAAAACAGAATATAATGAGAAGAGAAGAGAGAGACTTGACTATTCTTTGCTGTGCTGCGAGTGATTGGGGAGACATCTTGGAAGAGGAAAGACGGGCGATTCCTCCTGAAAACTTCAATCTTGGTTTGACGAATGCATTCACTTCGTAAGAATGCTCACAGAAATTATCAATTTATTTAATTTAATTCATACTTTGGTGTTTCATTTGCAATCGCACACAAGACACGTGAGGAGAGATAGTGACTGCTCTCACCACAACAAGCAGTGTATACGAGGGCGGACGAGTAGATGATCACAGTGGCTGCATTCACTGCCAGATAGCAGAGATTCCATGCATCCATCACAGGGAATGAATACGCCAGAGGAGGATTGCAGGCCAGCACCTCAACACTCCCATTTATTCCCTTTAATGCTAAATCCAGGATCCATGATTGTTCGCACTCGACAGAGTACAAATTCAGCGTGCCAAGGGAAATCAAATTCAGGTGACGAATGGTAACTATCTATTACGGGATTTCCATCAATCGGGGAGGAAAGGACGGAAGTAGATAAATTCTCGGAACTAGAGAAACTAGATACATGCGGAAGGACAATTTCTGCAGAAACCCCGTATGATTAGAATTGGTTCGACACGAAATAGAAATATCTAGATGTCCTATGAGACTTACAGTCTCTTCATTCATAGTGATGAATCCGATGACGAGAAAAGAGAAGGCGAAGAGATAACAAGGAATCTGCATGAGATGCACGTAGGGGAACACGGCGATGCAATGGTATCTCAATCGACGGGTTCGATATCTTTCAGTTTTTCATTGTGAATATATCAATCTCACAGACGAATGATTTTTCATGTCATCATTAGAGTGGAATCATTAATATTCTAATCGAGTGTAATTTGAACTCACTTGAGTGGTCTGAGCATGCAGAAAGCGATGTCGCAGACGAGAACGAGGACGAGACCGCATCTGAAGAGTGAGAGAGAGAGGGTAATTGTCGTGTTTCAACAAAAACAAGGGAAAAGATTAACTGATGATTGATGCAGTAGGTATAGATGAATATGGATGAGTAGCACTGCGTTCGTGTCATCGATGGGCCTGAAGAGAGGAGCATCACGTCTCTCTCTATCTATTGATGAGATGAGAGACACCTTACCCAGTCTCAATCTAATTCCTGAAAGTGTTTCGAAAGCGAGACAAATGCAGTGATGACAAGCGAGAAAACAGAGAAGAACCCCTGAATGGAAGATTCTCAATTGAGGGGAAAGACGATACTCTCACCATTCTTACTCCTCAAATCGGGAAATCTCTTTACTGCCCAAATAACGTGGAAATTGCCAATGAGACCGAAGAAAGCAGTCACGAAAATTGTAGTGGAAATAATCATGAAGTGAATCGAATCATCGCTTTCCACTCCCATTTTTTTTAGACTGAAAATAATAAAGATTACAAAGATATTGAAGGTGAAAAGAGATCGTAGCGAAAGCACAGGACAGAGTGAGGGAATGGCGAATGGAATTGAGTAATCGGAGAAAAGTGCCGCTGAAAGTTGATTGCGTGATGCATTGCAGATTATTTTTAAGAGACCCTCCACGAGAGAGTGGAAAGAGTCCACGGATTGCCAAAAATTAGATTCGGCTTATATATTTTTTCTAGAGTGGGGGCCCATAGGGACAGGTGATGGCATACTTAGCTAAGCTCTAAGGTCGTTTTTGGGTGAGTTACATGGGGGGTCGATTTTGGGGGTCGAAAAAGTCGATATTTCAGATTCACTCAGAAAAAAGCTTCACCGGTGTATTTCTGCCCGTAGAGTCCGAATTTCAACATGCAAGAGCGAGAAAATGCGTAAGAAAAAAGTTAAGCCCGAAAAACATGAATTTTTGGTATAAATTGATACATAATCGATTTTCATAATTTTTTTAACATTTCAATTTTGTGATTTTTGGATTCTTCGCATAAAACTACGCCTATGGTGATTTTTTCAGATTTTTAAAAATGGGTACTTTTTGGATATTTAAGCCTGAAGTTGGCAAAATGGTGCAAATTGCTCAAATGGCCGGTGAGTTTCGCTTCTCAGTATCATCAAACCGATCTCAGATGTGGCAATATATTGTAAAAATAACTTAATACTATCCCTGTATAAATTTCAGAAGGTTTTAGGCGTTTCTGATGATTTTTAATTTTTCGGGTCTGCCGGCCTGGTCGAAAAATCTCCAAAACAAATTTTCTCAAATTGGGCGTTTTTAACATCTAAAAACTGACTTTTCGATGCTGTTTCACTATTGCATGTAGTGTTTCAGCGAATTATTGAAGAAAAACAGTCAAAAAAGTTTTTCGAAATTTATCTAATTTTCGACCAGGCCGGCAGACCCGAAAAATTAAAAATCATCAGAAACGTCTAAAACCTTCTGAAATTAATACAGGAATAGTATTAAGCTATTTTTACAATAGATTGCCACATTTGAGGTCGGTTTGACGATACTGAGAAGCGAAACTCACCGGCCATTTGAGCCATTTGCCCTATTTTGCCAACTTCAGGCTTGAATATCTAAAAAGTACCCATTTTTAAAAATCTGAAAAAATCACCATAGGCGTAGTTTTATGCGAAGAATCCAAAAATCACAAAATTGAAATGTTAAAAAAATTATGAAAATCGATTATGTATCAATTTATACCAAAAATTCATGTTTTTCGGGCATAACTTTTTTCTTTCGCATTTTCTCGCTCTTGCATGTTGAAATTCGGACTCTACGGGCAGAAATACACCGGTGAAGCTTTTTTCTGAGTGAATCTGAAATATCGACTTTTTCGACCCCCAAAATCGACCCCCCATGTAACTCACCCAAAAACGACCTTAGAGCTTAGCTAAGTATGCCATCACCTGTCCCTATGGGCCCCCACTCTAGAAAAAATATATGAGACGAATCCAATTTTCAGCCATCCGTGGACCCCTACCAAGTTCTTACGTTATCTCGTGGAGGGTCTCTTAAGAGTCTGAAGAATAATCGAGAATTGACTGAGGAAATCTCAATGAATAAGACGAGTTCATTAGATTGTCATTATTCATTCAATGAACATCGAAGATTATTGTAAAGTAGAATGAATAAGAATGGTGCGAGACGCGGAAATTAATTCAAGAATTTTGTTAGAATGAGTACGGATGATAGAACCCATTCCGAAAATGGAATCAATTTCTCGAATGTAGCGAATGAACGTCAATGTAGCGAGTGTTAATGTAGCGAAGCTCGAACGAATTACGTTTCAGCCCTCGAGTTGATTGGACTAGAATATCATTTTAATTTCACACGCCAATGCAATCCTTTACTAGAATCTAGCTGATTTCTGTCTTCAATCCATCTAAATCCAATTTCATCTTTTACTTCAACAAGTGTAAGTTCCGCCGTTCAATGTTCACACTGTGGCTGAACACTGTTTACGTCCGTTGAACAGTCACAGAATCTATCCACCTACTCCATTCCTTCTCCCTTTCTTCCTTTCAGAAATCTCGTGTCAACGAGATGGTAAATAGAGCGGAAGAAGAAGGAAAGAAGTAGAAACACTCGAGATTATGAGCATGGATTACGGGGTGAGAAAGAGGATTGAACTGTGAGTTTGTGTCGAATTGAGACGCTGGGAAAGTGGAAATGTTGTTCTACTCCTCTGAGATACGAATAAAAAGAACGAGGAAAGAATTAGGTACAACAGGTGTTTCCATTTCCATTCTATTCGACGTAAATGAAATAGATCATAGTAATGGTCGTAACTAATACAGAAAGTGCGTGAAATTAAAAGCGGGAAGGAGTACTGAGACAGTGGAGAAGAAGTATTATAGTAATGAAGCAGATTGCGGAGGAAATATGACACTTCCAACTATTCGTGATTCCGTGAAGAAAAAGAGGTCCTTTACTCCTTTTACATGTCATTCTGTATTTTTAACAAGGCTTCTCATCTCGAATCTCCGATAGAAAAATAGTAGCTCATCTGCCGAATGTAACATCATTTATTTATCAAAGAACTTTTTGAAAAAATCATGAAGAATGTTTGTGTGATCAGATTTCACGAGAATAATTCACAAGGATATTCTTAGTTCGTGGCAGCTTACTGTGCAATTTGACACAGGAAGAAGGTTGAGTAATGTAGAAGGTAAACAGAAAGAAGGAGCGGAAGAAGTTATCCTCCCTTCTCTCTCCATTCCAGGCACTCTCTCGACGAAAAGGTTTTTAAGAGAGAAAGCTGAGGACGGAGAGTTTTTCAAGTGAGAAGTGTGCGAGTTCCTAGTGAGATTCCGATGGCACGTATAAAAGGGAAGAAAGGAAGTGCAATGAAGAACAGTCTACAGGGTAGATCACAATGAACACTTCGACCGTCTGGTGAGTAGTAGTATTATCCCATTCTTCATTACCACAAAACCCTCATTTGGCACGATTTAAACCGATTAATAATATCTCAATTTCAGTCTTCTCCTCTCTCTCCTTGCTGTCTCTCAGGCCCAATACGTGAGTATTTGATCGAATTTCATTGTATTTCGAGTTTCAGCTCGCGAATTGACCATTGTAAATGTTGATCGTTCAGCTGTACTACTATCCGTACTCGTACTACTACACCATCCCCACAGTCCAGACTACGGCTCAGAACACGGCCACCAACTACAACACCAACCAACAGGCCAATCCCAGCAGCCAGCAACAGTAAGTGACTATGATTATTCATTCATTGAAACACATTGATCTTATCTGTTCAACTTGTAGGTACTACAACCCCTCCACTTCATCCAACAACTACAACACGAACGCTGCAGCCAACCCTAGCTCCCAGCAGGCGTGAGTGCCTTGATTACTGTAACACGATCCAGATTCAGTATCCCCACTCCTTGATTGCAGGTACTACAACCCCTCTTCGACCTCTAACACTGCCTCCAACACTGCTGCCACTGCCTACTACACGCCTGCCTACTACTACCCTTACTACTACATCTACGGAAAGTAGATCGACCGTCCATTCACAAGTTATTGACTTGAAGTAATTGAGGAATCCATTTCTCTTGTAAAATGATCGCAAATGGAATAAATGAATGAACGAATGAATCCTGCAATTTCTTCAGTTATTGCATGCTCTAAGACAGCAGCCCAATATTCACTGTAAAAATATTTTCTACTAAGAAAATCACTCAAACACAGATGGGTAGAAGCGATTAACGAATGCTCTACAAAATTACTACGGTGTTTAGCACACATTACGAACATTTCATTTTCTATTTTCTATAGAGTTATATTAAAGGCCATAGAGCACATAAACTGGACTCGGAGACCCCGTAACCAACAATTAATTTCCCCAGGGTGCAACTAAAATAAACAGAACGGTTTATTCTTTTGCGATAATTAGTTTTTGTCATTTCATTTGTTTATCTGTTGTTCGATTTTTCTACTGGTAAGGCAATTCTTTATCGTTGTGTGCATGATGAATTACGAGATAGTGGAAGAATCGATTATCTACTTTCTTCCTTGGTAATTGAATCCTTGACCATTGTATCCCTGGTTGTTGAATCCCTGAGTATTGAATCCCTGTGATCCCTGAGTGTTGTATCCATTGCTGTTGTACATCTGTCCATTGGGATTCATCGAATACATCATACTCTGCAATCGAATGATTATCCCCTCCCTTCAATGGACAGCTCAACTCACATCAATCTGTCGATGGAATGCATCCAATTCGTTTCTCGTCGCTTGAGTCTGTTGGTTGTAGAACGTATCGATCTGCAATTATGAACTTCTGCGAAATCACCATCAACAACATTGAAGTTTATAAGAATTGTATTCTAATCTCACCTGTTGTTCCATCTGATCCATTCTCATCTGTGCTTGCTGTGCAGTGGGAGACATTCTCTGTACCAATTGTGCCTTCTGCTGTTCGAATTGAGCTCGTTGGGCAGGAGTCATGTCGGGCATCGCCTGAGAGATCGATAAGGTTGCACTGCTAAGAAACCTTTCGAATCAGTGCGATTGTGAGGATAGAGAGCGGAAGCAGATAAGTGTCCCCACCTGAGTGAATACAACGAAGGCTGCAGCCACAAGAAGAGCGAAGATGTTCATGATTGGAGAAGATGTCGGATACTCTTCCCCTCCCAATCTTCTTCCCTTTATACCACTCAGATTATAGTCTAGTTGACGCTACTTGTAGTGAGTACGAAGCGAGAACTCTCGATTCCAATGGAGATGCGGGGCGACGAATAGTCGATCTCCGATCGTTCACACTCGAATCACGAGGTCGAATGGCAGAAATCGAAGGGAATTGGAAGAGACTGCAAACACGAATACCAAACACCCTGTATTATTGCGGTTTTCTAATGCTCTTTCGATACTCTGATGACGAGAGAATTGTTTGGAGCTTCAAAGTGGAAGAGGGAACAGTGTAGCCTCACACGTTTATTCGTCTTATTCTGTAGTCATTTCGCATCTCGAAGGGAAGTCGAAGCAGTGAGAAGAGTTCGATGGGAAGAATTCACTCTTCTTCTACTGCTACTCTGAGTTCGATCAGTAATTGAATCGTTTCTCGCGCTGCGAATAATCCTTTTGCTCCTCAATCTTCTTCCCTTTCTTAATTCTGCTTTTCTCCTGGTTTCTTCCAATCGTCTTTGTTTGATACAATGCATCTGGAATTGATCATTTTCAGCTCAATTCCTCAGTGTAAACCGACGATGAGTACAATTGCAATGAATGAGAGAGCGAGGATGAATGAAGAGAGAAGAATTATCTGAGGAGTTGAGAGACCTGTGAATAGGAGCTAGAGATGGAATGGGGTGAGGAGGAGGTTACCATCTTCAGCAGTTATCGACTGAGTTGTTGTTGTTGATTGATTGAGCGATGATTCAAATGAGAGTACGATAACAATTGACAAGGAAAGAAGAAGGAAACCGACTCTCATGGGAAAAATGAGTGAGAATGAGTCGACTGATGTTTTCAATAGCAATGTCAAATTAGAACAAACTCGGTTTATCATAATTCCCATCATTTGTGGGATTGTCTTATGTTTATTTGGCGGTCTTGATTCGACTCAATCTCTGCTCTGTCTCAGTCACTTCTCCAGTCTTCGAAGCTTCTGATTTGGCTATCTCCAACGAATATTCATGAACGATTTTTTTGTCTTTTCACTGACCAGCTCTGTCGATGGTTCTTGCTTACTTCCCTCATCTTTATCTTGTTTGATATCCGATATGCTTCTGAATTTCATCATTAGATGAGGAAAGAGAAAAGGGAAGATCTTACGCCGAAGGGGAAGTCTCCTGTATGAGTACGTGCTCTTCAGGAAGACGTTGTAGGGATAACTGAGAAGAATATAGGAATGATGAGGGATATAGATGGATTGAGACCGTGTTGTTCCGCTTTCTTTTCGCCTGTTCTTCCTTCTTTTGCTTCTTTCTATAACAGAGAATGAACTGAAATGGAAGTCTCTCTTTCGATCTCTTCTCCTTTCATCTACCACTGTGAACGAGAGACCAATCACGAGAAGGAGCAGAATTGCACTGCCAATAACAAAATACATGTAGCTTTCTTTGACTGAATGGAAGAATGAGGAGAAAAATGAGGAAGGGACTGACTCCAATTCTTTGCTCCTTCTTTATTCTCTCCTCTATCTTCTTCCTTCTTTTCATTATCGATTCTCGAATGAACCAATGCGTCGGGTAAATCTAGAAGATGTTTTTCATTGTCGAGAATAAGTGCCCTACCTTCTCCATCTACTGTTGATTCATTTTCATTTTTTGCTTCTGATATTATCTAGATTAGCGCGAAAATAAATATTAGCTCACTAATCGGTTTTATAATTGTTTCAAAGGGAATTTCATTTGATCGTTCGTCATCGATTGAGAAAATGAGAGTTGATTCATTGAAAACATCATAGAGATTCTAAAGGGAAGATTCATTTTACAACGAAAAAGTGCTTGAACCTTTGATTGTAGATGAAATCCGATTGTTCTCGGCAACGAAGGATCGGATTCGGAGAAGAATTGCAATTTCGATATGGCTGAACAGGTGCGAGTTGATATGAGATCACCCCCTCACCAATATCAATTCCATCTGGGATCGACGAAGTACTACGATGAGAAAATCGAATGATACTACTGTCTCTGAGTGAGACAACAACATTATACTTCTTGTGAAATGAAGAGAGAGTGAGATTCCATGAGTTGACTGATTCAGATCTGAGAAAAGAAGAAAGTTCATGGTTAAAAGGTGGATTGGGACAGAATATTCATCTTCGATATCGTTGAAAGAGAAGTGCAATTGTCTCGAAGCTCCGAAGCCTCAGAAGGATCGATCGAAACTTAAAAAAATGATCCTTGAAGAGACGAAGACAAAAGAAGGGAATTGACCATTGACTCGTTCCATTCTCCCCGAATTCTTTTGATAGCACGTAACGATGAATACCGAGATCTACCAATTATTGATTTAAAATGAAGGGGTAGATCAATTGACTTCGAGATGAGAAGATAATTGTAGAGGGATAAGTAGATGAAAGAGGAAGAGAAGGGAGAGGGACATGACCGAGAGAGACGAGGGAGAATAGTCGGAATGAGTGGAGATACGAAAACAGCCATTGTAGCGATGTTCCACTCTATTCCAATTGCAAATCTTTTGTGCATCTCTCTAAGAAGTTTCCATGAGTAGAGTAAAATTAATCATTAAACATATCGTGATTTGCGAAGATGCAATTGTTTGGTATATGGTGATGATTTACTTTTCTACGAACGGGAGAACAAATTAGAGTATACACCGGATAAAACATTCAATTAGGTTTAAAGCGGGATCTTCCGTGGGAGAAGGGAAGCTGGGATCTGATGGTAATGTGCATAATGAGTAATGTTAAAAGTGATATTGTTTTCAGCTGGATAAGGCAAATTGAGCACATTCATGGCTCCGTCATTGTTGAAGGAATTTACAGATTTTACATATTTTTATCCAAGTTTCAAGGTCTGGGCCTGTTGGTGAATGATCTTCTTCCATGTATCGTCATCACTGATGCATATTCGCCCCCATGCGTTTCCTAGCTGCTGAACTATTTCATCCTTCCATCTAGTTTTCGGTCTTCCGATTGGACGTTCTCGGTCATACGGCGTCCACTCCATTAATCTCTTGGCCCATCTGTCGTCGTTAAGCGTGGCTAATTTCGATGCCCAATTCCATTTTCTTTCCATTGCCTGCACTCTGACATCGGGTAAAGGAACTTTCTGCTTCATTAGTTCGTCGGTCCATCCTTGATACTCCGCACATTTTCCGCATCATATGTACTTCTCTGAGCAATAATTAGCCGATTTCTGACTTTCTTGGTCGGGCTCCAAAGTTCACTTCCGTATATGAGTGCAGGGACAATGCACATTCGGTAAACTCCAGCTTTTATCCCCGTTTCGACTTTTCTATTTGTCATGAACTCCGAGAATCGATTGAAACCTCTCCAAGCGCTTGCGATTCGTCGGTTGATTTCTAGCATAAGATTCTGATCAAATGAGACTCTTACTCCAAGATAAACGAATGATTGCACATAGGTTAGTGGTGCTTGATCCACGAAAAGTGGCGTATTGACTCCATTGCACATAGCCACAGTCTTCTTCCGGTTTATTATGAGTCCGGCCTTTTTACTAGCGGTTGATAGATCATTCAACATTGCTTGTAGGTCTTGAGAATTGTGAGAAATCAAAAATACGTCATCTGCGTAGCACAATCGGTTTAGTTTCTTTCCGTCTATATTTATTCCGTATTGATCCCATTCCATCATACGTAAACTCTTCGAGAACAGCGTTAAAGAGTTGAGGGGATAATGGATCCCCTTGCCTCACTCCCCTTGCTATCTCTATAGGAACTTTGTCATTTCCGAGACGCACGCAAACTTTTGCTTTCATGTACACTTCTCTCATAATGTTGATGATTCTTGAGTGGATCCCTTGGTTTTGCAATGCTTACTATCAAATGCTTTTTGATAGTCTACAAAGACCATGTAGCATGGGAATTGGTATCCATTCGATCGACTAATCAGTTCGTTGATGGTAAAAGAATGATCGATAGTCGAGAAATTTTTCCTGAATCCGGCTTGCTCCACTGGTTGGTTTGAATTCAAATCACGTTCAATTCGCGTATCTATCGTTGACGTAAAGAGCTTGTATAATAAATTGAGCAAGGCAATCGGCCAAAAATTTGTGATATCCAAGTGGTTTCCTTTTTTGAATATTAATGATATTTCCGAGTCTGGGAGTTGCTCTGGTATTTTTCCTTCCGCAATCCGTTGGTTGAATAGGCCAGCGAGAGGCTCGCTGATGATCTCGATTGAGCTTTTCAGCATTTCCGCATTGATCTTATCTGGTCCAGGGCTTTTCCCATTCTTCAATTTCTTTATAGAATATTCAACTTCTGACTTCATTATCGGAAGGAAAGGTTCACATGATCTATAGTTCATTCTCGGCGGCCTCTTATTGCTTGCGAATAATTCATCGTCAAAATTCTTTACAACTTGTTTCAGATCGTGTTTTGAGTGGGCGATCGTGCCGTCTGGCTTTAGCAATTGGTTTACTTGAGTAGTTCCAATCTGAGACGATCGGAGTGCTCTTCTTGTACTATTGCCATAACGGACAGCTTCCCGAACCACTTTCAAATGTCTTTTCCTCAAGTCTTCAGCTATAGAGAAGCGTAGGGATTTACTTGCTTGGCAAAGAGCCAGTCTGTTGAGTACCGTGGGCGTGCAATCTCTGAGGCGTTGAAGGAATAAATATGAGAAATTGAGATTATGTGGACTAAGAACCATAGGAGAATGCACAGGTATCTGGAAATAAAAGTTATTAAATTAATTAGAAGGGGAGCGTTTAGAATTGAGAAGATGATTAATAACATGAATAGGTTGATAAGATTGACAGATCGCAGAATAAAAAACGGAAGGATGATTGGGATGGAGATCCTGTACCCGTACCAAGCTGGTCAACATTT
>LS571650.1:55317-73819 GCA_900490775.1 Pristionchus maxplancki | reverse complement strand
TCGATTATGCGCCAGTGCCAATAATGGAGGTGTGAATATGGCACACAACTCACCAGAACGTTGTCATTACAGTTAATAGCAAGAGAGCTCGATCCATGCATCGCTTTCACTACTACTCTGGTCGCCCACAGAATGAAGAACGACGGATTCGGGAAGCAGCGATGCATCCTCGCATTTATTGAGCACGAGGTGTTTTTTTTTAAATTTATTTTAGAAGGGTTTTAGAAGGGTCGTAGCAATGTCAATGTCAACTTGCAATCCTGAAGAGCTAAATGTCATGTTACAGGATCTCAAGAATAACAAGGACATATTTATTGATGCGGTCGACAGAGAATGCCCCACATTCCTGTTTGTGGTCGGCGACGACTTGAGCCATGTAGCCGAATTGTTCGCAGACGACTATCCCCACATCGCAGGAGCGAGGAAAGGGGTCGACTGCGCAGATTTTAAAAACGGTTGGGTTACTCGCTAATTACAATCTATATAATTACAATTTAGAATCGGGAGATACGGTCAACCAGGTGGACTGCTGCATATTGGGAGGAGAATGCGGAAGTGCATGGGGACAGGAAGCAATGCGAGATCGGATGAACAAGATGAGCATCTACACTAAGGTCGAGAATTACGTGAGTTGATCATATATACAAAACTAAAAAATAAATATACCGTCTCAGAAGCTCAGAAGGCTTATGTTCGACAGCCCAACTGTGGCAGGAATAAAGAAAGGGAATCACAATTGCTCTGCATACATCCACTCGGCACAGAGCAGAGCAATAACAGGTGAGATGAGACGTGGATATCAGCGCTAATAAATATTTATCACTCCAGCTATAATCGCCAATATGGCACCATATAAGTTGCTGACCTCGGCGAACGGGAAAAATCTGGTCGACTTCAAGAAGACGCTGCAGAAGATGGTTACGGAGAGAATAGCCAAGCGAGGTGTCTTCCCGCCCAAGAAGGTCAAGGACTCAATGAAGAAGAATAATGCGGTCGACAATGTCAACGAAGAAGATTATGACTATGGAGATACGGCCGACGAAGGAGAAGAAACGGCAGCGGCAGAATCGGCGGAAGATGGCGTAGGAAGGAGCCAGAGTCAGCCCATGAATCGCTCAAATGCTGATTCTGGTGCAGATGAGTGAAGGTCAGCATACCCCCCCCCCTAGGTCACTATCGTAATAGATATTATTGCTGTTTTCATATTATTGATATTTCTAATCACTACCAACATTAGTAGCATCGATAAGTTCGAGTAACATGGTCAAATACATTAATTTAACTTATCATAATTTCATTAACGTCTAATAACTTTAATTAACCTCCTAACGGTCGCCTATCACTAATCATTACTATATTTTGTTATTAAACCACTCACCCAAGCCCGTAGTAACCGTTTCTAAAAAAATTATCTCATTTAATTAATTTTGAAAATTAATTAATTTCGTCAGGAAATATTGCCGACATTATTTCCTGGCCAGTTAAAAAGTCAAAATCGAAATCCAATATTAATTGGCCAATAAATAGTGTCGGCAATATTTCTTGCCCAGGAAAATCTTCGACCATAAAACCTGTTCAGTTTTCTCGTCTCATGTGTTCGGCAATTTTCCTGCTCAATTTATATCGTCTGTTTTTCACTCACTGTTTTCCCTGTGCAATAAATATCGAGTCACTTTATCCTGAGCAGTTAATAGTGTTAACAAGAATAACTGGGCAATAAATATGGTCGTCGGCGAAATATCAACAATTTGAAAATTGCACAGTTTCACTCAACTCTGTAAGTCTTAACATGCGTGCGTCTTATAATCACTTGGGTGGGAAGGGAAACTATCTATTATCGATTGATTTCAGAGGGGATCACGATCGACTCCATCGATGTTCCTACTAAGAGAATCGTCGTTACAACTGAGAAGAGTGCTGAGGAGGTCAAGACTCAATTGGAGAAGACTGGAAAGGCGGTGAGTCGATTTATGTATGGAAGAGAGGAGAGGGGGTAGATGAATCGATGACAACTCGGATAATACAATAGAAAATCAACCGTTTGTAGATCACCCACGTCGAGTCGCACTGATCTACCCACTCAATCGATCGATATTCACCTTGGGAGGCCAGTCGGATACTCAACGACATTCAATGGTTGTGGCAAGATAGATAATTATTCATATTTATTGGTTCTGGAAACAGTATTACTTTGTATAAATCGTACTAAAAATGACAATCACATTGCAAGCACCGTGGTACCCATTGTAAGAAGTAATACTAACGTAAGAAGGTTAGTTGGGTGATATGCAACAGTGGCAGGGGAGGAAGTATCAACAGTGTAAGTAAAATGAAATGTATGTCAACAGTTTGAAATAAGTTAGTAAATACTTTTGCAAATCTCTGTAATACAAGACTATGTAGTCAACAGTGGGATGGTTGCCTAGAATACTCTACCATACACCTCTACTCTTCACCCGGTGGTGGTGGAGGTACGGTAGGATCATCAGGCATGACGGGATGAGAAGGGCAGAGTTGGAGATCCTTCTTCGATGAGATCACTTTCGAGGGGTGAATGAGATGGAGAGAATACTTCCCGTTGCGAGAGATGTCCTTAATTAGCACATAAGTGTCTGATATCACCATTTTTCCATTTAATTTATTTCTCACCTCGGGTGCGATATGGGCGTGTCTTCTAATGAACTTGACGACACTTTTCTCATCCACTCTCGACATCGTCAGTCGTGCGCCCCATGCGACCAGAGCAAGTGGCTGAAATTAAATTTTTATACATTATTTAGATAATTAATCACTCTTGTTCATTCCGTGTGCGCCATTTTGTGCACACCCTATAGTCAATGGGATTCTCCCCTCTCTTCTTCTCAGTGAAAGTGATCTCTCTGATTGCTCTCTGCATTTGCACGAATGCACCATTGAAACTACCACCGTGTGAAATCACAGCTCACTCTTTCCAAACATGTTCCCATTAATCAAAAAGGCAATTCTCAATCCTCATCCATACCCTCTCCTCGTCCAACTTGTTGTAGGGTGTGATGATGTGTCGATAGATGCATCCAGTGACGAGGACACGCAACTTGGCCAGTTCATCCTCGTTCACACACGGATGGTACAGGACGATGATCGAACCGTGCTGAGAGATGGAGAGAATTTGATATTTTAGATGAAACACGAACCTCCCTGGCATTAAGATCACTTTGTTTTTCATCATTTATCTAAGGACAATCAATACAGAAAGATATACAGTATTCCGGCGAGAATAGGTACCGTACTCACCTCCAGATTGTGCAGCCATCGTTGGGGTGGCACGTAGAGGTACTCTCCGTACACCGGCCAGTTCGGACGGTGATCTCCTCTGAAATTTTCGATTCATTCCATCGGTCGATACCATCCAATTACCGTAGTGGGATGGTGTCGTTGTAGGAGATAGTCTCATTCATGCACTTGTGTCCCACGACGTCCTTCTGAGCGTTGAAGTTGGGAAGGGCGTAGTAGACCTGATATTAGTGGATGAAATCTGCATGGTTCGAATCATTCTGTCCAAATCATCGTCTACTGTTAATTCCGTCGCAACGACTAATGTAATGACTCATACAGTAATTCTAGAATACTGTTAGTGATCTGACTCATGTCAAACACGGTTATCATCCTCAAACATCATCTGCCATTCAAAAATTTCCGCCAAGGAAACTCGCGAGAATTCAGCTATAACATCTACAGATAGATTCGACTGACCTCATCGACTCGTTCCCTCACAGCATACGTCCAGGCGGTGGGACACGTGAACTGAGTGAAGTCGTCCGGATCCCAGTCTACCGCAAGGTTTTGCTGCAAATTAAATATCAAAAACTTTCCCATCGTAAATGGAAAACCAGGATGACCGTTTTATTCTTCCCTCCCCTTAAAATCAAAATAAGATCTCTCCTCACCAGCCCATCATCACACTCATTGAGCACTCCCATCATCGCTCCCATATAGGAATCCACTCGAAGGGAGAGGAGAAGGAGGAGGAGGAGGGACGGAGACAACCCCGCCATTCTACAACAATCAATATTCATTAACCGCACGAAGTGCTTCAAATATCTTGTGAATTGGATAGCAGAAGAAAACATGGATTGCAGTATAGCAGAAAGAAGCATCAACAAGCGAGTGCGCATAATTTTCATCATTCGATCACAGTGCCAATAGGAAAAGTCGATTTATCATCAACGAACAACTGCGAATCAACAACCGCACTATCTGTCAAGCATTTCAACAAGGAACATAACAATGAACAGGGAGAACGAAGCCTCTTTTGAATTCAGTGAAAATGGAAGGTAACAACAACAAAGAACTCTCTCACTATGTGAATATGGAAATGGAGTGGGACATTCAATAACTCTTTCTCTCTATTCTTTCTCTTCCTCTCATTCACTCACAATCGCTTGGACTGCCTTCTCACTCTTCAGAATGGTCGTGCCCATCTCAAGACCGAAGATATTCTCCATTCTGAAAATAGTTTAATCACTTATATTTAGGAATGAGCAGTGACAGGCAACTTGTATGCACCAAATTCTCGTTAAGCCAATGAGAAATTTATCACGCTCACAATCAATGCAAATAAAAAGCGACTTTCAATCGTACCTGATTCTATCGTACTGCGTGAACAGGAGAATGGACTGTAGTCGTGCCTCTGGTTGACACATATTGATGAGATCGATGTAGAAGGAAGGACGGGAGGGCGGCTGGTAGAACACAATTCGCTGCATCTTCTGCAAACGATACGTCAATTTACGAAAGAAATGATACAGAGTCCAAAAAAAGAAGCCGAATAACTTGCCCTGATATTAACTCGATTGAAGTGATGGAATCTCTCCGTGATCAGCATCAATTTCTTCTCTCCGTGATAGAAGAGATCACGAGCACGAGTGATCTACGAGAATAGTTTTATCATTATATCACCACATTCTAATCCATGCTACAGTATCCCTACTCTACCGTACCTTGTTCTGCGGGGCATACTCATGACACTGGACGAACGATTCAGTATCCTTCTTGAATAGATTCCTTATCCTCACGTAATCGTAGTAGGAGGGAATGAAGATGGCAGTGAACATTGTAAGCGTCGGCCAGATCCAAAATGGAAATCATTAAACAACATATTAAAATTACCCTCAGTCGCAAAATAAATCAAATAGCTAATTATGAACCTCTAGCATAGATGGAAAAGTCAGGTGATATAATCGTCAGAACCCCGGGTATGTTTATGCAAAAACCTCGAAAATGGGCTATGTTTAAGAAAAACCGGGTACGTTTTAGACTGCTAGGTACTTCTCCACGTTAACCGAACCCTTGAAAACCGGGTACGTTTACGGATTTTAGGTAGTTTTTGACGACCTTTTCCTACTCTGACCTCTAGTCATTAGAAAACCTCACCTTTTCCTTAAAGAAGTTGAATCTCGTATCCGATTGAGTCGTCGAGTCTTCGCATTTGATCGAGTGCAGTTCTTGACATATACGAAGCTCAATCTGCAATCAGGGAGAAAAATATCGATGAAAACCTAGTGAAAAATCCACATTGGAACATAAAAATGCGACAGTGACCTGTGTGAGTAGTCCCTCACTGGCTGGTCTGAAGGAGATCATTCCCCTGTGGTTGCTCCTTCCCATCGAGAGAGCAGTGAACAATTCGTGTCGATGGGAGGAGAAGAGAAGAGTCTGACAGAGGGAAGCAGCCCGACCATCGAGGTACGACGTACGCACCTGCACGATACAATCCATAAATCAATACTCAATCATACCGTACCCTGGACACATCAGACACGATCTTGCTTGGCTGAGTGTGCATAGTGTTGAAGATGAGTGGGAGATGTTCCCAATTCTGCTGTAGGAGAATGTCAGCCTCGTCGATTACAGCCAACTGCATCGAAGAGAGGAGATACGACTCACGACCAGAGTCACCACCTGAGAAGAGAAACGATTTCATAGTTCCCAAATTAAATTTTTATTAGTTATCGAATCGATGTCACTGACCGAGGACCATTCTGAGTCCGAGGGGCGAGCAGATGAGAATATCTGCCTTATCGAAGGGAGCGTACAATTTGAGGGACTTCTTCGAGAGAGCCACTCCCAGACGGAAGCAATCGTCTCTGAGGAGGAACATCGCATTTCAGATATCTCCCCTTATCCTCCTCACCTGTTTCCATCATCATCATCGTCTTCTTTCAATCTCTGGAACGTCTTCGCAATTCCCTGTCCGAATTCTTCTTCGAATCGCGCCTTGTGAACAATATCCGCCTTGTGCACACCTGCAATTAGGAGGGAATTGGAAGAGGCAATTTTGTGTTATTACAAACTCGGCAATTTCCAGTTCCATGCTTCGAAACATATTGGATATTGGATGTCCCTATAGAATTATTTTTCAAAAAAGATCTCCAAACATTTTTTATTCGGAATACTCACCGACTCCAAACATGAGATCCTTCATGATCGCAATCAATCGCTGGACGTCTCTTCGATACGGTAGTAGGATGAGTACGGTAGGACGGACGAAACCCTGGTCTCGCACCGACTCAACCAGATCCTCATCCACTTCACCCTGATTAGTATTGCTTGATGATTACTGTGCCTTACTGTATTTTTTTGGTTCCAAACTAGAGGGTAGTAGTTCAATAATATCCGTTCAAGCGTACTTTCTCACTGGCTTTCGACAGTTTCTGCTTGTTCTTTAGTACGGTATTCCTTGTTCGGATCACGTGATTCAGAACGTGCGTACAGTATCCGATCTGAAATTTTCCCTCTACAGTAATCACTTCGCAAGATACCGTACCTTGTGCAGTTTCTTCTTCTCCTTATCCGTCAGCATGCTCATATCGACGTACTTTCCCATCAGCGACATCATCGATCTGTAACCAAAATTCTTCCCTTTTTCACCGCTAATTCAAACATGGTGCACGATGTTTTTCCCATCCGTTACGTTCATTACCACATCAATACAGTCATACTTGTTTTGGCAGACATAAAAAACTCACTCATACTTCTCGATTCTCTCCTCTCCAAACTCCTTCTCAATCAGCTCCCTCATATTTCTAATCAGCGATTCCGTGTATCCCATTGTCTCCAGTGAGGTCACCTCGTTCAGTGGGCTCTGCAGAGAATATCGTCAGTTTATCACTTCTTGGCTGCATATCGAAATAGCTCCTCTTACAAGGTATAATAAGCGCATTCTCATACATTAATTTCTCATACTTTACAGCAACATCAAAATACACTACCTCTGGAAGTGTTACTCCTCCTGCATGACTGGCCGGAGGAAGACCAGGAAGAGTCAATTTGCTCGCTTTCCTTGTTCGATTCTTGATCGATTCCGCATCTTTTGGAGTGAGAGAAACGTTGATAAAACGAGAGAACTCGTCGATGACGTCAGTCTGAATGTAATGAAAATCTGAATAAAAATAAGTTCAAGGCTACGCTTTCGATCAGGAATAATTTATGGTTATCTTGTTCGTATCAATCATCCCACCTCTGTCACTTTCTCCTCTACTTCTTCATCCTCAATCACCTCTTCTTCAATGGGGAGCTTACGTTTTCCCATTCTGACAACGAATCTTTTATTTCCTGTCGCTCACTAATATTAGATATCTCGATCGTCCAGCAACGATTGCTCATGTGATCCACGATCCAAATACACAATCGATTTATTTATATATAGCTCAAAATAAATAACATTCTTGCGTGATCAGGGTATCCGTACATTGGTGGGATCAAGCAGAAATCGGAAATTAGCGAGAGGAGGTAAACTAGAGATCGATATACGAAACAGGAGAAGGAGAATATGAGGAGATAAGAGAAGAGATGGAATGGACGGAGAGACAATTCTTCTATGCCTGATTATCTTGGTTTAGCCTCATGTTGTCGGGGAGCTCGGGAGGCTCAGAGAGAGCCTCGAGTGTCGGCTCATTCTGACCCTTTCGGAGGATTGCCAGAAACGAGGGACTCTGAAATAAGTACATTAATAATTTTAGATTGAATAAACACTTACTGATAAAAATAAATTATACATCATCGAGCATTGATCTACCTCTAACAATAAGAAGCAAGACTATATTTATAGGAAATATAATCACAATGTTCAATGTTTAAAAATCCGAAGGAAAATCTATTTTAAGGCGAACCTCGGCAGGTGAGTTGTTAACGGAGAGTCCATTGGCTCCGAGTGTCTTCGCATCCTCAAGAGGCGTCCATGACCCATCCTTAGGCTTCCATGCCAGTGTCAACTCGTTCATGTCCATTTCCTATAATAATAAGTTATTTTAGATTCATAAACACCCAACAAGGCATCAATAGCTGTGCATAGCAATTCACTTCATATTATAAAGTTAAGCTCAAGTGAAACAGGAACAGAAAAAAGAACTGACCGGATAGCAACCTCCGATAATCTTCTTCACTTCATCGACGGTCGTTGCTGGTTCACAATCGAGGAAGAAGTGCTTGTTGTCCCAAGCCACCTCGAAGTACACCTTGGTCGGCATCTAAAAAAGATTATGTCAAGCGAAACGTGTGGTTAACCGTTAACGAGACAAATTGAATATAAATGGACGCGGCGGACGGAATATTTATTGAGGTTTTTTTCTTACGAATACGATTCAAATAGTATGGGTATCAAGCAGCATTTACCGAGGGACATTCTATGGACACAATTAGTGAGATATAGCGAGATAAACGTCGATAAATTCAATCAATTTCACGCGAAAATAAAGATGATGATTCAGTTCTCGATCGGAAAGGAGAGTGTAGGCGAGTTGTAGGCAAGTGTGCGTGTATTTCCCAGATGCCACAACGGCTCTACAGTACACAATATTGATTTGATTTTAATATTTGAAATTTTTAAAAAAATTGTTTTATAATTCTGCTAGATATCTAAATATACATCCATGTATGCAACCGTGAGCGTTCTTATTGTCTTCATGTTTTTTTTCATTGCACATCCGACATGAGATGAGGAACATTTAACAATGAAATTCAATAGATCAATAATAGCTTCCGTCAACAGCATAGCACCAGGGACAGGCTCGTTTCGCCTTCGTTCGATATTCATCTCCTGAAAAAGGTTAATCTTCAAGTATCTCACTCGAATCCATCTCACCCGGGCGAATGAACGATTCCTGGTACCAATTATCGCTGTACCGATACCTTGGGTAGATGCTCTCCAGAGTGGGACCCTTCAGGGCTTTAATGAGTTGGATTACGGTGGGAGCAGTTTCGTGACCTACCAGCTCCATTGGCGAAGGTTCGTCTGAAAGGAGGTCTTTGTCGATCTCCGTACTCCACTCCGAAGTTCGTTTGATGAATTCGGATGAGATTATCCGCAGCCTGCATCCTCGTGCCTACATCGACTCCGCCTCCGTGGTGATCGAAGGCGACGTTTCCTCCTCTGAATACACCATTTACATAGCATGTCAACGACACACTCACGGCCTCGGGAGAGCCGACATAGGGCTGTCGAAAACGTCCAAAGCTGAGAAATATATGCTGCGAAATTTTGTTCGCTAAACACAGTAGTTATAGTCCGTAGCCGTAAAAAAGAATAAATTCCTTTCTGCGAAATTACAATTTCTGCGTGCATTTCAGGCAGTCCGTTGCGAGACCTATTCAAACTGCGTGGAAATCAGGCAACAAGCGACTGTAGGATTCTTAAGGTAACTTTTTTTGGAACCATGCCAGCTGGACGTTTTTTTCCGGCTAATGTCGGCTCTCCCGGGGCCGTGCACACTGACGCTCCTATTGTAGAACCTTACCTGTTCATGGTCCACAGATCGAGTACATCAACTCGGTCTCCGAATTCGACTTCTCCATCCTTCGGTCCGATTCCGACTCCTGCCCCGATCGTCCTTCCGATCTCAGTCTTTCGCTGTAGTCCCATCATCTTCAGGAACCTGGAAGATTCAGATTCGCCTTCTTTGTCAATATTGTATGTTGAATGAAAATGAAATGTTTACTGCGGTAGATCAAGCCCACCTCAGATCGACTCCGTTGTGTAGTCCATTCCTCAGATACGGTCGTCTGCCGTACACCGTCTCCGACGATTTCACAGCCTGCACTCGAGGACCCATGCAGTACAGGAGATTGATTCCCGGAATCGTACATGTGATCAGAGATCTGGATGGATTATGGTAGGGAGGAATCGATAACCGACTCTTACCGTAGTGTGTAGGGCACTTCGACTCCATTCTCAATGTACTGTCGAGCCACATACTCCCAGTTGTCTGAATACACTACACAGGGGGCGAAAAGAAGGAGGAAGGGGATCATATGGGTGGATTGGGCAGGAGAATGACCTCCATGCCCTGTGGCAGATCCTCTACCCTTTGCCCTCCATTGTCTTTTATCCAGTTCCCTCGATTTGGAACGATCAATTTCACTTTTGTTGTGTGTTTCAACTGTGTGCTATCAATTGATAGCAGGCTGTCGAGACGAGAAGAAAACAAGTTTATCGATGAATACTCTGGAAGAGTCGACTGTGCTGTTCCGCGAATGAAAACAGAATGAAATGAAAGCAGCAATCGATTACCCGTAAGCGAGAATGGATACATACATTGCACTTCTCGAAGTGGAGAGGCCTTCCCAATTGGATACGGTAGGTACATCACCAAGGGGTACGGTAGGGATAGTGTAGGGTACGGTAGTCTAGTAGCAAGGGAGGGAGTTGTTGTGCTTCATCGCGTAGTCAGGATACGTTCCCATATCGAAGACGAACCACGTCCACGAGTTCATGTTGAGGACTGTGATTGCGATGCAAGCGACGTTCAGCAGCACTCCACACGATGCCTGAAGAGTACGGTAATTACCTCATCTACCGTGATCTACCGTGATCTACCGTACTCACCATCTCCCACATGGTCATGGTCTTCGTCTCGTAGACGATCGCATTGGCTGGAGTGGCCATGGGGAGCATGAAGGAGAAGGAAGGGCCGATGGCTGCAGGAATGGAGAAGAAGAGAGGATGCACTCGCAGTTCCTCCGCCTGAAGGGATACGGTAGGTTACTGTAGGATGCAGTTGTCTAGCTACAGTATGATATGTACTTGCACTCACCATGGAGAAAGCTATCGGAATGAAGACACTTCCAGTAGCAGTGTTGGTCGAGAATTCAGTAGCAACGACTACGATGATCGAGAGAAGAATCTGCATCGATCTAATGGATACAGTAACCTACCGTAATCCTAACCTGAATCAGGAAGTGCGGCATGCCGTGGAACCGATCCATCAGCCAGCAAACGAAGATGCGCGACAGACCGGACTCCTGGGCGGAAAAGGATTGTATCGATCGATATAGATAGCTACCGTATCATTCGATGGAGCTACCGTATACCTTAACAGACGCAGAGATGGCGATTCCTGCACCGAGAAGGAGGATGACGGACCACGAGAACTTCCTTCGCACTGCCTCCCAAGTGAGCAGACCCGATCGACGGATCGATGGACGATCACGATCTACAGTAGGATACCGTAATCCTTCCTTCTCTACTCCTACCGTACCTTCGCGAAGGAAGAAGAAGTCGGGACACTCTCGAGGGAAAGCGAAGAACAGAAAGGTGATCAGAATCCCAGCACAGGAGTCGGTGACCATGTTTCTGGAGCATTTTTGATTGTTTCATTCTGTATTTTCATGAATAAAGCTGATAATTCACCTCGGGAACAGGTCGACCCATCCGGGAATCACTTTCGGGTCACTCGTCATCCACAGAGAAACGAGAGCTACAAAGAATGCGAGCGTCCATTTCTCAGCCCACCTGAAAATCGAATTTTTTTGTTAATTGTAGATAAAGTGAGCGAATTTGCGAGATCCCTACGTCATCGGTCCTAGATTATCGTAGGTGAGTTGCACAGTCTTCTTCACGTATTCTTCATCCTTTCTCTCTTCTTCAGATCCCTGCTTGAAGATGGAAACGATGTGAGAGAATCCGAGGAATTGAAGCTGAATTTCCACATTATCCCTTGATTTCTTCCCCAAACTCAGCTGTTATGCGCACTTTTCCGCTTTATCTGCCAAAGGAAGAGCAAATAAATCGAGATAAGAGAGATAAGCGATGGGTCACCCTCTCTCTTGATCTACCGGAACTAGACAGGGATGGACACAGGAAATGCACTATTCTCCTCAGAAAATATATTTTGAAAATGAACATCAGGAATAATAAAGAATAACATAAAGTTTGACCTGTACGATGAACCAACTGGCGAACATGTAGAGAACCATGGGAGGAATTGCGAAGAGCATCCAGGAGAAATACGAGATACCCGTATCCTCTCCAGGGTAGAACCTGCAATATGAAACTCATTATTCTGCTTAAGATCTATTTTCAGACAGGTTCAAGTGGATGTATAGGCACGTCACTAGATCCCGATCTACCGCTGATCTCATTAGTCCCTCTCCCCCTTCAAACCCCTCTCCAATCAAATCCCCTCCAGACACTCCAAACAGATAAGATAGACGGCCTCCGTTCCCTTTGTGATCTTTTTCTGAAACTTCTCGCTCCTACTTGATTTCTATCTTCGAAGAACAGCGAATGAACGAGACCGCAACCGGTATGAAGAATGATTGAGATCTAATCTACGGCTCTCCTCGTTACCCACTGTCTCTCACTGGTCAGATAGAAGAGAAAGTGCACGAAATGAGGAGAGTTCTTCACAAAACTCGCAGTTCGTTGAATCTCGTCCCCCAACTCACTGCTGAATCGTGGAACGAAAGATGAGATTGGGACCGGTGGAGTTGATTGTTCCCGTGCCTCCTGCAAGAAATTCACCAACTTTTCTTGTTTGCTGAGACCATTTGGAAATTTCATTTGGAACAACGCTATGAAATGGGAATGATGGGTATTGATGGGAATCCATTGCACGTGGTCAGAAAAGAAGCAGAGCGATGCCGCAACTCCTTCCCTCTTTGCATAATCCCCACTGGCCGTGATTACTTTTCAGGTATTCTCACTGTATTTTTCTCAACATTTTTTCGCTGATTGAGGTTGAATCAGCACTGAATAAACACTTCTACGAGTAATCGGAAGTAGTGATACCACATTTACTCCGCAAACTGTGCGAGTCAACTCTGGATGAAAACAAAGTATGCAAAACGATGAATTCAGCACTGCCCCTCTCCCACTTCCCCCTCCCCATCCTCCCCCTCACCGATGAGTGATGCATGAGCAACAATTAGCATGATGCACTTGCAAATTCCCCTGTCCCTCGGCGAGAGAAGAGACGTGTCCAGGGGACGAGCATCCGAGGGAATGGACACTCCGGTGATCACCGATTCCACCCTGTGCATCCCGTCCCTGATATCGATCCATTGACTACAGTAATCTCCTTCTATCGTACCCATCCTTGTAGTGTCTCTGTCGATGGGCCATCACTGATTCGAGCAGGGCCATCGCGATGGGACACATGAGAGCGGCAGTTGCAGTGTCCGAGATCCAGAGGGAACTGAAGAAGATGGGTTACGGTAGGATAAAATACGGTAACTCACATGAAGGAAGTGATGATCATGAAGCCCGCCATCAACCTGGAAAGGGTGATCTTTGATCTCTGCCATGATTACAAGAAGCTCACATGTGGGGTTTCGCTCCAACGAAGGTCATCAACCGAAGGGCGATTCTCTTGTGCAGATTGCTCTCCTCGACTGCCAGAGCGAGAAACATCGATCCCATCATCATGATATTCGTGTCCTGCAGAATTAATCTGATTCTTAATTTCAATTTCAATTATTGATTCTTCAGTTTGCAGGATCTAATTATGATCTACCATTTGGATTTTTGGATCATAGGAAGGATCGCAGTTGGTTAACTTTCATCAGAGAATAGCTCGAGAGTATGCAAAGTGGGGAGCATCGCTAGGGAATTATACAGTGGGGGTGAAGGAACAATGACGAGGGACGACTATCGAAAGGACGGACGAACGAAGGAGGAGGATACTTTTATGGATCAGATGGAGCATAAAACGACTACGAAAAAGACCCAGAGCTTGATCAAAACGAAGTAGATCAAACTGACATTGAGATAGCTTGCGGCGACAGTCTTGACAGAGAGGACGGATAGTAGAGGGAGGGCGACAAGAGGAAGAAGGGCGATCACGGGGAGAGGAACCACTTCCACCACCCAGAAGCATGACATCACTAAGATAACGAAGGCACATCGACCTGCCTGAACGAATCGATTGGTCACCAAGTCAATCGAGGTAGAACAATCAATCAATAATCAAGCATCTCTTACGTCTCCTCCCCATATCGCTAGTGGTGAGATGACAGTGGGTGCGACGAATAGCCAAATGGTGGGGAAGAAGGTCTTGGCATCTCTCAACACGAGGGATACGGTAGATGGCTTGCCTTCCTCTCCCATCACTTCAGAGTGAGAAGGGAGAAGGGGCGGGCACTCCCTTCCATAATACCCCTCTCGTGTGGTCAGATTCTCTCCCCCTCCGTCTCTTCTCCCTCCATTCTTCCCCTCGGGGTATCCCTGTACTCTGCTTCATTCCCACTTGATCTCTCCCACGTTTCGCTCCGTCCAAAGTGTCATCAAACCCTTTTATTCGGGAGATTAAGCACGGCAGACACAAACCCGTGTAGCGACGAGTCCAAACAATGAATGAATTATGGCAAGAAAGAAGTAACAATGGACGAAATGAGAACGTAAACACGTATTTACAATTGAATAGCTAAGCATTCGAGGTAGAATAGCACAGTTGAGATTCACAATCTTTCTTGAGATACAATCAGTTATGTTTCGCTTTCTTCCCGTTCGCGTAATCGATCCATCGATCCGCCACCTGCAATTATCGATTGATTGGATTACGGTAGTCTACCGTACCTCATCCAATCCTTTGTCTCCCGTAATGGCCACCAGCCACTTGAGAAGGTATACATGCACTGCGTGGTAGTCCCATCTGCAATTATTTTGAATTTTTCAGCTTCATCTACCAAAATTATTCATCTCTCATCAGATGGTGAATCTACCGTACCTGGCCAGATTGGGTGGTGTGTTGAGGGCGACGTGTCTCAGATCGTACATCGATCCACTCCCCGTGTCGTAGAGAGGAAGGAGAGATCGGAGGGAGGAGAGACCCTCCTCGAAGAGAGAAGAAGCTGTGGTGAAGGAGGAGGAGAAGGACGAGGGAGGGGCAGGACTGCAATCAATTATTATTAGTTTGTTATTATTGTTTTACTTTTTTTGTAATAGTATTCGTCACTATTCGGGGAACGTCTCGTTATCATTCCTTTAGAAATTGGCAGAGGAACAGCTGACTGTTTTCCTATTTCTCGCGTTCTTATCACGCAATTGTGAAAAGGAATGATAACAATGATGGAACATTCATGGGGGTGGGAATTGCCCATAGTACACAACGACACTTGGCAATTCAGCACTTTTCGCCCTCGAAAAGGTTAGATATTCACTGACAAACACCTCTAATCCATCCGTTCCATATCCCCTTCACTCGATCAAGAGCGGAACTCGATTCGCACCCGCTTCCCTATCGGATTTACTAGATAACCCTCTCTCGCAACACAAATAATCAGATGAGCTGTCGAAACCGGAAGAGACGGCGACGAAAAATGTGACAATACCCCCAACCATAATATCGCAATAGTAATGCAATCACATCAAATTTAAACCTTGTCACGATACATTCACCGTTTAGTAGAAAAAAAAAGATTAATAAAAAAATGTCTCACCTCCTCTTCTCCAACTGTGCGTAGTCATGCAATCCGATGAGTGAGTACATGAATCCATTGAGAACGAAGGTTCCCGGAGTGGTCGGATACTCTTCGAACCACGGATGGGAGAAGAACAGATTACGGACTCCGCCTTCTGATGCCATCTACAAGAGATCAAAGATCACATTGATCGCGACATCTCGAACCTTAAAATAACTAATAAATTCGAACAAACCTTTCCGAATGGTTTGAGTGCTCCTTCGGCAGCCTTGAGATATCTTTCCTCTCCCTTCCTCGAGTAGGCTCGTGCGAGAAGGGAGAGTGCATGGCCCTGTCCCATGGCAGAATACCATCCCGAGGGAAGGGAAAGACGACCATCTGCTACCTTCCTCTCCACTCCCACTGGCCAACCACCCGATGAATCCTGCAAGAGGTATTAATAATTATTTTAGAACAAATAATTAAAGATCAATAAAATAGTACATACTTGATTGGCGACGAACCAATCAGCAGCATGGATGAATGCCTTCTCGTGTTCTGCCCTTGATTGGACGATCTGTTGACGAATTGAGAGATGACCACGGAAGGAGAGAGAATGGATCGAGACGTCGCCTCAAGTTATTGTTATTTTCCCCCAAACTAATCACAATACTCACCTGGTCTGAGTATGACATTGCTCTCCTTCTTCGACCTTCCCTTCTCCTTCACTGTAGACAGAGCTCTGGCTGCATCGACTAGCACATCTCTCGTTATTTCCATCCATTCACCAGATTGGAAGGGAAGAGAGTAGAAGAAGGTTATCTGAAGGAGATCAAAGATCAGAACAGTGCCCACTGAAGTATCGTAATCTGTGATCTACCGTACCTGATTATCGACCATCTTCTTCGTCTCTTCACTCCACACACATCTCTCGTCGTCTCGAGGGAGATAGTGCAGTAGCACCTGAAGAATGAGCATACAATCAATGGACTATCAACACGTGCAAAAGAAAGTCAATGTTTACTGCTACCAGCTCATTACATTAATTAACTATGACTGTAAGAATAAATATTTGATTTAGAGGTACTCTAGCTACAACATGTATTCCTCCACTCACCAATTGATTGCCTTCCTTCACAGTGAGTAGAATGGAGAAGGATGAATTGGGTGAATGCGATTTGAAGGAGAAGGAGACGGTAGATAGATCGGGTTCCGATGAGAGAGACACGTACACCCCCGGATTCGAGATGTCGTCTGAACATGATCAGTGATGAGCAACATTCTCGGACATTGGACGACAATCGGGGGTTCGGCATGAGATGGGACGAAAATCGAGGCTCAAATCTTTGAAATTCGGGGGTCTGAGCTCATACACCGGGGGAATTCGCGGACAAAACTCGGGGGTACAATCCTATATCCGACCTCGTGCTCATCACTGAACATGATCTCTGATCTTTAACCACTTATATCCACTCACCTTTTGTAGAGAAGTTGACAGTACTCCTTCCTTCCTCATCAACGAAGAATACTCGTTCACTCGTCTCATCCATCGAACCAGGAGCTCCTCTCCATTCCTTCGAATCTACACCAACCACCACCGATCGAGACTCATCTCCTGCACAAATCGATTTACGATACTACCGCATCTTCTACCGTACCTTGGCTCAGCAGTCTACTGTAGTGCTCGAGGCCATATTGAGCGATCTGGATGGGATAGTAGTAGGGGATGACGTTCCATTGGGTGGACATGGGAACTCCTGCAATGAAAATACTGTAATGATTCACATATTTGAACAATTGTGCCGATACAGAATTCAGTGACTTCTGTAGTTGTTCTCTAGTGTGAATCTTCATCTCACCAGTAATCGGATTGATGCACTTCACTCGTTCTCTCGTCTCCACTGAATAAGTGGCGAAGTGACCGAAGAGACCAGAAGAGTTGTACGTCTTCTCGGGTAATCGCATCTTCGCATACGAAGTGTGCCATTCGAAGTGACCATCTCAAAAGATCAAAGATCAATAAAACGCAATTTTCGACTGATGCTTTTAGGCTAAAAGATAAGTGAATTATTCGAACCTTTAACTTTCCCACTGACGTCGAGATGTTTCTTGAGGAATGAGAAGGGGAAGTAAATTTCTTGGTCGGATTTCAAACAGGTCAACGAAGCGAGATCATCTACCGTACACGAGATACTATCGTGTGAAGAGGGGATAACGGGAGTGTTAGTACAGTTAAGTGGAACGAGTTTGGATATATCTACGAGGGATTGTGATGGGACTACGTGTGAGGTGAAGTAGTAGTTGAGCCAGTAGAGGAAAGAAAGGATGGCTAGGTAGGGAAAGGCACGACGGAGTGAAGAACGAAGACGCATTGTAAACTCATTAAGAGGGGAAGAGCATCCACCTGATAAGGCCAGAATTCAGAAAACTTTCTAGAAGGAGGTTCGACGGAAATAATAACACGTAAGAGAAAAATCAAGCCTGTAATTCGGGAAAACATTCAATGATGATGGGCATCGGTAGTTCACGTATTTTGGAAAGTCAGCCCCGTGATAATAAACGACTCTATGTATGACCCCAGGTATACCAAGGAAAAATAGGACGCTATGGTCCGAATATGGCTGCGCAAACAAACAAAAAACGAGGGCCGCACGGCATTTTACGACACGAATTACAGGTTGAGATTTTACTTACAGTAAACTTTGTGTGTGAGAAACAACTCCTCGACCTCGGAATGGAGCGAATTTAAAAGGGGGTTTTGGCCACATGGCCCAATTTGGCGCTCAATGTATAAGCGACTGAGTATACGGCTTGTTACGGTGGCTGATGCGTATTGATCGGCCGTAAA
>LS571650.1:35087-55217 GCA_900490775.1 Pristionchus maxplancki | reverse complement strand
CCGATAGATGAATAATGCATTTATAAGGGTGTAGTGTAGGTCTGATAGCATAAATACCGAGGAACGAACAGCGCCAGAGTTATGAGTAAGTATGCCATCAAATTGAAATTACAGGAGGGAATATAAGATAGAAATAAAGGAATGAAAACAGAAGTCGATATCAAAGAAGTTGTCGCTAAATAACAAATCTGACTGAATAAACCTAATTTTCATAAGTACGGTAGGATTTTTCATTCCGAGCGTTTTCGTCAGTTTCGATCTGTCGGTAATTTCTGAGAAAATTCTGCCGATAAATTCCTTTGTGCTGTTGGTCATCTACTAAAACATTAATTGAAGTCCTCTTTCCGGAAGCCGTGTCCAGTTGGATAAGCGCGCGACCGACTGCAACATATCAGCCATTGTTTCACTAACATCCCATGAAGAAAGCTCCCGTCTACGATGACGATGTCGGATACCAACACGTGAGTTATCTGTTCACAACGCTTTCTTCCGCTGTTATTCTAAAATGCAATTATCTATTTGCAGGAACTTGAGTCTATCCTGAACCCAAAGGGACACAAGAGATCAGTTCCGCGATATCGTCCAACCTTCGTCAAATGGAAAGGAAACAATGCGCAGTTTTGCATTGTCTGTCGGGTATGAACATAATTTTATAGTTAATTTCTAAATAACTTTCATTGAAGGAGGGAGGGGAAATTCTGTGTTGTGAGGGATGTCCAGCCTCTTTCCACCTTCTCTGTCACACTCCACCCATCCTTCCAACTGCCATTCCAAGGTGTTCATTACTTTATTATTATTTAATTTTACCGCCTTCTTTCAGTGGCAAATGGTTCTGTCATCGCTGCACATCTCTGCCCAAGGATGTTCAGAAGACCAACATTCAGCAGAATCCAGTTAGTCTCATTCGCCTTCTTACTCATTCCAATTGATTGTTCTCTAAGGACGAGACGGAAGCGGAGCGCAATGAAATGGCCACCAATTATGTTCTCGAAACGGCGACTGAGGAGGAGAGGGAAGATCCGCTCAAATTGATCACTTCAGCTATTCGAGTGAGAAACACACAGAATTTTGTTCTGCCGGACGAAATCGACCCGAAAGTGAGTGTGATCTTTTTTAAAATTAAATTAAATTTACAGGATCCTTTTTAATACTTTTTGCCCATTTCCGATTATTTATGTGATAAATTTTCAGATTCCACTCCCTCATAGCCAGCTGCCAATACCTCGTACTCCAGTTGAAAACAAGACTTGCACGAAATGCGCAAAGTGAGTATTTCCCTTCAGTGAGCGAAGGCATCCTAGACTACATTGAAATGAGATTTCCCTTCAGAGTCGTGCAGGATGCTCCTATGATCGAATGTGACTACTGCATATCTTCCTACCATCTGGATTGTCTCGACTCACCCATGACTGTTCCTGCCAAGGTTTGTGAATAGCGTCATTTGCCCTCAGTTATAGGAGTCCATAATAAAAATGAAGGAGAATTTGAATTGCAAATAGGAAGGCAAGAGAGAGAGGCCAAAGAAATGAGTTCCTCGAATGAAGTAAAAGAAAATGAAATTTGGCGTTTTAGAGTCGGTGGATGTGTCCTCAACACCCCGAACATATAATTGACAAGAATCTGCTGTCGTCGAACAGTCTGAGTGAGCGACTCAAACTGTGGAATAAGCACGCGAGTTCAGATGTTAGTTTATCATTTCAATCACTGGTCAAAATAAAATTTGATATTGCTTTACATAGAGGAAAGTATGAAAAGCATGACGATACTATTTTTTTGTTATTCAGGTCGATCCACTCAAGGCGCAGCTTCGATTCGTATTGAGGTCGAGAGAGGAGGCAGATCTAGGGGATAGACCGAGGGAGAAGAGAGTTGATGTACCCAAGGCTGTCAAGAGACTCTACAAAGAACGGTTCGGAGCATGGAATTAATATTGACCTCAGATTCGTTGATAATTGAATAATCGCAGTGTGGAAGTAGACGACAAGGAGGTGTTCGACACAAATGAAATTCGTGATGAATGGGTGGAGGATATGGCGAAGATTATGGCTTCCATTGCCAATGTTCATCCTTCGAGTCCGTCGACCACGAGTGAGAAGGACGAAGAGAATAAGGTACGCTACTGGAGATAATAGTCGAGTGATTGGGAAGTAATGGAATGGAGTTTGATGATTCGTATTCAGAGTCCCAACCTCAAACGCGAGTGCATCCGTCGATTGCAAGATTCCCATGGACAGGAGAAGATGTTTTATTCTCTGGCTCTCGATCGAATCCAAGCGATTGAAAAGGATACTGCAGTGATGGATGGGAAACCAGTGAAGGCGCAGATTGATGACAGTCAGTTTTCTGTTTCATTTTTTAATCTCTTCTCAAGCTTGTATATCCTACGCTACTTGTTGATTTTGTGTTGTATCTGCCGCCTATTGATATCGAGCAAAAGTATCACCATTGTAGCTCTGGTTCTCTCGGATCGTATGATTCTGGCAGTGATCGCTCGCGAGAGTGACCCCAGTGCAGCAGTGCCCATCCAGAAGGCAGTCACCAGTGTGGGCACTGATCCCGGTGAGTAGATTTTAATCCGTTGAGCTTTGATCCTAAATGTTCACTCGCTAATTGAATAATTTGATTAGCTAATTGGCAAGTACATGCGATCTTTTGTTCATTTGCATACCAGAAGTGAGCGGACTACGCTAATTAGTTTACGTGGTGATTGGCTTTTGTTTGACTGATTGCCTTCCATTACAGGAAGGGACGTGCGAGTGAGGTCCCACTGCAGGAATATCGCTCCCAATCATGCCACCATCGTCTTTGATCAGGTCAGTAGGCAGTTTGATGTTTCAGTTGTTTTCAAAAGACTGTTTTCCCTCGTGACTTTTGGAGTGAAAAACCGTGTGATATTGGTAGTTGTGAACGATTTTCCTGTGTGAAATTGTGGAATCTCACGCTGAACTACGTAGGTTGCATTGCTTTTCCAGAATGAATTGTATTGATTGCAGGTGGCTCATCGCTTCGAACTGCTTCCCTCAGGAGTGGAAGTGGTGAGAGTGGATGGAATCGACTACGGGATGCAAGTGAAGGAAGCTCCGCCCACTCCCATTGAGAGAGTAGTCACGGATGAGGATGATGAAGACGAAGAGGAGGAGGAACACGAGAAGATGGATTTCTCCATCCCGACTATTAAGGTCGGCAAGGATGGAACGGTGAAGAGATGCACGTGTCATCTCATCAAGAGGGCAGGCAGAGTCAGTCAGGCGGCCCAACTCAAACACGGATCCATTATCGAGATCGGATGCGAACGATTCGTATTTGCTTCCTTCTTCTAATTGTAAGAATCTTAGAGTAGGATGCATAAATAGTGTATAGTGCTAATCCCTCGATCTCCTTCCTCCCTTGCCTTCTCTCCTCATTTCCTCGTTCTCCCGTGATTGCACTTGGATACTTGATACTAGGCGGCTGTTGTACACTAGACTGCCCCTTCTCTACAATTATGTACCAATTTATGTCTACTCTGAAGTACCGATCTCATCATATCTCGCGTATACTTGTCAATGTCATAGGTTCTTACTTTTCATGCTTATTCATGCTGAGATATAAAGAAGATTTTTTGTTTCGATAGATGGATTGTGAAATGGAAGTGGTTTGTAACCACCGAGTATATTTATTTTCTCTTCCTCTTTTCCAGCCAGGGGGATTCCGTTCTTCCTCTGTACCCCGTGGATTAGCTGGAGTTTCGAAAATAGAGATTATCCCCCTTGGACATCCGGACAACAGGGAGAATGGACGCGAGTATGGAAAAAAGAGGAAAAGAATAGGCAGGATTGCCTCCTCCCGTCAGTGGCCGTGAGAGTGAATGAGTCTCCATGGAGATTGATGGCAGAGAGGAAAGCGAAGAGAGAGAGAGAGAGAGAGGCACCTCTCCCCCCTCCCTCACCCCTCATCGACTATATTGCTCTGTCTTTCTACCAATAATCTCCTCATTTATCACCCTTCCATCCTCATCTCTATTCCAATGCTTTCGTCACAGACCTCTGTTGAATGTCCGTTCGCGTTTCCGTTTGCGTCACTTGATTGATATGCGATGCATGGTCGTTTCCTCTCTACAGGTACCTTCTCCGTTCCTTCCCCTCCACTTACTCCTTCCCTTCCTTCTATCCTATGGCCGAAGTGGCCAGAATGCGACTGACAACAGAGGAGGAATTGAGGACGAAGGGAGGAGAGATCACTCCCGATGATGTCCTTGGACTCAGATCCATCACTAAGGGTAAGACATTACTTTGATGCTATACCAACCTCGTGAAGCATGAGCAAACAAGGTTGAAAAGCAGAGGTCGCTGTTATAGGATTTTGTGTTTACTACCATGCAACTGAGCGTCCATGATCTGCTTCCTAGAATTGATGAATAATTTTTCGTTTATATCAGATTACCTGTGCCCTCCATCTGCGAATGTCTACGAGGTGGAATTCGTGAAGTTCAAGATCCGAGATATGGACACAGACACGCTTCTATTCGAGATTGAGAAGCCAGAGAGTAGAGGTGAGAGGAGGGAGAAGGACGGAAGGAATAGGGGAAGGAATAACGGAGGAGATTGTATTGCTTTCTATTTTGAGACTTTGATCTATGGAATGATACTATAATCCAGGACAATAATACTTATTAGGATAGTAGACTAGCTTGTGCATGAGTTGGAAATGAAAAGAGCTAAATGAAATTATATTATTGCAGACGAGGACGGTAATCCTCTGAAGGTGGATCCGTCGGAGATGGCGAGATACGTGAGATATCGATTCTCCAAAGATTTCCTCGGTCTCAAGAGGGTCGGAGCTACCGTGAGTACATTTTACTATTTTCTGCGATATATTGTATTGTTCTTATACCCGATTCTGAACCAGAATTATTCGTGTGCTCCAAAATGGCTTTTGAATCCTTACTGAAAGGGAGAGACGGCTGGTGTGACAATATTTAAATATCCAGATCCCAATATCATTGCAGGTTTCGTTCCGAGTGGGCGACCAGGGAGTGAAGGACTTCCGAATGATCGAGAGACACTACTTCAAGGTCAATTTACGTTTCTGTTTCTGTGTCTCGAAAATCGCTTCTTCGGTATACGTTAGAGACTACATTAGGAAATGGGATTAGTCACAAGAAAGTGCGCTCAGACGGACGCAAAAACGGGAAAGTATGAATAGGGTTGAGATTGAAGTCAAAGTGGTCTAACCAAGTGTGAATTAAGGACAAATTGCTGAAATCGTTCGATTTCGTCTTTGGCTACTGCATTCCGGGATCGGATAACACGTGTGAACACATCTATGAATTCCCAAGACTCAGCGACGATCTCAGTGAGTACTTTCGCACTTTATTTGAACTATTTGAGTAGTTCGAAGGTTAGAGAAATGAAAGTTGGTCTAGTGACATCTACGAAAGGTTCTCGCGAACTATAAACATTCTAGCCAGAGATGAAATAGGTAGAGTCGGATCCATGGCCTAGAGGTCTAAGGCGCTTGCATTTTGTACACATGGGGCAACACATGGTGGGTGGATCGAATCCCACCCCTTGCAATTATTTTTGCCAAGCTATGAGGGATTGAACATGATGTATCAAATGCCCTAGTTACTGGGCAAAAATGTTTGATGGCTTGGCAAAAACTTTTGCAGGGGGTGGGATTCGATCCACCCACCATGTGTTGCCCCATGTGCACAAAATGCAAGCGCCTTAGACCACTAGACCATGGATTCATACGTCGGTTTGACGTATGTATTTCATCTCTGATTCTAGCTCTAGATGACGTTGATTTGGTAGATAGATGCTGATAAATATGCATTTTCAGTCGAAGAGATGGTGAATTGCCCGTACGAAACTCGCTCAGACTCGTTCTATTTCGCCGACGGAAAGTTGATTATGCATAATAAGGCCGATTATTCATACGACGCCTAGGAACCATTCATTCGCTAAGCTATTCCTCTTATTTTTCCCTATCCGGTTTTCCCCTTCGCATTGGTTGTGACCGTATCCCGACTCTAGTCCATGTTCCAAACCCCCATTCCCATCTCCTCCCATGATCTCATTCACTGTACCATCAACCACTTGTACTACAGTATGCTTTCATAATTCGTATTCGGTTTGTTTCGTACCTAGCTTCTCATTAGAGTGTCACTTTCAATAGCATTCTATGCGCAAGTAGTTCATAATATAATTCGTAATCAATTTATACATTCATAGTTCCATAATGTTTACAGAATTGTTTGAAACACAGTATGAGATCAATCTTCTTGAGATAAATAATTATTGTATCGCAACGTGAGATCTAAAAATAACAAATGTGAGTCGCAATATACAAATATGAAGTAGGAAAGTACGAGCAAGAACACATTACATGTATGAATTGAATTAGTTACACGTTTAGTCCATTAGTTTCCAACATAATTTCTTCGCTATCAATAATCTGATCTACTTTCTCAATATTGTCTTCCAAAATCTCTTCTTTTCTTTGACCATTTTTCACGGGCTCTATAATAATGTCTATCACTTCACTTTTCTCTTCCTTTTCTTCTTTCTTCACATCTACAATATCTTCCTTATCCTCTCCATTGACTGCTTGATTCCTCTCTTCCTCCTCCTTCACATCTCCATTGTCTCCTTCATCTTCCTCCTTCTCTTCATCCTTCACGTCTCCATTCTCTTCCTTCGCTCTCTTCTCGTCAGGCTCCTGAATGACTCATCTTTTGTTACTCTAACTACACGACCGCTCGTTCAGAGAAACTATTCTTTGTATGACGGCGAAATGTATCTAACCTCTTCTTTGATCTCTTCCTTCTTCACTCTTTTCTTCTTCTTCTCTTCGAATTGAAAGAAGGGATTGGTCGACTCGAGTATTGGGCAATCGATTGGCACCTGTGAACATTTATTAATTTTTGCTCCCTATTCAGTTACTGTACCTCTTTGAGCTCGTCAATCGATAGTCCCAACATTGGCAGTAATCGTTCAATCACTTGATCTACCTTAATTATTAATCGATATAAAAGCAGCCACAAATTGAACAGGAGTAGTCTCAGTGTTACGTAATGTGGCGCGAAACAGATTTTAAAAATCTTCCTCTCACCTTGGCATGGATGGCTACATCGGCCTTCTTCTCGTGCTTTGTCTTCTGCAGATTCACCGTGACGATCTTCCCTCCATTCCTCTTCACAGAAAGGGGATAATTGCCAACAGGGACGATTTGGAGAGAAGTACCCAGACAGAGAACGAGATCCGCCTCGCATGCGAATCTGAGGAGGATTAAAGATTAGGGAAGAGATCAAAGATCAATTTTCGCAATTCCGAAAGGTCAAAGATCAACTTCTCTCTCACTTGCACGATTGTGTGTACTGCGGCTCGGGCAATTCCCCCTCCCAATCGAGGGTGAAATCCGTCAATCGACCCCTCAAATCAATCGATAATCTCCTTCCTACCGTACTGTCCTTCTTACCTGCACCGTCTTCCCTGCGGGGTCCCATCACAGTATCGACCCGTCAACTTGCCGCCTACTGTAGGAATCGCGAAGGGACGGTAGTACAGTCTGTATCAATCGATAACCTTCCACTACCGTAATCTACCGTACCTGCCGCATCGATCGCACTTCTCACAGAATACATTACCATGCAGTTCGGCCAATCGATCCATGGGGAATCCACTCCTCCCACACAATCCATCCACGTTCTGACTCACCATCCATCTAAATCGATTAGTTACCATACTAACCAATATCGATAGACTACTGTAAACCAATCTACCGTATTCCACTCACTTGAGCATTCCTTCCTTCTCCAATGCAACGAGTGCATAGTGGGTGAGGGTAGGCTTAGCCTCGAGGAAATCGATACTCGCCGAGTCCTTTCCCGCCTTTTCCATCGTCCACACTCCCTTTGGACCTGAGCAGAGATCAACGATCAGTCCGTGTCAAGAATAACCACAGAGATCAAAGATCAATCACCTCTGAAGTCCGCAATCCCTGCAGCAGTGCTCACTCCAGCCCCAATGATGGCGATGCAGCACTTCGACTCCTTCAGAAGACCCGCGACAGCAGTAATCTACAGTAACCAATCGGATTTGATCGATACTACCGTATACCTTCGCTTCCAATTCCTCTTGGGAGTCCGCCAGCTCCTCCATGCCCACTCTGCCCTTGTTGTCGTACGGAGCGAGCGCGGCATTGTAGTTTATCGACATCTGAATCGATGAAATGATCGACAACTGACCAATTGATGTATTTTGACTACGGTATTTGACCGTTATTGTACACGCATCTTCACAAAATTCAGATAACAAGTATTTATTACCCGTGTATTGCAACAAGCTCATAACAAACAACAAGGAACAAACAATAACAATAATTCAATGGTAGATCAATGCTCCTCGTTCTTCCCTTCTCCTCTCTCCATTCCATTCATCTCTCAATCTGGATGCAATTCCTCTGACTCTTCTTCTCTCGTGTCTACTCAATCTTTCCACTGCTTCATCCCTCTTCCTCTTCTCATCTTCCTTCTCCTTCTTCTTCTCCTCTCTCATCCTTCTTCCCATCATTCCCAATCCCAATCCCATCACCATCGCAGCTTGCTCATGAGAGATCTGCAATTTAATAATGTATCAATCGATGATCTTTGATCTACCGTACTCCTACCGCACCTTCAATTCGAGCAGAGGCTCACTCGACTCCTTCTCCATTGCTTCCTTCATCTTCCTCCAGTACAAACTACACTCTAATCTTGATTCGACCACTTCCGACGATGGGAGATCTCTCCTGAATAATTATTTATTGATCTACAGTAACAATTTCACAATTTCTTACGGTATGAGTGACTCCTTGAGGTACTGTAATCCATCTTCTTCTTTATCATACTCGAACTCTTCCTTCAATTCTTCTCTATCAGAGTGGGGAGTGAGGGAGAGGAAAGCATCAACGATGAATCGTCGTTCCCTCTTCAGTCCTGTCTTCAGAAGCAACGACCAGATCGAATCACGAGCCTCATCGATTCGCCTACGGTAAGAGTTGATTACGGTAGCTCATAAAATCGATAGAAGATACCATATCCAGGTTACAGTATTCAATGAACTCACTGTGCCCAGATCTCGCCGTAGAATCGATCCGAGACATAGTCCAGTTTGGAGAGGAAAGAGAAGATGAGAATGGAAACGATTCGAGGAAGGGAAGGCAGCTGGAAATCGATATTTGGGTTACGGTACAAGGATAGATAGGTCACCTTCTGGATCAGATCAAAGAGTTGTTGGGTGAACTGTGGTCTGGTTGAGAGAACTGTGAAGAGAGGAGTGCCAGTGGTTGGGCCAACCATCTTCAGGATGCAGAATGCTGCAATCGGTTATATTAGAATATCTTCTTGCTGAAAAAAAGCCTCAGTCAAAATCTATTAATAATCTCAAGAAGCAACTCAATAACAGTAAAGGTAAGCCTACTGAAATCGAAGAGTTTATCCACTTACAGTACAGACACATGGCGGCACTACGTTCGAGAAAATCAGTCGATAGATACTGTAGATCGATGCAGATGAAGAAGAGACGTTCAATGAAAGAATCGGAGATCTCTGAATCCATATCATTATAATTCTTCTGACAAACTTTATCACACTGGTGTGACGACGAACGATTCTTTCAAGAGGGATTTCCAAAACATGAATCACCCTAGTGGTTCGAACACGCTACTAACTGGTCTCATTAGCCTTGGCGGTCATCAATTTGAGTGTCTTCATCCATCTGATCAGTGAGTGTCTCTTGTCGAGAGGGAGCGAGTAGGTCACGAGAAAGGATTCCTCCATCGATCGAATGAGAGACGAATCGATGAGGGAGCAGGAGAGAAGAGTACGGGAGAGGGAGAGACTGCGACATTGCGAGGAGGAAGAGGAGAGGAGGGAGAGGATCTGAATGGAGGGATCAAAGATCACGTCGAGCATCAATGATAAAAAAAAGCTGTTGGAAATGGAAATGGAAAAATGATGACCTCCTCTTCATATCCGCTGGCCATTGACTGTTCTCTCCTGAGCAGTGTTTCGAATATCGTCGCTCCTTGATCTACCACTGCTTTGTACCGGCATCTGAGAGATTATTGATTGGTGGTGAAGTAGCATACATGATTCAATGCAGTTCAACTCATTTTCTACAAAACACATTGAAGACAGAAAAACATACCGCAGAATAGTGTCGAAGACGATTCGGGAAGCCTTCTCGGTGGGAAATATTCCCGCACGAGAGGAATGCTCGAGAAGAGAGAGACGGGTCTGGAAGGATCAAAGATTAAACTTTTAAAAAATACTAATATTCCTAAAAACATAAACCCACAGATCTTCCTCTCTCACTCACCAACATCTCATTCGAGTACTGCTTCGGTTCCATTCCCTTCTCTCGAATTTTCTCGTAGAATTCAGTGAAAGAAGGGCATTGATCGAGTGAGTTCGAACCAGAAAGAACGAGTAATTCCTCGATTCTCTCTACATTTTTCTCCACGATCGATTCGAGTTGAGATGAGGGAAGGAGATGGGCACACTTGATCCAGCCTGGACAATTGATTATCATCTATCTACAATCTTCCCTCTATCATACCTCTCTTCTCCCCATCTCTCCAATCGATAATCAACTGTTCGACCCTCTTCGCTTCCTCACTACTGTCCTTCGACAGCCAGTTGAGGTAGTCGATAGCTTGCTCGTCTACCGTATCCTGGAGCGTTACCGTAACCCTATTTCAATTATCATCCCTCACCGTATTTCTAAGTGTCTTCACAATCTGGTCCTTCTCCTCTGTAATGAGTACTCCTCCTGTCATACCGTACGCCATTCTTCTCTCCTCCGAATCAATCGATAATAGCAGATCAGCGACTACAGATCGACCTCTACTCTCATTGAGACGAAGGAGCGATTGGAGAGCTGCCTAAGATGACGATAAAGTGTGACTAATAGTAAGTACAAAGATGAAACACCAACTTTGTGTCCTTCCTTCGCGAATCGTTCTAGAGTTTCCTCCAATTTTCCATCTCCATTCTCAATCTCAATCTTGGCCAATTCCTTCACGAAATTGTCCTCATCGACGAATAGATTGCGAAGAAGTAACTCCTTCTTCTCTTCGTTCGAAAGAGTCGCCAATCTGGAAGAACTTCCTATACGATGGCTGATCAATGTGCTTCGTACCTCATTAGCAACTGAATGGAGGCTAGTCGAATCTCCTCGAGATGCCATCTCGATCCTCTCATCAGAAGATCCCTCAATCTCTCGTCGACCCGACCTTTCTAATCAATCCGATCAATAACACTCCCCTACAGTATCCCACCTGTCGTAGAGAGACCAGCAGAAGGATAGTGGAGAGAAGGGCATCGGAAGGCCAATAGACATCTTCGTCCTCTTCCCATCTATAATCAATGCCATCGATCTACCGTACCCTACCGAAGTCTGACCTCTCATATGGATCGATGCATGTCCACTCGTGTATCTCCTTGGCGTTCGGAGGAAAATCGATTGGATCTACCGTAGTCTCGAAGAGAGCTCGGCATTTCTGCGTACGGCAGTTACTGTAGCCACACTAAATAATGCATACGTCTAGTGTTTCATCGAGAAATGTGTGGAGAGAAGGAATAGCGGACAGTCGGCAAATCCATGATCGATGAACATTATTACGAGTAGACCTTCAATGAAATTTGAATGAGCAATGGTGCAGAATATAGTTGAGTGGGCATGATTAAGTGATCATTAACAACTCACTTGTCCGTTGTGGTGATAACTTTGATGAGCCAATCGATAATCTCTTCTGATTCGACCGATTGGAGAAGGACTGAAAGGAGGACGACGCAGGTAGAAGATTCCTCTTGAGACTTGGCCACTTCTGCCAATTCGGACAAAATTGTCTCGAAATTCTCCGGAGTCTGAAGAATCGTTACAAAATGGACGATGAATCCATCACTAATCAATTTCGAGTAAATGAATAGGTAACTCACAAGTACAGTAACTTCCAACTGAATAATGGAAGCGAGTAGATCATATTTTGACTTAATTCCAGGAGAAACTTCGGAGAGCAGCAGATCGAACACCTGATATCGATTCGATAGAGAGGATTGAATATTCTACCGTACCTCCTGTCTATCGATCTCCGATCGGAGGAAAGTCTTGAGGAAAAGAGGAAGACATTTGGCAGAATCCTTGCCTGGATTGACCTCGGAGTAGTAAAGGGCGGCGAAGAGAGCGGAATCTCTCTGGAAACGGATTTAAAAGATCAATATATATCTGCCTAAATAGTGTGTTCAAATTACTGTCAGTAATCGATAAGAGCAGATGAAAAGAATTGATGCATTCATGATTTTTTGTATGATACTGAATCAATGTTGCCCCACTCACAATGTTCTCTTCGAATGAGATCTCCTTCTGCTTCGAGAGTTCTTTCAGCATGTGGTAGAACAGCTCATAACCGTCTCCACGGAGTGGGAACCCGTGTCTGGTAGGTCATAATAAGGAAAATCGATAAGTCTACCGTACCTGTCAACGTGTGCACACCAGGTGACGAACATCCGATGGAGCTCCTCTGAATTCCGATTCTTCAACGAGGCGACGATAGAGGGAACGTCATGAGGAGGACTACTTGACGATGAAGCAGTAAGGAATTGAGCTGCCATCAAACGAGAATAGAAGGGAGCCGACTGAATCAATCAATGCATAGTTGTATTACAAATCAAATTAAACTTAAATACCTTATCTGTCAGAATTCCTCGTAACGTGGACTCTTGCGCTTCATTTGGAGGCGTCTTCTTAGTAATATTCAACTCCTATAAATCAATAGTTACAAGAAGTAGGTCATAAGCTGAACATACCTTCATAAGAGAGACAAGAACATCACTGAGAGACATTTCAGTCTACCACGCTACCACCCGTGGCGCACAAGCACCTGTAACAAAATTAAATAAGTGTAATACAAATATTAAGCAAGAAAATCGATAAAATGTTTTGCCGGTATGATTGTAGTTTGTAGTTGTGCTAAAGGCGACTTTTAGAAATCTTTCTTTTCGTGGCGTGTTATCGCCAATAGAACCGTATTTTTGTATTTATCGATTTTCTGACCATTGGGTGTATCTTTGTTTATAATATTATCAGTTTTTACACTTGCTATGCCATGAGGAGCGCATAGATCCATCAAAGGTTGTATTGATTGATGCCATATGTCGTACGAGTGACTCACTTTGCCGCCTATTCATTCTGTGTTCAAGCGCCTCCTTTTCAGTCTGATGGCTCAAAGCGGGGCGGCCAACAATCGAAGTAATTGCGCTGATTTGCGAGTGTTGATTGAGTCTCGAATTCCGGATGAACGAGCCGGTCTAGAAGACACTTGTGCCAATCTGGAGAAAGTAGCCAGATACTGCGAGGAAAACTACTACAATCACCCGGTTAGTCATTTATTTAAGAAAATATCGGTATATTTAGTCTCTTTTCTTATTCACCCCTTGTAGGACAAGCATGCGGCTCTCGAAGAAACGAAACAATATGCTTTGCAAAGTCTGGCAAGTGTCGCCTATCAAATCGATGCGCTCTCTAAGGTAAGAATAGTTGTATTTCTTTCCCAATACCCTGCTAGGAGTGGATCTAAATATGTTTTTATACGGCTTTGTCATATTCGTTAGGCTTGACCTTTAAATTCACTTGATTAATATTTCAACAACGAAATAGACAAAACAACTTAACGTCGCGGTTATTTGTCTCTTGTTTTGCAGGACTTACTCGACATGCTTTCCCTACAGGGTGATCGGATAGGGGAACTGACGACTTCTGTGAGCAATGCAGCCATGGTGAGTCATTTTAATTCTCTTAATATAAATTACATTTATTATCTGTCACACAACCGTCAATTTGTGACATTTGAAAACCATTTCTCCTGTACTAGATTAGTTCTTTCAAAAATGTGACCCTCCTTAAACGCCTTTTCCGATTTGCACAGTAGTCTCAATTCTATTTCAGACAGTTGACCTGAACAAGGAGAAGCAGGCCCGACGAGAGATCGGGATGTTGACAACGAATAAGACTGTGCCCAAGCAGCAGAAGATTATCCGACCAGACACGGAAGAGTTCGTGGGAAAGTAAGCCCATTTATTATTTATTAGAGCCCCTATTCAAATTTATTGATATTCACGAAGAATCGCTGTTGTTTTTGGAATGTAACGAACGCGTGATCAGATACAAGCGAACGCCAATCGACTTCTCCCAATTGGATTCGGTGGGACACGGCACTCGATCACACGAGCAGACCTTCCTCAATCGATCGTCCGCCACCGTGAGTTAGCAGTAACCTCAAAATAATAGTACTATCTGTTGTCATTTTTGGGAGGTGGTAAAGCTTCCAATTGTTTGTGAACATCACATAATTTTTGCTATCTGTGTAATCAACAAATGGTAATGGTCACCATGAAATACAACCATATCGTTCAGATGTCTCGTGCGACGTCCTCAGTCTCGGGGAACAATTCGCACTACGGCACGTACAACTCCCACTACAGTTCACCCATGGCCAATATGAATACTGTCAGTCCAATTATTGAACTTCAAGTGGAAATGACTTTGTAAGACTAATCTGGTAGTTTCTTTGAAATGCTATTTTTGGAGGCTTGTGCTATAAAATGTGAATGAAAATCAAATGTATTCAGTTGTCGCGGGCGACGATGCGATCAGCAGCATTGTCGAGTGTGCAGCAAGAGCACCACTACAGGGTGCCCCAGGTTAGTCTTATTTAGATATTTGGAAATGGAAATATATTTGTATTGCATTTATCGTGACATTTATCGTTTCAAATTTCCTATATTTTTCTGTTGCACAGAAATTCATTGTATTTTTGATTGTGAGCCCATCAATGTCCTTTTTTAAATTCTTGAGATACAAATATTAATTGAGTATCAATTTCAGACAGTTCCTACAGTGGACGCATCTCGTCTCTCCTCTGCCACTTCCTCCTCACGAGATCTCTACGGAGTGAACACCACGCTCAGTGTGGGCAGTGGATACTCGGGTCAGCAGCAGTTTTCTATTTATCCATGGAAAGGCAACAGTCGTATCGTTTTTATACAATAATTGGCAATTCTCTAAAATTTGAGCGCTTGTAGAACTGGAGTTTCGATGGCATTACATAATTAAACCGTTACTCATTTCTCTGATAATATTAAAGCGAAATGTGGCTAATTTGAAAAATATTTAATTTTTCTCAGGCGATCGATACGGTACCCTCCGTGGTCCTCCCTCTTCCTCCTCTCACTACGATAGAGGAATCCGAACTCCCACTCTGCACAGATTGTCGCCCGTCGTGCAGGGAGGAGCGAATCCCCTACTCTACTCCACCAGCAATGGTGAGATTCGAGTTGCAGAATATTTTTTAAAGTCTGTTTAATCAAGTAATTGCTGCTTTTTGAGTGTAATTGTAAGGGGTTGCGCAAAAGTTTCGGTGAGGTTGAGGCTTCATGGGTGTGCTATCACCGTAATTTTTTTCTTGCTAATTTCAATTCAGGTATAGAGGAATAATCTGAACAATATCATGCAAATTGCAGATTCTATGTATTTATGAGAGCAAAATACCAGCGTAAGCCAATATGCTTTGCAGATCTGCCTCCTCCTCCACCGGGAGTGACTGGTCTGGACGACGACCTCCCCCTTCCTCCCCCGCCCGCCCCCGTCTCTCTATTCGACACCCAAGCAGACTGGGTACCGAGAGACTATATCGAGAGAGGTTAGAAGAATTATCTTTAATTAGACTTAGAGAATGTGGAAGAAACCCTCCGTGCTTGTTGCTACATTAGAAATTGGCTTCGTTATTTGGAGGAGATTTGCTATTGCAAAAAACCAAACTTGATGCTTCTGTGAAAACTGTAGGAACAAGTGGCGTATTTCGACGATTCAATTGGCAATTTTGGGTTTCAATGGGTTTCCAAACAAATTCGGACCCACCCTTCTCTTCAGCGGTGGCCCTGTATGACTACGAGGCGGACAAGGCGGATGAATTGAATCTACGAGCGAATTGCATCGTGTATGTAATGAAGAAGAACGAGGATGGATGGTACGAGGGAGTTCTCAATGGAGTCACCGGACTATTCCCTGGCAATTATGTCGTGCCCGCCTGATAGAGAGAGCAGATCCATTCATTACTGCACATATCTCTCCCCACGCATTCCCTCGATTGTACCTGTATTCCCTGTGCTAAACGCTTTCTCGATTGATTGGTGCCAAAGATTTCGCATGCTTATTAATAATTCATATTGTGATTGTTGTATGCACTGAAAGTTATGGGGATAAATCAGTGATAATTATTTTCTCCATTGTGCGACAAAGAACAATCACATTGAGCGAGTTATGAGCTTTTTATTTAAACCACTTGAATACATTGCGAGAGCATGGAATATTGGAATATTTCTGAATTGACAAAAATTGAATTTTATTTTGAGTGAAACGGGTTTGTATCACTAGACTCGGTAAGAATATCTAATACGTAGCATCTGTCTCGGAGTTCTTCGCTCCGCTCGTTTAGGTTTTCTCATAGAGATTGCGGCAGTATCTGGAATAAGAAAAAAAATGTTTATTCAATTTTTATTCATTTTTTTGTGTATAGTGCGTTTGAGATCCTTGCTAATTCACGTATGTTTATAAGATTCAAAGATCTTATCTAGTTACCAACCTTCCTTTGAATTATTTCTGTCACCGATATTTTCTTCCATGAAATCGCCTGGAGATATTAGATCGTATAGAAGTGTCAATTGTCGATCTACGCTTATTCTGGCTTTGGACAGTTTTAGCTTACAATTAGCAATTGTTTCTTGAATGTTCAAGATAATATTATAGAATAAAATATAAAGAACAAACTTACTGTAGGATGATGTTCGGGTGTGAAACCATACGATTTCAAAGTATTTTGTTCATTCATACAATGGATTACTTCTACGATCTAAACCAGTTTAAATGTGATTATTATCTCCCTGTATTTTCTTTTTTTCTTTTTAATCAGGACACAACTTTTCAGAACAATTCACGTTGTTATAATTTTTATAAACTTGATATACTAATTCTGTCCCCGCCTTTTATGTGCTTGCAACTCTTCGAACAGATGCAGATATATCACTAGCTCTGTTTACAAATGCCGTGTCTCATTCCTTTTGTATTGCGATACAAGACTCGATCATCATTCAATAATTCATACTTTGATTTCAATTGTGTTGGATGGCACAGGGATGCGATGATATTTGATGTGTTCACAATCAGAGAATGGACTATGATGACTGGGGCAAGGCAGAGTGGAAAAGAAGTGGGAAAGTGAAATGGCCTAGACAATCGTATCACAACGTGTTTGCAAGTGAATCCATTAGTACAAACAAATGAATATTTACAGAGTACAAAATTAAAGCAATCACAGCACAGAATCATATTACACATAGTGAGAGAGTGAAATGGTTGGTTAGTCTAAGGGGGTTACTACTAGTTAGTGCGGGTAAATCAAAGGGGATATCACAATCTCGAAACGAGTGGTGGGGAGGGACTGGCATAGATATCATGGGTGAGAAGGGGAGGTCTAGTCACGGGATGGACTAGATTCCTAGCTGGAAGACTACCTCCACTATACACCATTGGTTCCCTTCTCATTCTAATCAGAGGAATCTCAGCATCGGGAGGGGGTGGAGGGAAGGAGGAAGGGGAAGGAGACACTCGTTCCCTCTCTTCCCTCAACTTCTTCCTTGCTCTCAATGACAATCTCTCCTTCTGGTTTCTCGGAGCAGTCCCAGTGACTCCTCCAGAAGGAATCCCTCCCCCTCCTCCTCCCATATACAGAGGGAATCTAGTGGTAGGGAATGCGAGATGGGGCGGGTCTCTGTCTCTCTGTCTCCTCTCTCCGCCCGATGGGACTGCCTCCTCCCCCAGTCGGGTTCCCTCCTGACGAATACGCGAACCAGGCATTGAATGTCGAGTAGTACTCTGCAATGTCACATACTTATCCCAGGTACTACCATCTAATCCTCCCTTCAACCTCTCAGTTCAATCTTAATTCAAATGACTCGAACAGTCGGAAGACAGAAGCTTGAAATTTCCTCTGACCTGGCTGGTGGCCGCCGGGTGTTGTGCCCATTGCCTGCCTTCCGTATCCGTACGGGATGAGGGTGGGTGGGCCACCGTGAGGGGGCGGGGCTGCAAACTCAAACTATTGCAAACTATTGTCAACTATCATTTTAATGCAACCAGAAACAAGCAATTCTATAATACCAACGAATGATAATGGAAGTAATGTCTGACCTGCATTGGGATACCCGTATGGATGGGGTACTGGCTGGGATGGCCGTTGGGGATGGGTGTAGTGGACGGAGGAGGGAGGATGGCCGCCCCCGTACCGATGACTCTCGTATCGATCGATGAGGTAGGCTGGGGGTGGAGGGGGCGGGGGTCCCTGCAAGAAGGAATCGATTGGAAGGGAGAAGGATACGGTACCCAGGGATGGAGGAGGGAGCGGTTACGGTAGATTGAAAGCGGTAGAAGCAGAGACAGAGGGAGAGGAGTAGGGGAAGAAATACGGTAAGAATAAAGGTGAGAGAGACGGACAGTCAGTACCAGGCATAGAATGGACAAGAGGAGAAGGGGAGCGAGCGACAGCCAAGCATACGGTAGTTAGGATGGGGATACGGTAGGCAAGTATCGATTAGAGAGGTCATGCACACTCGGCAGAGGGGAGGGACGACAGACACGGTAAGCACAGAAGGGGGCGTGGCTTGTGGTGAGGGAGGAGGAGGAGTGAGATTACCTCGAATGACTACTGTAGAATTTGGAGTTAGCGACGATGAGGGGAGATCGAAGGGGAGATGGAAGGAGAGGAGAGGGAGGCTCGTCTCTCTGAAGAGAGAACACAGGATCCATCCCATTCGAGCAGTTGAAGGAGAGGAGGGGGGGGGGGACTCTCTCCATTCAACACACTCTCTCGACTACTCTGACAACGAGAGAGTGTGGCGAGTGAAGAGAGTGAGATCGAGTCAATCATCATCCTCAGATGCACATTCAGAGTCCGACAGAGAGGAGAAACACGCGAAACCGGGCCAGAAGAGGGAGTGAGATTGCCTAGTGATGATGAAATCGAGCAAGAGATGGAATGAGAAGAGGCAGAGTTAGAATGGAACACGTAGAAGTAAGTGAAATTGGAAGAACCACGAGGTTGACGGAAGGAAGGGTAGGTCATGGGGTAGGTCAAGGGGCTGTGGTAGGTCACTCACGTATTGCTGGGGATACGGTAGAGGAGCGTATTCCGAGTAGAGAGTGGCTCGTCGCATCGAAGTGGGAGTGGTGCGAGAGTGATGGAGACGCATCTCCTCTTCCATTCTGGAAACATAGCAAGATTGGTGATGCAGAGGAAGACCAATTACTAGAGACTGACTTAGTGTTGATAGAGAAAACATGAAATTCGAACAAAACAAATAACAACAATTGCAATCGAACCTCTTCCTCGTTTCCTCCTCCCTCCTTCTCAGATACTCTTCATTCTTGTCCAGATCGGCCTCTCGCGACTTCCCCAGCTTGAACAGACTCCGCAGACCGCTGCAATCGATATAGTGAATAAACCGTATTTTTTCCAATCGACACTTCTTATTCTACCGTACCTTCCCATCGATTTCCTCCTCTCCTTATCCTTCTCCTTATGCTCGTTCTGCTTCCTCATCACCAGCGGAGAGTCAGTCGACGATCGATACATCCAGGGTACTGTAACAGTCAATTTATTGATTTCGCCCAATCAAAGATGAATAATACTTGCAGTATAGCTAGGGGCCGCAACGTACATAGTCGATTTTTCGCTATGGGCCCAAAAGCGTGTTCGAACTGTTCCTCAGGTACCCAATAACATTATCCTTTTTAGCTTTTGTCAATATCTCATCTAGAACAAAAGTTAGGCTCCGAAAACCACGCGCGGAAGGTACACCGGACGAGAGGGGAAAGTGAGAGGGAGAGGGAAGGGGGCGGAGTCTCTCTCTCACGTGTCTCTCTCCCTCCCCCCGCTCTCTCGCTCCCCTCTCCCCGCGGATCGAGCACACCTCGGGGCAACATGATAAAAATCTGAAAAAATGTCCAAAAATCCTGGAATATTCTAATTAGTCATATATGGTTTGCGCAACTT
>LS571650.1:4680-34987 GCA_900490775.1 Pristionchus maxplancki | reverse complement strand
TATTACGACTGTGCTCCCTCGTCTCGCTTTTTGGTGAAATCATGTCTAGGGAAAGTGGGCGGAGCTTGCGGCCCCTAAGTATAGCACCCAATAAAAATTGCTCCAAGCTCACCATGTACTTTCGTGTTTCAGTGTCTATACATTCGATGTATTAATTGAAGTCTCAATTGGTCTAGGAACATCTCTTCAATAAGACTCACGATTGGTATCATCGACAGCCTGTTTGAATGAGTGTTTCTTTCCATTGCTCCTTCCCGTCCTCTCCCCTCCTCCTCCTCCATTCTCAGTCGGAGTACTGCTGCCACTGTAAAATCACTTTACCAACACACCCGATTCTAGATACCAACCCACCCGATTCCAGTTTCGGTATTGCTACTATACATATTTTCGATGATCCAACTCGAGAATGAGGATTACGTTGACCATCTCAGATCCCACATTACTCTCCAGCCATTGCTGTAAGAAGACTGCAAAATTAGAATGGTGACTCACACTGTATTGCTCCTCCTCCTGTTCTCATCCTCCCTTCCTTCCCTCTCTTCCCTCTCCTCCTCTCCCTCTCCTTCCTCCTCCTCATCCCCCTCTCTCCTCTCCTCGGGGGCGACTCTTGGATGGACAGATTGGCTTCGTATCCTCTCTGCAGTCCTCTTCGCAACTGCAGATGCACCATGGAAGGACGCCGATTGGGAGGTGGGCGGGGCTGAATAAAAATAATTAGGGAGACAGAGCATGCCATCGACGACTACCCAGGACAACTAGTGTTTCACCAATTCATCTAGTAACATCAATGCCATATTTTGGCAATGACATCGAAGTGCGCGATACCAAACAACAGAAATGCATAAATTCTTCAAGCCCATCTCATCCACGTTTCACCCCTTCTACTAGTTCCATCACAATGCTAATACCACAGTGAATACCAGACAAAGGCTTTACAAAATATTCCTCATCTCCCTTCGCTCACCACTGGTCTGTCGTGAGTGTTTGATCTTCTGGAAAGTGGTGGTGAGTGTGGCATCACTGCTCGCTCCCATTCCTCTCTTCTCACTGATCGATTTCCGAGTCGGCGCCTCTCGATCGAATGCGTCCACGGGAGAGATCTGACAGGAGAGATCACATTTATTCCAAAGTTTCCCGACATGTTCTTGTTTCAAGCTCTCCCCTAATTCTGTCGTCACCGGGATTGGCAATTAAGCTACCATCGAATATCCATCAACAATAACCCAATTTAATGCAATAACCGATCCGCTACCGTATCCCTCTCTATACTTACCGTACTCTCGTCCAGATCTGTCCCACTGCACTCGCTGCTGATCGTCGCGCGTCGCTCGTCCAGTGCCGTGGATACTGTAATCGACGGGATATCGATTAGTTCTCATGCACTTATCATTCCTTACAATACTATTAAGAGTACCACTTTGATGTAATAATGGTAATTGTGCTTACACTGTCTCAGTTTGACGTTAGTGGGGGTGGATACGGGAGTGGAGAGGGGAGTCGCTCCTCCATTGATATGGATGCTCTCATCGAGTGCTTCTCTCATCTTCCCCTCTCCTTCCTCCTCTTCACGAGTAGAGAGAGGGCGCCAGATTCGAAGACTGCAAAGGACAATTGGATTGTGTCAGCTGTAGGATGAAGTACCATGGCGCCTCTTTATTTCTCAAAATTCACTTGCATATTTCTGGTTTCACTGATCCTAGAAACCATTGAAACAATGACTTCATCAATCCTCCCCAGATCATGAGCTTAAAAAAGTAATCTCTCCAACAGAACAATTCGAAACTCCAACCCAAAAACTGAATCTACTCAGTGCAACCCTCACCACTCCTGCTTCACTATCTCTACATCTCCTTCCCACTACGACTGCTACAATGCTTTCTTGATCTCGTTTTAATCTACCCAATAATTCAACCCTCACTCACGTCACAGCACTTGCATCGGGTCCGATCTGCTTCAACTTGCTCGTGATTGCCTCACTCGCTTCGGCATTCGTCTTCGTCCTCAGACTCTCTTCTTCGATGGCGACCACTCTGTCGTTCTCCCGCAGTCGACCATCTCGATGCGCTGCCCCTCCGTGCAGCAGCTGCAACGAAGGGTTTTCTTTACCAATTTAAAATTTGCTATTAAAAATTCGCTATCTACGAAAAGTTAGAGCGATCTGTTTTTTCCTCAGCAAACGAAGAACTAATGGCACTGATTATGGTTCGTGCTTTTCCCAATCCCACGTAACCTCAAAGCCACAGGTCACGCACGATTCTTGTTCCCGAATGTAAGCATAGCTAAGTCAACGCTGCACTCTACCCACTCCTTCCTCCCTTTCTCGTCTAGCCTCGCATATGCATATTATCACCATTTCCCACACCTTATCAGTGAACAGTCCTCCCCTATCTCCACCATCTCCCACCTTCTTGACGAAGATTCCGCAATCGTGTCTGGATCGATCCTGCTTGACAGTGACTCGTGCCTTGAGGGACACTCCCAGTCCGGCACTGCCCGAGTTGTTGAGGGGAATACGGAAGACGAGCTCCTCCCAGCCAGCATCCACCTGCAGAGAGAGGGACGGTGAGGATACGGTAGGATGGAGATTACGGTAGGCTACTGTGCACAACTGTATTCAATAGAAAGATTCAAAATACTACAAACCGTGTATCCTCTATTCTCCTTGTCTCTGTCTGCCCTCTCCTCCTCCCTTTCCTTCTCCTCTCCATTCACTCCTCTCATTCTACTCAACAGCAGTCTCACTCTCTCTCCTTCCTTCACTTTCTTCAATCGATCGACCACTTCAGACTGGCTCAACTCCTCCAGAGACTCTCCGTTCACCTGCAGTTATCTTTTTACATATTTCTATTTCCGAGCCGGAATTCGAAACTTCATTGTAACGATGTAAGAAGTCTCACTTCATAGCCCTTATGAAACACGAACAACACAGCTGGTGAATGGTAACAATCTATTCATTCCCCACTTCCTCCCCACACACCTCTAGCAATCGATCTCCAGCGTACAGCACTCCATACGATGCTCCTCCCACATTCACTTTTCCCACGTAGAAAAGATGTCGGCCCGCGCCCGTCTCTCGGCCTGTCACCGTGAATCCGAACCCGCTTCCTGCAAGAAAATCAACTTGAAATTATAAACAAAAAATGAGTATTGTCTCCGATCCAGAGCGATTCGTTTTTCAACGTCAATTATTCTTTCCTTCCCACTCATCACTAACAATCAATCAACCAACTCTTGGTGATCTCAATGCTCCTCTGCTCTCCGACGATCTCCACAGTATTCGCCTGTTGGAGTGCCGATTGGATGGGTTTCTTCATGCTTCCTTGGGCAGTTCCTTCTCGAGTGAGAGCGGATGAAGAGGAAGAGGGAGTTGAGGGAGCACTGCAATGTGTGGAATGTTTCGACGTCATTAAATATTATAGAAAATTTTATACAGAGAAAATGACATCCCCATTGATTAACTTCAAACCGTTCTACATGGCACTATGTAGTGAAACTCAAACCCATGAATTGAGAAACCGTTCTCATTCACAGGTAAATTTTATCAAACGTGTAATATCGTGAAAAACTCGTCGTCTTCCTACCTACCCTTCTGCTTTCTGATTTTAAAATCAATAGATGAGAACCAACTGGAATGACTCGAGTGGTCGGGCGACAGTGAGGGTGGGCGAGTTCTCGTTCGCCAACTCGAAGAGATACGTACGGGCACGGATGAGCGACATCTGAGGGATGAGGAGATTAGAGAGGGGGTAAATATGTCAACAAGGTATCATTCACTCAGCGCCTCTCCATCTCATAGCCAATTGGTGAAACCTCAACTAGGCTGGTAGCGAAATCGAAATTTTTACTCATGAAATCAACTACAATTATCGATTAATGTAAAATGGAAATTAATTAACTCTCACCGTGGCGACAGGTCGTCCATTCAATTCGACGATATTGTCTCCTATCCTCAATCCTCCGTCCCTTCCCACTCTTCCGTCTCCATCGATCGACGTTATCTGCAGGGCCGCCAGACGGCCGATCGCCGCCTCGTCCTGCACTCCAGATACCTGACAAAGAGAACACTAATGGTTGTATACAATTTTCTAAACATTCATGTAGCACTGAATGAACTAGCAGTCTTCCACTGTGAAGTATCGGCGGTGAAACTTCTCTCCTACAAGAATCCCAATCCCCATTCCTACCCCCGTGATCTCTCTCCTCTCACCTCGATGCCCAATTGTCTCTTCTGTCTGTCGTGCAGCACGACGACCGTGTGGGCGGGGTCGGCTGCAGGGAGGAGGGCGGAGGCAGAGAAGGAATCTGAAGAAGGAGAGATTCGTTGTGGTGATTACCTGGTTCGTAATTATTGCCTTTCTATGCACGTTCGGAGTTATGGGCCACACGTGTTACACCAATCTGTCTAGTGGGTCTCCTACTTCGCAACACCACAATTCTCTCTAGCTACTGATGTCCTCTGACTGACCCGATTTGGAGTGTGCTGCAGAGAGTGGAGGAGGAGTGGAGAGGGCGAGTAGATTGGCAGGGACGGAATGAGATGGACCGAGGGACGAACTTCCCATCTCTTCCAATCGAGTCGCTGCGTCGTAGAATGAATCGGACATTTTCGACTTCCGACCGATCGAACGACCTGACAATTACCAATACGTAAGTGTCATCACACTTGCACAACCCATTTCTCAAACAACAGGATCGTGTTTCAGTGTGATTCCAAGAGCATCTAGATTCACGAAAGCTAATGCACGATTTGATTCTATTTCTTCAAGCTTATAAGAAAAACAATTTTCAAACTGACTCAATCTGGAGGTTCCCTCTACCCCATCTCTCCCTTCTTTTCCTTCCCTTCCTCCTCCTTCTCTTCGCTCGTCCAGATCCAGCTTTTTCGTCACTTCTGAAGAGATAAAGCGTCTTTTGAAATTTTTCGACCCTGACATAGCTCGATCCACCTATGCCATAAGTACAAGTACTATAAAGAATTTAAATGATCAGTGACAGCAACTTATACAATCCGTCACAATAACCCTACTAATTTTTGTTTCATCGCTATGCCATAACACTGTATCCCGACAGGCATTGATTCCATCCAGACTTTTCCGATAAAATAATCTTGCTTACCTGGACTGAGTGTGACTCGATGGTTCCTCGTCGGACTGGTGACGCCTTCCGATCTCAACGATGACCTCACTGGAGTGTTGGAGGGACCGGTGGAGGTGGGAGTGGAGGAGGAATGGGGAGAATGGAGGAAGGAGGTGGGAGGATGGAAGGAGGACGAAGACGCGGACGACGAGACACGAAGATCACCCACTGCAATCGACAAGTATGTGACTATCGTGAAACGCGTGCAACACGAGTGCAATGGAATCAGTCAAGGGTTCAAGCAAAAGAAAAATTACAAAACGATACGTGTTTCAGAGACCATTCGAATGTTCGTCTTCTTTCCCTACACTGATCATAGCTTCCTAGATACTCCACCACGTTCAAATATATTTTCTCGAGTGTAACTGTTCTACCAGGGACAACATCGTTTCAGATGCGATATGATAAATCTTCTATCCAGTTTTGTTAATTCTTCACTGGATGATCCCGCGAATATAACCATTTCTTCCAAACGGCATTATTTCCCTTCCTCTAACCCATCTGCATGACTCACTATTCAATCTCTCGAAGTCGTTGACTTCAACGATGCTCTGTCTCGACACCTTCCTCCTTCCATCGTCCTCGTCGAAGATCGCCACGATCTATAATCAATCGATAATCTACAGTACTCCACGCCCATTCGATACCGTTATTTGACACTCTACCGTACTCTAATCAATACCACCGTAATCTACAGTAATCATCATAATGAATGGATACATGTGTCGCTCCCTCCTCGAGTATCTCCTCTACCGTATCACTCATATCGAGGATGGCGTCGTCTTCGGGGAGCATCAATCGATGCACTCGCACTACCGTATCCTCGCCCTGCAATCACCAATCAATACTCCCCCTGCACATACCGTAACGTGTCTGTCATCGTCCCTCATCGTGGGTGGTCCTCCTCCTCTGTCCCTTCCCAGTCTCTCCCTCTGCTCCCGAGTGAGACTATCGCGCAGTGAGGGAACGCGCACTCCTCGCATTCAGTCAGCGACGACCCCGCGGAGAGTGAGGGAGGTCCAGCAGATCGATACTAGAGGGGGTACGGTAAGAGAAGGTACGGAAAGGATATGGTAGACGATAGATTGAGAAACGCGAATGCATGAATGCAGTATGAGAGACGTGGGGAACTTTTGCGATGTGGCAAAGTACGACAAAAAAGTGGATGGCAAATAAAATAGAGGGCGCGCCAGTGCAAATCTGCATGAATTGGATAGAATCAGCTGTGAGGAATGACAGATCGAAGGGCCTGAGGGGAGTCGATCGGTGTGATATGATAAGTAGCTGATTAGGAGGAGTGAGGAGGAACGAGTATTGATATGCATGTGATAGGGAGGAAGAGGAATGGATTGGATCGAGTGGAATGGAAGGAAGAAAAGGAGGAAGGAATGGAATGAAATTGACTGACATCCAGGGTGGAAATTGGAAGAGACAAGCCGCTTAAAGGAGGCTGAGAGAGCTATGAGTAATTAGACTGATTAGGGAAGAGAAGAAAGAGGAGAGATAATAGGGAGAGAACACTTGAAAAGCAGCTGAGAAGGGAAGAATAGTGGTCGAAGAATGGTGAGAGAACAACAAGGTGATGACTAATTGAGTGTCTGATGAAAGGAGGAGTAGTAGACAGTGATTGGTTTGGTATTGATCGGGAGAGGAGAGTAAGGGGGGGGGGAGTGGGGAGGAATGAGGATTGAATATCACTCTCTTTCTCTCTCACGCACGTTCCATACAAAGGGGTTGGGGAGGGATGGAAACGGGAGAGAAAGAAAGAGTTGGAACGGAGGAGAAAGAGAAGAGGAGGAGGGACAAGGAGGATGGTGGTCAACCCCCGATCAAAGGAGGGCCTGCCTCTCTCAGGGGAGTCAGGACTCGGCCCCCATGCAACAGTTTGGTGACAGATGTATCGAATGGTGTCAGTGACCGAGAGGGGAAGAAGAAAGGGGAGAAGGGTGAGAGGAGGAGTTGAAGAGGCCGTCGTAAGCGATAGCCACGGCATGCAAATGACCTCTCCCATCTCTCCCTTTCCTCTCTTCTTCCTTCCAACGACCAATACGTTCGCCCTCCAAACGACTGGGCAATATTGACAGAATGGTGGAGGAATAATAGTGATCGATTGGACACTCTCTGGGGGCGAACCATGGAAACGAGAGGGAATGAGGAGAAATGCCGATCAATCGATCCCATGATGAATGCCAGCAGCAAAGAAAACAAACGGTAAGAAAAGTAGGGCTTGCCTTTCCAGGTTGGTCACCTGATACGAATGACCTGACCTGACAATAGAAAGACTGCAAAAAAGGCTCAAGTTAAATCGCGATAACTTCGTTTCTATAGCAATGACCTGCAAAGGAAAACTCTCGTCAGAAGACGGAGCCTAATGGAAGGGACAGTCAAAGTGGGGAACAGGAGGAATGGGTCCTTCTTCCTTCCTCCTCTCCGTCTCTGTCCCTACCAGTCAGGCAGTCTCGGCAAACAAGCGGTCGCGCACTCAGGTGAGAGGGGAGACGACGAAAGGTGAGCGAGCGAGGTTGCTCTCCTTCTCTGACCACTCTCACCCCCTCCTCCCCCCCCCCTCCCTCCCACTCTCGTTCCTTGTCCATTCTTCATTAGTTCTGACCAACCCGGTGATTTGAGGCAACGAACAGAGGACAAAAAGAGGTAGGCGAAAAAAGGAGGAGAAGGTTGGGGGCAGATGTTTTTTGCAAGCAATCAAGGATGAGTGGGGATGGATGAGCTAAAAATTAAGCGGCTTGGAAACCATGGCAACAAAGCGAATAAAGATCAAAGATCAAGTCTAGGTGAATATCTTATAGCCAGACAGTAGCGAGTGGTTATGATGGATGACGAAAAAAAGTGTATGGACGGGCAGAGATAGTAAGGGTGGCGACTAACCGAATGTGATGACCCCTGTGGAGGGGAGGGAGGACTGTCAAGGCTGAACTAAAGTAGTCGTCAGTCTCCCCATTCCGCGTGCTCTCTCGCCTGCCAGACATAGCGAGAGAGTATCCCAGATTGAGAGAGTCAGAACATTGCTCCTGGACTAGCGGAGTTAGTCAATGAGCAGTGATCGAGTGAGAGAGTTTTGAGGGAGGGGAGTGGGATGAACACACCAGTCACGTTCGTGTTCCAGCATTGCTACTTGTTTCTGACGGAATGGACATATCCGATTGCATAATTCCGTAAAAAATCATAATCGCAAGAAAAGGGTCTGTATTTACAGACACTAGCATTGGGATCTGGTACCGGACAGCTAACAATTATTACCAGAAGGAATTAAAAGGCGATTTTTCAATCTATGGGAGAAATTAACCACATAGAGCAAGACGCGGCAAAGCTCGTACAGAGCAACCTGAAATACTCGCCATACATCGCTAGAGTGCAGCTAATGTAATGGAATCCCTCCATTTTGAGAGTGGTGGGTAGATGGGGCGAGGAAGAATGGTGGAGGGGAGTAAAAGCATCCATGGACTAGTAGATGGAGTCGAGAGACGAAAGAGTGAAGGGAGGAGGAGATGAGGCACTTACTATTATTACCCTCTCAATTGTCAAGATCGAAGAAACAGTAAGAGAAATCAAGGTATTGTGCTGCGCGTTCTTACGCCACATTTATGAAGAAACAAGAATGATCGCAGACTGCGTAGCTAATACCGAAGAGATAGTGAATTCTGCCATCCAATAGGCGGCTTCACCGATTGATCTACCTTATTTCGAGCAGCAGACCTAACGCATATTCGCATCCCCAGGAGAGACTGGGTAGGATATTCCTCTGTATGTCCCTTACTACCAATCCCTTCCTTGATTCATCCCTGACTTACCTTATTGGTGGCGTTCTTGTATCTCTGTGCAGCGGCCTCCGCAATCTCTCTGAGGGTCGCCCGTCCATCTCCACACGGAACGGCCACTCGGGTTGACCTGCAGTGGAGATCCATTTATAATGACGTCGAAAACCAAGCGAATCAAAATCGAAAATCGTTGTAAAGTTTTTTACAAATAAATTCAGCCTCAAAACGCGGAACGATCGAACTCGCCGGGTAAATCTGCCTATGTGGTAACGATGAACCGAGGAATCACCAGTTGAGCATATCTCATATCTTCCCGGAATTAGCCGAAGGCGATAAATATGTATAAATTCATCATCGCCGGGTGCGAAAATAGCATTGCATGATTTCCTCTACATGCGTTCAACATAAATTTTCATCCCATTGTCGTTGGCGTCTCTCTCTCACTGACCCAAATTGGACGGTGAGTCTCCGTCGCATCATCGTCGCTGCTCCTTCTCCCGTTGCTGATGATGATTATCGATTGGGGGGAGGGGAGGGGGGTAGATCACAGCGGGCTGCAATGGTCAGAGGTTGATGGGATTGATAATGGCAGTGATTACGAGTAGGGTGTTCCCCCCATCTATTGTACCATCATCACAGACAGAGACCGCTTGAGAGGTCAGATCAAAGAGAGAGGGAAATGTGTAATAAGACGTGATAGTGAGGATGATTATGGAATGAGGAGAGAGAGGGCGAGGACTAAGGAACGAAAGGGAGAATGGAGTGAAATGGAATGGAATGGAACACACTTGATGGGAAGCGCATGAGGGCAAAAGGGGAGAGAGAAAGGGAAGAAAGGTGAAATGACTAAAATGAGTGGTGGGAAGGGACTGCGATGGTATCTCATCTTGCCCATCTTGAGAGAGAACTGAACGAAAGAAGGGGAAGGAGAGAGGATTGGCTTTCTGGAGAGGCAGCAAAAAGTATCTGTCGCAGTGGTGAACGAAAATTATTTGTGTCATGCCTAACGACCCTTGATCAAAATATCTGCTCCCGTCAATCTAATGTGCAAATGACGAACAACGAAATCGACGGGTGTAAATACCATAAATTTTCTCCGGGCGCAGGGAAATCACCTTGCCGGTCACTTCTTGCTCGAGCGAACATTTTGACACACTACATCCCTCTGCAGAGGTACACAGTAGTCAGATGGGGATGGATGGAGAGAAGAAGAAGATACAGTTAGAGTAGAGATGAGGTGAGATTAGTTGAGAGGCTTCACTCTACTTCCATCTTTCTCTCTCCCCTCTCTCCATACCAAAATAAAGAATATTGGTATCCATCCACGGACTGGCTCCTCCTCACAAATAAGCCGCGTTCCTTTTATTCCGGACTATCTCTCAACGATCACAGAAACGAGATAGCACCCACAATGTAGAGGTACTATCTCTTGATTCGCAATCTCTACTCGATACTTTGTTAGATAGATTAGAGAGGGAAGAGAGGGAGGAGGAAGGGTGATCATCGAAGGGGGGGGGGGGGTAATAAATGAGCCACGACCTCAAGATGGACTGGCACACATGCAGAGAGGAGAGAACATGCAGGAAAGAAGAAGGTGGAGAGATGAAGGAGAAGAGAGGAGAGGAAAGAAGTAATGCAATGATGGCACGATGGTCTATGAAGAAATGAGCGAGAGGAAGGCACATGTGCGAATCAGGATGAGGTTATATCAATCACGAATATTTCTACACAATAATGTTGCATTGTACGGAGGAAAAGTGGTAAAGAAGGCTGAATTCCCTACTAGGAATAAAGGTTTCGTATATCAGCACGAGGGTTCTGCAGCTACGAGAGACAAAAGGGGAGGAGAAGGGGATGGAGATGAGAGGGAGGTGGGATGACTAGCCCCGAGGGGGGAGAGGGGGAGAACGAGGAATGACTCAGATGGCGTCTCTCTGCCCATTCCTGATAAGGATGGAGAGAGAAGAGGAGAAGGAGATGGAAGGAGGAGAGGAGGGGAGAGGCGAAGGAGGATCAGAACATCGAGAATCGAAGAGAGGAGATGAAGAAGAAGTGAGGAAATAGTGCAGAAAAGCGATAGATGGAGAGATGGAAATGGGGTGATAAAATGACCGATACCCCTGCAAGCATCCATGTGCATTGACCCTCTCTCTGCTATACGAGAGATACATTCAAACGAGAACAAGCGGCAACTTCAAATATTTGGCGGAAAGTATTTCTAGAAGCACGTTTGGAAATTTGAAACTCTCTCGGAATGGGTCTCGTGGGTATCATGAAACGTGAATGTGAAATGAGGAAGGTAAGAGATATCAAAGAAGCGAAGGCAAATGCGACCTTTCAATTTCGTGTTTCTTCGAGTCAACGAATCGATCAACCAACTATGCGAAACGGGGTCTCTTTATGCGAAGAGTGATCGCCATTAGATTATCACTTTGTCCTCTAAGGGGAGCAAGAAGGTGAGTGAATGGATAGATGGAGAGAGGAGGGAGAGAGGGTGGTTTGAAACGAGATTCACCTCCTAATCAATGAGATGATACCATACGATTCTCCTCTCTTCCAATCACTAAATTAGAAGAAAGAAAGATGGGAAGAAAAGGTGAAGCGACAGTGGTGCATGCCATTTGATATGGGGTGTACACTCCGGCACTGGTTATACATTATCGGATAACTAGCACATGTAAACCGAAAAAAAATTGCAGAAAGTACCAAATGTGAAATTCAGAACTAGCACCAAATACCCATCACATATGCACGGCAGGTTAATCGTTGATGTAGACAATGCTCACTGATACAACCACGTTGAATTCTCGCAACGGCTAATGGTTCACAATATCCTTCCTCTGGATGTGGTCACTCGAAAAGACCTCCCCTTTCCTTCCCCTCTTCTCACATTCCATTCCTTCCTCTCAAACGATCTCAGCTGATCCACTGCTGGGCGATCGTAAATTAATTAAACGCATATTGAGAGGAAAGGGAGGGAGGAGAGGGAAGTGGAGAACTGTCTTTATTCGCAATTAGCGAGTGAAATGAAAGTCGGAGCTCCTAGGATTTAAATTTTCACTATCATTTCACGATCCCTGAACTATTTCATTATCGGATTTCGAGCTTGCAAAATACCGTCATCACCTCTGTCACCTCTCCAAGTCCCTTATTCTGGAACTGCTGATCTTCGAACGCACGCGAGGTTCGAACAAATTCTTACGTCACGACTATTTGCAAAACTTCTTCCGAGTGAGCACGATCAGATTAGAAAGTGCGAAAAAAGTAGCGCGAGAAGGGCAGAAGAGGAGAGGAAAGAAAGAGTGATCTACTGGTTAAACAGTGAGAGTATCATCGAGGGAAATACCATAACTGCCAGCGATCGGCCAACAATTATCCTCCCAAACCAAAAACTTTGTGAACAAATCGAGATTATAACCACAGCATGTGTGTAACAGGATCAAGATGATGCATGTACAGAAATGACGGTACCTAGGATCGATTGAGTACATTGAAATTTAAAATTTCAGCGTACGTGAAGAGGCCAACAACAGCCGCCAGCAGATTTGCTCAGATAGAACCCGAGAAGAGGGCCCTAAAGAAGGAAGGAAGACACATGCTTCACAGATGACTGATCTTGCAAGAGATCGAATGGGAGAGACGGCGAGAACCAATAGAACCAGGATGAAAGGGGACGATCGGTCACTCTTTCCTGAGGCAGGAGAGGAGAGGAGAGGAATGACTGATCGAGGACAGAAATGAGAGAGGGAGAAGGGTCAGACAGGTACAAACAAACAATGGAGAGACTGAGAAGAGGGAGGGCGATGGAATGAAGAGGGTAGGTAGATAAGGGAAGAAGGGAAGGGAATGGATGAATGAAGAGAGAAGAGAGGCCTCCAAGGGGTGAGAAGAGTAAGAAGATGGTCAAATATTATTCACGTATTCACGTATACGTATACGTCAAATATAGTATATGGGAGGAGGAATAATCCCTTCAATAGAAGCTTTACAAAAAATTATAAATGTATTTAAGTGATCTCAAGTGCGCTCTTATATCTCAACGACCTCTCGGTTATTAATTCATCCCACCCTAGACACCGTTTATTCGCCCTCTTACCAGTGTTAAAGATCATACCCATTGAAACAGTTACTCCTTGAATTTCGATTGCGCAGGCAACGAGTATCAACCACTTCAACGAATTTATAGCAACGAGAAAGACAACACTTAGAATGTCATCGAATGGAAGGGGGTGCTGATTCTTTCTGTTGTTCAATCGAGTTGCAGTAATATCAAGCTCAATAAAAGCCTTAATCAGATCGGGGAAGACTACACTGCAGCAATGGCTACAATCTCCCACACGACTATGTCCATTTCATTGATCGCTGTCGCACCCTCTCTGCCCATTCCTTCTTCATCAATCTGATGATCAAGCAGTGTTCTTCAGGGACTAGGCCGGATGAGAACCGTCGGATGAGAACCGACTGGATGAGAACCAGAAAATTTTTATAGGGCTGTAGAACTTTGCCAGTATGCTCAGAATACCACAAAAATGATTTTTCAAAATTTGGCGGTTCTCATCCAGTCGGTTCTCATCCGACGGTTATCATCCGGCCTAGTGCCGTTCTTCCTCTCTACATTTCCCACTTTCCCTCACCAGTCAGACAGTGCGAGAGATCGTGCGCATTCCAGAGAGTCAACTCATCGCCCTTCTGATCGCTTCTTCACAATGGCAAGAACTGAATGTCTCTCGTTCCGCTACCAGTTCACTCCTCGCTTCTTACTCCTCCTTTGATAACTACTCTCTTCCCTTCAGTACAATTCTTCTCCTCTCTAACCTTCAAAAACACATCCTTTGCTCATAAAATTCGCGCGCTCCTTCTTCAAAACGTGCAATAGGCCGACTTTCTTCATTCCACATGCACTGTCGCCAATCAGAGAGAACAAGAGATCATGCAAAACGATGAGAGACAGACCCATACTTTCGAAAACCGTCCTCATGGAAGGGCGGAGGGAATGACAAACACTCCTTCAAATGTCGCCTCTCCATCCATATTTTCACGCTCCTTTTCCTTGCCGTCATTGCGCTTATCTTCTTGCCTTCTTCAAGCTTTTCTTGCCATGATTTTCCGCCTCCTTCACTCTGATCAGAGCTACTTTGGTGGCCACTGATGCACTCCTATACCATCCGCTCTTATTCGAAATCGTTCGTCCTCGTGATGATAGCTGCCTTTCATATCATCACAACGCAATCCTCCACTGATCAAACCTCCCTATCAATTCTCATCGTTCGCAACTCCTCCATTCTGATAAGCCCCGATAAGCGCCTTATCACCCACATCACCGTACTCATCTCGATTACAGTCTCCCTCTCGCTCCTTCCCCTCAGGAAACGACCATCTCCTGCTTTCCTCTCTATCCGACTGAGCTTTGCCCCAGCTACAAGGCCAGTCAGTCATTCAATCGGGGAGAGGGGGAGAGGGTGGAAATAGAGATGGAAGGGAGGAGGAGAGGGAGGGGGTGAGGCTCTAGGGAGGGTGGGGGGTGGGAGGATGAACAGTTCCCTTGTCTTCTTGGTTCTCCCTCTCTCTCACTTGAGGGAGGGAGTAATCCGACTCAGTCATCTGGCACTTTTCTCCTCCCTTCTTCTTCTCCCTCTTAATTCCTCCTTTTTACCTCTTCAAGGTGTGTTTGTCTATCCTCTGCTCTCTCCATCTCTCCATCAACTCCCTCTGTTCACATATTCCTCCACGCTCTCTCCTTTCCTGCCACCCTTCCTTCCAATCATCCCATCATACATCTTTCTCGAGACCTACATCAGACTCCAGCTGCTGTCTCTTGTGCATTCCTGCTCCGACTATGCAATAAGATCATCAATCCCTTCCGATTCTTCAATATCTGGATCTGACTCATCCTCCTCCTCTCTCAGACTTCCTTTCTTTCTTCTCTTTCTTCCTTATCACCTACTCACCTTCCCTCTCTTTCTCTCTTTCTTCTTCTCCATTCCAACTCCTCCTCACAATTTCTCTCTTCTGTATCATACTCCTCACTGTCTGCAATCCTCTCTTGCATTCCAATCTCATTCAGATCTTCCATCTCGAAATAACACTCAGCATTGATCAAACTTTTCGCACTGATACATCGTCCGTTCATTTCATTCATCCTCGGTGAATTCTTTGATCTCCTCGATCGCTTGCCATTTATCAGCCGCACCTCCTCTGTACCCTGATCCTTCGCCGAATCTCAGTCACTGTCAACGCTTTCGTCGCATAATCCGTGTTATCATACTGATTTTATTATGATGGCTTCAATAACTGTTTGTCAACGTTGAGATCATATTATCATATCACTGCATACAACTCCTTTTTACCTCTTGCAGGCCGCATGCCCTCTATCCTCTCCATCTAACTCCTCCATCATGGCCATGCATCAGCACGACTCTCGTGAGTTCGGGGTGGAAGACCTCGTCCTCCTCTCCACCATCGACACTCCTTCCATCGTCAACAACCTCCAGCTACGGTAGGTCATCGCATCGATGCAGGGTTACTACACTTCCACCATTTCGTGATTTTGTTCCAGCACCAGTTCCAGCAATCAAACTATCGCGTGGTGCCAATTGGTCTCATAAACTCGCGTGGCTCAATTTTCTCGGATCCATTGTTCTCTCTTCCTCCTTCTTCTCAACAACCAGCTCGTCTCTCTTTCACTCCATCCCGAATTCTCGTCATGCAAATGAGGGGAAGGAGGCAAGAAATGGTCTCCAGTCTATCTCCCTCCCCAGTGTGAATGAACAACTAGATTGAGTGGATGGACGGGAGGCAATGTTCTTTTCGCTCTCTTTATTTCACGTGCTATCTCGCTCTTTCTGATCAGCGAAGAATAGCGTTCATTAAAGAGAGTAGACGGGGTGTAGACACAGGGGAACACGACTATTCTCGTCTCCTGCCATACTCTCCATCTCATTCATTCCTTCCTTCCTTCTCAAATGTCTTCTCTCAGTTCACTCTGATTGCTCAATCATCTCCACACTCAAAGGGGCATTCGAATATCCCCGATGACTCACTCCCTCCTTCTCTTTCCTTTCCCGTCTCGCCTCCTTTCACAATCAGTCCTCTCTCTGTCCTCTATTGCATTGGCCTGAGGGAATGAGGGAATGGCAGTTCAAAACAAGGCTTGTGAAATAGCAGAAGCGTGGCCAGTACTTCTCTTGCCAGTCAGTATGGTGGAAGGCAGGAAGGGGAAAGGGAGAGGTGTGAATGGAGAAAGGAGAAGCCCCTTGAACCATCTCTTTTACTCCGATCCGATTGTGTGTGCAAAGTTATACAATAGACAGAGATGGAGTGGGGAGATTGGGAGATCGAGGAATGGAAATAGGAAGGGAAACAGCAGTGGGTTGTATCAGCTGATGGAGTATTAGTTGTCCATAAGGGCAATGAACGAAAAGGACAATGAAATCGAAACTGATTTCTTACATACCGGAGTAGCCACCGCATCTGTAAATCAATAGGTGAAGTGAAACGAAAACAGACACAAAAATGTCCATTTCAGTCTATCCAAGTCTCGCATCTACACATACATCGGTGAGGTACTGATCGCCCTCAATCCGTATCGAGACCTGCCTATTTACGAGAAGGATACAATATTGCTGTGAGTTGCGTTTCCTGCCGTCATTTCATAGATTGATAGTTCTCGTAAACTACAACTATATTGTTCTGCATTTTTGTAAAAAAGTCAAAAAATCATGAATTACATATTCAAATTCTTCGCTGAGCATCCTACAATGAACAGTCAGCGGACGTCTTCCCCATCCTTTTCCTCCCCCATATTTTCGCCCATGAGTAAGCAAAATACGCGTTCGCCAAACTTTCTTCAGAGAAAAATCCGAATAATAAAGTGATTAACCCAAAATCATTTACAAAAATGTTCACAGAAATCATAGAATTCTGCTCCCGATTGATTGCTCATCCACTGTCCCACAATATCGATCAATAATCAAAGCCTACCGTCGACCTTTTCAGATACCGTGGTCGTGCCATCTACGAGCGTCCTCCGCACGTCTTCGCTATCGCCGATGCAGCCTACACTTCCATGCAGCGATTCGGCACCGACTCGTGCATCGTCATTTCAGGTACGATATATACTTTAGCTACGTTCGGGACCAGTAACCTTGAATTTCTTGATTCTACCCCTTTTCTCCAGGCGAATCGGGTGCGGGCAAGACGGAGACGAGCAAGATCATCATGAAGTACCTTGCTGCCATCACTAACACTGCCCAGCAGAAGGAGGTCGAGAGGTTGGTGATCTCTCTTATTCTGTCTGACCAACGAGAGAACATTACGCCATCACATGGTCTTCCCTAGAGCCTACTGTAGATTCCATCTCTCGATACCGTCACTCCATTCCATCTCTTCGTCCTTCGCCCATCCATCTTCTCCCATCGATTCCTCGCATCTGATTTCGCATGTCCATCTAATGGTCTCTCCTTCTCTTGACCATCTGTCGTCTCTTTTCCTCTTCCTTCCTCGCTTTTCCCTCAAGGGTCCTCCCTCTCCCTCTCATATGCTCGGATTAGGACCCGTTTCTCACGATAGAAACACACACTGTCTCTCTCTCTCTCATCTCAGAGATCTTCTTCCCTTTGATCCTCCACGAATGAAAATAGAGAGATGAGAGGGAAGAGGATCGAGGCACTCACAAGTGTCTCGAGAGGAAAAGTACTATCGAGAACGGAGAGAGGGAAAGGAGATCAAGCAACATTCTCGGATTAGGAGAACGATGATTGTCCATTCAATCACAAAAAAATTGTCCCAGGGCCAAATAGATCCAAGTAATCTTTGATCTCCTCTCATTCCAGAGTCAAGACAGTCCTTCTCCGTTCCAACTGCGTTCTCGAGGCGATGGGCTGTGCGAAGACGAACAGAAACGACAATTCGTCCCGATTCGGAAAGTACATGCACATCAATTTCAACCACGGAGGAGATCCCATTGGAGGAAGCATCAATGAGTATCTGCTGGAGAAGGTGAGTGTACCATTTACATCGGGCTGTAACAATCTCACAACAAACAATCAAGAGAAAACAGGAAAAAAAATGTTTTTAAAAAATGCATAAAAATGCACGGAAATGCATTCTAGAGTGTAAAAAATCACAATCGTACTGAATCAACAGAACCCATCTCGTTTCTAAGATACTATAAAGTCTATAGTATAACATCAATGACTTCAATCTAGAAAACCCTCGTTCCAGTCCCGCGTGGTCCGTCAACAGTCGGGGGAGCGCAACTTCCACATCTTCTACCAGATGCTCGCTGGTCTTTCCAAGGGAAAATTGAAGGAGCTCGGACTGACCAAGTCACCCGCTCACTACAGATACCTCAACCAGGGAGACTCGAGTCATGTAAGAAATACATACCAGTTGATCAACGATCATTCGCTTCAAGTTAGATAAACTATCTGATCCAGCTCTTTTAGGGAAAAGAAATATGGAAACGAGTCCCAATCAAGTCTCCTTCCCTTCAGGTGCCCACTTTGAACGACAAGAATTCGATGACTGAAGTGCAGCAGGCACTCAAGAGTATCCACTCTTTCAACGACGACATCACCAATCAGGTAAAAGCGAAATATGCTAACTGCTGAGGACAAGTCTCCAGATAATTGTCTCAACCCAGCCCATCCGCTCCTGATCACCCCGTGCAACCCTTCTTGCAGATCTGGTCGATCCTCTCTGGTATCCTCCATCTCGGCAACCTCTCCTTCGTCGATATCGACACAACCGAGGGAGGGTCGGCCGTCAAGGAGCGCGCGACCCTTGCAGCTGCAGCCAAAATGCTCGCCCTATCGGAGAAGGAACTGGCTGAGGCACTCTGCGGAAAGGTAACAGAGAATAATCAACGGATTTCATCTGTCTGTACCTTCTATATCGAACCTTCTACTGAGGAAAGGTGAAGTTCCTTCAACTTTCTGTGCAATAACTCCTATCACATTATGAAACCCCTGCAGACAGTGGCTGCCGCTGGGGACATCGTCTCCAAACTGCACTCTTCCTCTGAGGCAGAGTACACTCGTGATGCAATGGCCAAGTCCATCTACGAACGACTCTTCTCCAAAATCGTTGCCCTCATCAACGATGCCATTCTCATTGCCAATGGTTCGCTTTTGATCTTTTAACTTCGGAGAGAGACATTAATTTGATGATCTTAGATTTCACGATAGAAAACCATTTCATTCATTCCAGGAGAGAACCCAAACCTGGAGTTGGAACAGTGTAAATATTACGAACTAATTTAATTGCAAAAGAACGTTCAATAAAACAACTATGCCAATTATTGTATAAAACATTCGGGAACATTCGCAACGGGGTTGGCCTTATTAGCTCCTCTTACTGTCATACTTGGCTACCTCCTCCTTCTATCTCTGGTGCAACAACAATGTGTCTGGGGCGCCTCTCTATCTCTATCGCAATCAATTCCCTACAGTAATCTCAAATACCGTATCCCCATCTCAGGTCACAAATCTGCCTCTGTCATCGGTGTTCTCGACATCTACGGTTTCGAGATCTTCGGATCGAATTCCTTCGAGCAACTGTGCATCAACTATTGCAATGAGAAACTGCAGCAATTGTTCATCACTCTCGTTCTCAAACAGGAACAGGAGGAGTACACGAGGGAGGGAATCACTTGGATGCACATCGACTACTTCAACAACCAGGTACTGTAGTCTCTGTGAAGCAGAGAGGAACCTGATCTACCGCAGAACAGAAGATGTATCGCAAATCTTTCAGATAATCTGCGATATGATCGAGTCTCCGAAGAAGGGCATTCTGGCCATTCTCGACGAAGCGTGTGCCTCCATTGGGAAAGTGACTGACACGGTGAGTTACAGTTTCTGACTCTCTTCATTCCCCATATCTTGCTCTGTTTCTTTCACCATCTTTGCTGTAGAAACCTTCTTGCTTTTTTCTCCAGAAAAAAAACAAACACAAAAACAAACACAAATAAACCTCACCCCCACTAGTGAGAAAGTGGTGCGATAACGATTCAGAGAGAGAGAGAAGATAGATAGGAACCAAGATGGAAATGGATTGCAATCGTTTGCGTGTGTATCGAGTGACTAATCTTACGAGAGGGACTATTCCCTCCTAATCCCTCCACTTACTCACTCTTTTCCATTTGGGGGATGAGGAAGAAACTTTTTTCAACAAAGTATATGGGAGCTATGCACGTGATCTCTGCATCTCCGATATTTTCCTTCCTACTCCCTCGCAGAACAGAGAAAATATTTCTGAACACTAATTCGAAAACGACTGCAACATAATATATCCCACGTCACGTGGGTCACGTGCAAAAACGCAATTCATCTACTCTCTGACCAATGGGTGAAACGAGTAATTAGAAGAAAGAGTATCTTTCTCTTCTCAGGTCTTCCTCAAGGAACTTGATAAAGCCTTCGGAGGCCACAAGCACTACACGAGCAGAGGAGTCAATCTGAGTGATAAGACACTCAAGCACGAGCAATTCAGGTAATCATGAGAAATGAATGGGACACATAATAAGTGGAAAAAATAAGTGGACACAAGCAATGAATCTCAAAAATTTCTGAATGTCCATTAGGATATGAAAGAAAGAATGTGTATGACTGCAGGATCACTCACTACGCTGGTGACGTCACGTACAACGTCGAAAGTTTCATGGACAAGAACAGAGACACTCTCTATCTGGATATCAAACGATCACTCTACCACTCGAAGCACAGTCTTCTCTCTTCGCTCTTCCACGATGGAGCCAAGTCAAGGGCAGAGGTATTCCCTAACCATTCTCGAGATTAGAGATCTCTTCCAATAATCGATCTACCGTATTCCTCCCTTCCTACAATACTCAATCCCTCTCCCTCAGGTCGGTCGTCGTCCCCCTACTGCCGGTTTCCTCTTCAAGCAGTCAATGTCTGCTCTGGCCACTCAACTCGCCTCCAAACAGCCCTTCTACATTCGATGCATCAAACCGAATGATGACAAGAGTGCTCGGACTTTCGATAAGGAGAGGGTCGACCATCAGGTAGGAGTGGTGTTTCATCGGTAGGATAGATTGTCGTGAAACAATCCCTCAATGATTAATGAAGCACTCAAATTTAAAGGCAAAACAGGAAAGAAAAATATGAATTTCTTCGCTCAGGTTCGCTACCTCGGACTACTCGAGAACGTACGCGTTCGACGCGCCGGATTCGCATACCGTATGGAGTACGGTCGCTTCCTGCAGAGGTACCGTACACCCCTCCTACAGTACCTTTGAATACAGTATCCTTCCGTAGCTATTCCCATTCAGGTACAAGCTCCTGTGCAAGAACACCTGGCCGAATCCCCGTCGTGGAGGGCCGAAGGATAACACTCAGATGATCCTGGGAGAGATGGGTCTAGTGAAGGATTGCGAGGCTGGCAAGACCAAGATATTCATTCGATCGCCCCAGACTGTTTTCGCCCTCGAGGAAGCGAGAGCGAAGAGAGTCGTCGATGTTGTCGTCTTCCTCCAGAAGGTACTGCAACTCGATACCGTACTCATTATCGATCGAGCATTTAGATGACTCGCGGCACACTCGCCCGCAGGAGATACCGTAGGATGCTGGCTGTACGAAGGATCATCGGCGCCTATCGTCGCTACAAACTTCGCTCCTATATCTTCTCAGTTATCGACGCATTCCGGTAAGTTACACTGCAAACTACAATAATACCATCATGCTGCTGCATCAAATGGATGTTGGTGAGGATCAATCAATAACCAGGGGCGTTCGCACGATGCCTGATCTTGGCAAGTCGATTCGCTGGCCTGCCCCTCCCCTCGTCCTCAACACATTCGTCGCTCGCATGAGAAAGATGCACCATCGTTGGCGCGCCGCTGTTATCGTCTCTCGCATCCCTCCGCATCTCAGGTACTGTACCTAATCAATAACTTCCTCCTCCTCCTACCGTAATCTCATCTGATTCAGGGAATGCTTCCATCCGAAGATCGCTGCATTCGAGGTGTTCAATGGTCGTCGCTTGCACTGGGGCTACCATAGACGATGGGCCGGAGACTACCTCGTATCGGTGAATGAGATCCACGAGCCATCTACCTAACCGTCCCCCTTTCAGCCGAATGAGTTGCCCAATCTGAGCAATGTCTCCTACAGTGGAGCTATGTCACAGATTCGCACGCAGCATCCTTACACGAGAGTTCTCTTCTCCTCACTATTCCATGTACGAATAACATACGCCATTTCACTATTTCCCAACAAGCAAAACAAAGGAAATAAGGCTTAGTGTTAGTAAAGCAGAACCGAGTAATTCACATCACCAGCCCATAGACCTTACAGTTGTATAACAAATCCCTCTTGCAGAAGTACAACAAATTCAACAAGAGCGCCATTCGAATCCTAGTGGTAACGGACAAATTCATCGCCAAGATAGACGCCAAGAAGATGAAGCTCATGAAGGATCCAATCCCGCTACAGAGGGTAAGATAAAAATGAACAAAAGCGATCGACTGCATGGGTAAGGGTAATAACATAACACACTCACAGGTCAGCCGAATCTCCGTGTGTCCCGACCACAACGGAGTCGTCGTCTTCCACGTGGACGACAACGATCTCGTCGCTTGCCTGAGGAACGAGAAGAATGAGGAGAGAGTGGGAGAGCTAGTGGGACGACTACTCGCACACTGCGATGAGTAAGGGACTATGTCAGGACTTATAGAAACTGAAACATTACAGAATCGGAGCGAAGCGACCTATCATCAATATCTCGCCCACTCTACAGTGCACTCTGGGAAACAAGCCGAGATCTCTTACAGTTCACAATGGCGAACCTCACTCCATTCCAATCTTTAAGAGCAATGGAAATAGCATTGATCTAATCTGCGCTCTTACATCTCACTGACCCACCACTCGGTAATTAATTCATTCCACCCTAGTCACCGTTTATTCGCCCTAATACCGGTTTTAAATATACTACCCATTGAAATAAAGTAATTCCATGTATTTCGATTGTGCGTGCAACGAGTATGAACTTCAACACATTCTGCAACAATCAATAACGATTTATAACAACAAGGAAGACAACAGCTTAGAATTTCATGCTGTGGGGGTGCTGGTTCTTCCTGATGCTGAATCGAGTGCAGAAGTATCCCTTGAGGAACGCGTGCTCGGGGTGCTTCTTGATGGCAGTCAGAACAGCCTTGTCGACGAGCTTCTGGTCGGTCTTGCGCTGCTCGCTGACCTGCAAAAAATATTGTGTCAACCAGAGTTTATATCAACAACACACTTATCTATCAAACGGTTAAAATGCGAAATGAAACGTAATTCGAAGTTAGAAAAGTCTAATGGCAATTATTTATACAAAACCCGGATTTGCTTTCGGATGTGATAGATTTCCTTAATGATCCAACCCTTATAAACCAAGCATAGTTGACCTATTCCCATAAAAACTTTGGAATGCAAACCTATTCCAAAGTTTTTATTCATAGTGAATTTGATAATTTATAAGAACCAACCTTGTACTCCTGGTGTCCGGAGGCGAAGATGTCGGCCTTCTCGCCCTTCTTCTCAACCTTGGCGTGAGTTCTCTTGAAGTACGCATCGGTCAGGGTCTCGGGGATCTTGACTCCGCTGACATCGACCTTGGTGGAGGTGGCGATGACGAACGACTGAGCGATTCTTCTAAGGGGGACGTTGTTGAGCTTGTGGGGTCCTGAAAAAATATCAAGGTAATGCAGATCAAACTATAGTCTAACCCTGGCGCATTTTGAGAACAAGAAATATTATATCACCATAGATAAACTAATTTTCTCGAAAATCGAAAAGTTAGGAAAGTCATGATAATAAGTAGGTTTACAACATCAATCCCGAGAAGAACCAGGCTGCATTGGCGAACAATCTCACATGTAGTTCCAAAAGCAAGTTTTACTTTTAATCACCATACCAATTTTTTTAAAATTTAGGTATACTATTGTTCTTCGAACGGAGTATTCCATCCAGATTTCACCATGATGCTCCATGAGTATGGAAAACTTCACAAGGATACGTGCATCTTATTGCAAGGAAACTACCGCATATTTTCCATATCGTAATTTTCAAGAATTCACTTATCTATTTGATTCCTATTCAATATGATACATGCCTACTTCGAAAAGTAAATACTTAAATAAGAAACGTACCGGTGACGAGGAGGAGACCAGACTTCTCGAGCTGCTTGAGGAACACAACGCGCTTTCCCTTATGTCTTCCGGCAAGGATGATGAGCACGGTTCCGGGGGTGATCGACTTTCTGAGGGACTGCACCTTGGGGTTTCTGCGAACCTTGGCGGCAGTGTCAAGAACGTGATCCTCCTTCAGGAAGGTGGGCTGCAAAAATTTGAGATGAAAAGGGCACAAATTTGAGAAAAGGCAAGATAAAAAGCAAAATAAAACATACCTTGCGATTCCGATGATCCTAATAACAAGAAAACAAATATAAAATACTCACTCCCTTCTTGGCAAGAACCTTGCGCTCTCCGCCGTTCTTGTTTCCGCCGACCTTCTTGGTCACGAACTTGGCGACGGGGGCAACTGCCTTCTTGGCGACCTTGGTCTTCTTGTTCAGGGCAGTTCCTCGCTTGTGGTACATGCGAGCAGCGGAGAATCGCATGATTCCGGTAGCAAGCTCGTAGTTACGCCTGAAGCGAGGCGTAGCTTTCTTGGCACCCGCCATTTGAGTTTCTGCAAGAAAATAGGTTTAGTAAAGGAGTAATGTGCGATATTACGTATTGCGAATTCGATAAAAGATTAAAACGATCGATAACGACTTGCAAATACGCGAAAAAGCCGCACACTTCGTTCAAAAAGGTTGAAAAAAAGAAAATTCATTTGGGATTTTACTTTACATTGGGTACGGTAGGGGACTTTCCTTCGTGACTTCCCGCTAGGAGTTTTTCCCTTCGAAATGTTGGCAAAATGCCCCTACCGTATCCTCATGAGATCAGTATGTCAAATTTATTATTCGCATGGTTTGAATTTATTTTTGTTTTGTTTTTGTTTTCTTATTCTTTTGATTTCAAGCTAATATTTTCCATTAAGTTTGATGTCAACTACAAATCCCGATCGCCCTCCTGAACTCAAGAATGATTTCTTCTCGCCTAGGGCGTATCAGGTACGGAAAGACTTGTATTTGCTTCAAATTCGTTTGCTTATTTCTCAGGTGGAACTTCTCGATAAAGCCATCAAGAAGAACATAATTGTTCAACTAGGCACTGGCTCTGGGAAGACCTTCATCGCAGTTCTGTTGATCAAGGAGTTTACGGTGCAACTACGACTGCCACTCGCTGAGAATGGCCGGAGAGCTTTCTTCGTTGTTAACGCAGGTATTTATAGCCTTATAAAAATAAATAATATTCTTTTCCCAGTTGCCCTTGTTGATCAACAGGCAGAGCACATCGAGGTGCACACTGCACTTTCTGTCGGAAGATCTCACGGTACTTTGAATACTGGCATCTGGACGAGCAAAGCCGCCTTCGACGAATTCTTCCAAGCCCATCACGTTAGTTTCTTTTTTTTTATTCACCTCATTATCTTTTAATCACAGGTGGTCGTACTGACTGCCCAAGTTCTGTACGATCTGTTGTTGGCTGGATATCTGAAGTTCCCGTCGATTGCCTTGCTGATCTTCGATGAGTGCCATCACTCCCTCGGAGGAAATCATCCCTACAGGAAGATCATGGATAGATATTTTGAGCAGCAGAAGGGTGAGTGATGAGTAACACGACTTCATTGTTAATGAAATGTATGTAGAAGAGCGACCTCGCATCCTCGGTCTCACTGCATCTCTCATCAACGACAAGACTGATCCAGACACCCTGGAACAGAAGCTGTCCAAGTTGGAGCGAATTCTAGACTGCGACATTGAGACTTCCTGTGATTTAGTATCCGTGAGTATTTTTTTAACGAGCTGCCAGTAAAACTTCGGAATTATTAATCTAGAGTTTGTAGGTGTCGAAGTACGGTGCTCGTCCGAAGGAAGTAGTGGTCAAGTGCAAGAACTACCGATGGAACAACCCCTACACTGCCGAAACTCTGAGATTATTGGTTAGTCGTTAATTATTTGAAGTTTAATTTAAATCTTCATTTTATTGCATCTATCTCAAGCGAGTATTGAAAGGGACTGTAGCCAACGTTATTCAGGAGACAGTGAAGGAGTTCTGTGCGACGACGCAGGAGTTCCATCCAGAGATCGATAGGGACGTTCGGAAGTCTCTCAATGAGTCATTGACCAAGACAATCTCAGTCATCAAGCAGCTTGGTCCGTGGACTGCCTTGAAGGTATGATCATACTACTTGCTATCTCAGTCGGTTTACAATGCGCTCTATTGGTATACGTATTGCAGGTGGCAGGCATACGTGAAACTGAATTCAAGTTTATGAAGAAACACACTCAAGTCCTCGGAATGAAGCAGAAGGATTTCATCGCTCTAGGAGAGACTACTATGAATACAGTACGGAGACTGCTTGAACCGAAGGTCTGTTGCCGACTTACATTAGCTGGGTTGTTTCTGAATTAACGATCGGTTTCTAATCCTAGTTTCAGATGAAATTCCAAAAGATCGGAACTCTCTTCGAATCATTGCCCGATAAGATCGTGAAGCTGCTCCAGGTGTTGGACACTTACCATCCCGATGTAGGTACCGTATCCCAAATCCTGGTACAACTATCGATTTTCCAGACTCAAATGACTCGAAAGGGGAGAGTGGATCATCTGTCTGCTATAGTGTTCGTCGAACAGAGATACATTGCATTTGCTCTTCATAAGTTACTCCAACACGCGATCAAGCTTGATCCGAATCGATATGGATTCATCAAACCAGATTATGTGATTGGTAATTCGAGCAGTAGTCTGGAGAATAAAGCGAGTGAGGAGACACACAAACGATTGGAAAAGGTGAGATACAATGATAATGTATTCGTGTGAAATGAGGAGAGATTAGTCTACAGGGAAGAAATTGTCTTTCCCACGTGAATCAACGTGTGAACATGATTCACACATTAATCAATTAGTGTAAAATAGGAAAGACATGGGAATGGAAACGGTCAATTTGAGGGTGGGGGCTTTCTTAGGCTACGGATATTCACTTTGGTTCAAAGTGCCTTCTTTCAGGTGCTGCTTCATTTCCGCAAGGGCGAACTCAATCTTCTCATCGCAACGAATGTTCTGGAGGAGGGAGTTGATGTGAAGCACTGCAATCTCGTTGTGAAATTGGATAGGTATGAATATTTGGCACTATTTTAATTGACAATCTTCTCTTGCATTAATATACGTATGCCAAGTACACTTCTACATGATTTTTCGATGAAAGGGAATGCAAGGTGATATTGCAGGCCGACGAATTTCCGTTCGTACATTCAATCGAGAGGACGCGCCCGCAAGTCGGGAGCATCATACGTCGTTCTAGTCGAGGAGAAGGAACAGACGAGTTGTGTGGAGGATCTCGCTGATTTCGCCAAGATTGAGAAGGTACCGTACATTTAGTTTTTATGTTATGAAATTGAATAAATACTGTAGGCGTTGTTTATGTCAATTGCAACTAGATAGCTGTTTCTTTGTACATGCTGAAATCAAGCTCCTTTCTTCTCAGTTGCTGCTCAACCGTGCGAAGACGGTACATAATCCAGCAGAGGGAGTAGAATTGACGTCCATTGACGATCTCAGACCGCCGTACATCGTTGAGGCATCGGGAGCGAAGCTGTTCCTATCGAATGCCATCCAATTGATCAACAAGTGAGTCACATGGTCCTTCCCGTTTGAAAGTTCGGTTTTGAACGCTCTGCATAATTTTTTTATGAATATTCAATTTGCACCGAGTTTCATTGTTGGAACAGCTGGTATATCCTCGGTGATAAATTCCACAAGTAAAATTTCTCTCTCTCAGATACTGCGGCAAGCTTCCTTCTGATGTCTTCACTCGTCTCGTTCCTCAATGCAGACTGATTCCCCGTGAGACAGATGGAGGGATGGTCTACCAGGCTGAACTTCTTCTTCCCATGAATTCCCCTCTCAAGACGGCAATCACTCTCGATGAGATGGAGGCCGTCCCGAGCAAGAAGTTGGCACAGATGCTGGTCGCATTCAAGGTGAGATAAAAGACATTCCTACAATGGTAAACAATTTATCGAATAGAAACCTGATTTATTTACTTGCAGGCGTGTCAGACTCTGCACGAGTTGGGCGAGTTGAATGACCATCTGCTTCCCGTCGGAAAAGTGGTGAGGAATACTGTAGTTTCCAGTTATCGATTTGGAGAATAGTTATAGATAGATGCCATTTTGGATCAATTTCTATTTTTTGTTATCTTTAAAGTGAATGATTGAAGCTTTAAACTAGATAAATATAATTTTCTAATTTTAAGGAAGCGATGCTGTCCCTTCTGGACGATGATCCCGATGAGTTCTCGCCTGGATTGGGAGGAAGAGTGGGAAGCATGAAGAGAAAGCAGTTGTATGATAAGAAGGTAGGGTAGAGGGAGAGGAGAGATGTCCACGATGGATGATTACTGGATATATATCTGTTTTTATCCAAATTTTGAGTAGTTAGACTCACACCTACATATTTTCCTCCTCCTTATTTTCACGGAATACGCAACACGAACGGGGTGGGTAAATTCTCTCATTGCAGACAGCCTCCGTCCTGCAGTCCGCCCTCCCTCAACCAGACTGCGAACTTCTCCTGTACGTCCTTGAGATCGATCTGATCGTCCCCCTTCCTCCCGATGAGACGAGGAAGAAGAAGAGGGAGATCATCAATCCAAAGACTGCCGAGATGTGCTTCGGTTTCCTATCGAGGACCAAGATACCCAAGGTTTTACTAATATTTTTTGTAGCAGAGATAGATTTCTGAAAGCCTGAAAGTCCGATACAGCTTGTTATTATGGGTTTAAAGAACTGCATAAGTCGCATGATGGCTTTCAATTAGAAGCCACCAGTCAAACTAAATAATAATCAAATATTCTTTTTTTTATCAATTTGTCTGATTGAAGCAGTAAAAGAGTGTTTCTCTCCAGATCCCTCCGTTCCCTGCCTTCCTCCGTCATGGCGAGTGCAGAGTCAACATCGTCCTTTCCCCGCAGAAACTGACACTTGCTAAGGAGACACTCTTATATCTACAGTGAGTCCCCACCCGTTCACACTCGCAATCAGAGGGGATTCCGAGAATACTGGAGTGGGGAATGGAGTGGCTTGCGAATACCATACGTGCTCAAGTTTTTATTATGAACATGAACCTCTGAAGCGCACGTTGGAGATGCCCATCAAAGTGAAATTGTAGCTAGCTGGCATCATCCTGGAACTTGTGGCACTGAAACGCGTATCTCACTTGCTCGAGTGTGTCATCCTTTCTGCTACTTGTTTCCCATCCCCGGAGCTAAAAAGGGTAGAAAGGGGGTATCAAAAAATAACAAGGTTAGGCGACAAATTGAGTCGAAAACAATCGAGGTATGATTTTTTTGTTGCAATTTCTCATTGAAACAACAAGGTATGCCATTTTTCACCATAAAAACACCAGGTATGAGTTATTTTGACCATCAATTCTGGGGTACCTTTTTAACTCTGCTCATCCCTTTCTCACTGCAGACTCTTCCACCACTACATCTTCCGATCGGTTCTCCAATTGACGAAGGATTGTCTCGACTTCCAATTGAATGAGCACACTCCCATGCAGACTATTATCGTGCCTCTCGATAGAAGTGAGTGAATTAAACAAAATGACTTCGATAGGTAAAAATCTCGTTAAGTCTTCAAAATCACATTTTAAAGTTGATCATCCGATGGGGGTGTAATGTAGGATAATAAAAGATAAGCAGGAAAAGTAATGAATCGATTTTGAGCGACTGTATCCGATGGATCGGAAGAGTACAGTCTGAAGATGGAGTACGTGAGGGAGGTAGTGAACAATATGGAGGAGATGCCAAGAGTACCCAATCCGGACGATAGAAAGAAGTTGGTCTTTAAAGAAAATTGAAGCGCTATGTATATATATATATATATTTTATCTACGCTCGAGGCGCAACGAGACACGAGGGAAAATATAAATGTGATATTCAGTTAATGACTCTCAGTGGGGTAGCGATCGGCGGAGGAGGGAAGGAAAGGGGGGGGGGAGGGGGTAGTCGATACTCGCAGTCAGCACTCATCTTGTAATCTTCTGGCCGTTCTCTCATGGATGGTGTGAGAGGGATGGGAATACGAGGAGGAAAGGACTCGTGGTGACCAGGTTTACTCAACTCCGAGTGAAGACTAGCGAGATCGATTGTAGTTGTCGTCGGTTGTAAGGAGTGATTGATGGGATGGGGATACTGTAGACGAGAGAAAGGGTAGTAAGAGGGGGAAAGGGATGAAAATCGATGGGAAAAGAAGTGATTTGTAAAGTGGACTATT
>LS571632.1:0-21800 GCA_900490775.1 Pristionchus maxplancki | reverse complement strand
GGCTGTTCTTCACATTTCAAAATAGTCATTTTGAGGGATGTCGGGTCAGGGGATTGGTCTTCTTTCCTTATCACAGTCGCAACGGCTGCAGAGAGTTCCATTCTTCTGGTTCCCGATAGGACGTTTGATGGCATTGCACACTGATAGATCCCGCTGTAGATCATAAAACGAAGCCTTGCGTGTTCTGGTTCTTCAGTGAACGCGAGTCCTCCAAACTCGAATGATCTATCTTTGAGCGAGAGAATCGAGCCTAGATTCTGAGGGACCAAACATCTTAGGTGGTCATACCCATCACACGGCGACCAGTCCGGCTTGGATGGGGATTCCTTTCTTGATGAGTCGTTGATCGAGACGAGAGGAATTAGGGGAAACCGCTCTCCATCAGAGCGAATGGAGAGGGGACCGCTCGCGACGACTAACAGAATAGGGAATGATACAGCAATCGATAATAACCATTGGAATGATTTAACAATTAAATCTCATTGGCGAATTTTTAAAATTAGAATAGAATGCTGCTTGCCCCACAGTGAATAATATTTACCAAAAAGTAACCCACTTGTCGCAGATGGTCTTGAGAATGATCGATTCGTCGATTCTCATCTCCCCAAAGTCCTTCGAGTCGACTCCGCGCGATGCTTGCACTCTAAAATCCTTGAATTAAATCATTGCAATTATGAAAATATTTCATTCTGAAATAAAAAAGTTAACAAAGCCCTACCTGTATCTCGACCCGAGTCGGAACAGCTCGTCCATCAACTCCAGATCTCCCTTCTCACCGTACGACGTGAACGCGCCCAGGCGGTCCTCGATCTGCGCCGCTTCGGTCGCGTCGAGCGCGCGCACAGCGCACGCGACGACGCCGAAGCGCTGCGCGGACGTGCGGACGCCGAAGACGCGCTTGAGATACTCGCTGCGCGGATCGAACCGAGGCTCTTTCTCTTCGCTAGCCGAATCTGCAAGAACCATATTAAACGGGAAACACGTAATATCATGAACAAAATAATTGTAGTGCACATAAAGAATAGCGGATGATTATTTAAAAATTAATTATGAATTATTAAATAAACCTTTCTTCGAATTATAGACAGGCGGAGTTGGCGGTGGAGGAGTCGGCTCGACCTTGAAAAAAAATTGTTTTGCGTGGTTATTTATGTGTCTTGGGTATATTCCTTCGACCTATACATAATCTCATCCTCTTTTCTTCTACATATTCCATGCTATCTCGCTTTCCCAAGAAGCATTTGCTAAAAAAATACCACAAACCGGATAGAGATGGGCCGTGGCCCTGTCTCTAGTAGTTATTCGCACGATCGAGTGCTCCCTTCTCGAGTCCTCGTCGGGGAAGAGCTCCTTGCCAACCGACATGACCCTTTCGGAGACTCCTCTGATCACCTCCACTTCGTCGGTTCGGGACTACAATGAGGTTATGCAACAAACGCTCAAAAACCTTTCAAAATTGTAACTATGATTTCATTATTGTTACTGCTCTTATTGAGTTCATTAAAAAATATTTCTCACGTCTGCATTTTTCTTGAGAATGTACGACAGCCCATTCTGCTGAGTTGGCCATGAAAACTCAACCCTCTCTGGTTGATCGGCCTCCCAGATTACCGGATACTTTACCTAAAACGATGATTAAGCGAAATGTTGATACTTGACTAGAATTATACCTTGCACGTATCGATTGCGAATGAGGGCGTGGCGAGTAGATCAGCACCGGACACACGAAAGTAGTCTCCTTCGATGGTTCCAGAGGGTACGGCAGGAAACGGGATAGCGAGGAATCGGAGGTCCGGACGATCTGTAATTATGTAAACTTGCTGTAAAATAAAAAAAATTGCAACCTAGTAACGATGAAGCTTACAATAATTTATTTAACCTGGCATGAAAAGCTCGAAGTGAATCGCTTCCAGAAGAGCAAACGAGTTCTTGATGACATTAATGTAACGGTAGATCACCGGACGAATGGAAGGAGATGAGGTAGAGAGGCGGGCGAGACCAGCTGTCATTAGGTGAATAGTAAAGATAATTAAAGAGTATAAAAATGGTAGTTCAATCAGAATAGATAATAATCATGAATGTACCTGAAATTGCATCGATATCATCTTGATTAGTGCCAGCGACGGCCTTCACTGCCGTGCCTGAAATATGATAGAGCAGGGTCCGAATACGTACGTGAAAAATTTTTTTTTTTGTTTTTAGGTTTTCTTTGCATTTTTGAATAAAGGGCAATGAGTTGAGTAAAAAATTCTATGTATTTTTTGGGTAAGGAGGGACCCTTATGTCGAAAAAAATATTTTTTTTCAAACATGCATTTTTGGATAGAGGACATCGAGATGAGCAAAAAGTTCTGAAGAGCGGGTAGGTTTTTCTTCGAAAGAAAAAAATGCGGGTAGGGTACGTGATTTTTCACGTAGTATTCGGACCCTGTGATAGAGATAATACCATGTAACGGAAATAAATGAATAATAATAACAAAGAGCACAAAAACACGAGATGCCACTCACTGTTTCTGAATTCCTCCACATCGCATAGTCGAATCGTCTCTCGTGGTTCCACTTTTCTCCTGGTATTTCAAAAATATATATATATTTTTTTAGAAATCAGCGAAATCAAAAAAAATGTTTAGAGCACTAACCTCTTCTCCTCCCTCGTCCTTCTGTACGTGAGCTGGATATATGATGCTGAAAATGCACAGTTAGCTATATTTTATTCAGAATAAAACAAATTTCAACGCAAGCTTGAGCTAAATAAACTGGATAAATAACCTGATAATTTGAGTTTAAACATAAGAACTACATGTGGCTGCTCGAAAACTCTTTGAATCGACTTCAAAATTGATAAAACTTTTGTAAGGTGAATATAGATGCAGCTTCCCATTAATAATAAAACAAATAAATAAAGAAAAGTCTCTCACTCTTGCCCGTGAGCGCGGGCGGTCCGTGCAACTGATTCTCGTGCATGTAGTGCCAGGGAGGGGGCCTAGTGAATGGGAGCGTAGAGGTGCGCTCGGGAGGAGGCTCACGCTCCCGGTAGAGATCACGCCAGGGGTGCTCAGCGACGAGAGCGGAAGAGCTGTGAATCGATAAATAAATCAAATATTTACAAAAAAAGGTGAACAACGAAGATACCTGAGAATGGAGTGATCGCCATCGAGAGGAACGATGCTTAGCCCGTTGAAGTAGTCCTCAGTCATCTGAAAAAAGTGCATTAGTAATTTCAAGTCAACAACACTAATAAGAAATTTAACAATCGATACAAATATTGAACTTGAAAAAGAAGCTACAGAATTTAGCGAAAAGAAAATCCCGAGTGGAAAGAGTACCGTAGTCATAAAATCGTGATCGATTGCAAAAATAGGAAGGTACGGTGTGTAAAAAAATGGTCCCAAGTGGACAGTTTACGTTGGGTATCGACATTTTCTTGTTGCCTTGCGTGTTGCACATGTTGTTCTATCTATTTGGATTTGTTCGTATCTTTTCAGTTTGCATGTTGTTAATCTTTCACAAACTTATTCAAAACAACCTTCTCTATCAAATATATTGTTAAAAATAGTATTATGACATTTTCACTCTCTTCTTTTAATATGATCGATCATGATTCCGGAAATTATTATTTCCAGATGGTAGAGGACTTCTTCAACGGGTTGAACATCGTTCCACTCCCGCCGGGAAACGAATGGATGACGAGGTATCGATGACGGCTTATGAGGCTATTTAATCTGTATTTGAATTTGTTATAAATATCTATGATATGGCCTAGTTTAGCAGTGAGGCACAAGTTTATCGTTGAATAGTGTATTATTGTGGTGATATAATTTCTCTAAATTGCTTTTTTCAGTGCAGCGAATATCCCTTTTGGGCATCCTTTCCTTCCTCTCCTCCGACCGCGCATTCGTCCCGATGTCTCACAATCGGCCAAATCGCCGGAGAGCGATCAGCCGCCCCTCGCATACACGAAAAAAGAGCTGATTCAGACGCCGATGAAACACAAAGAAAATACTGGTTGGTTTTTAAAAAATATATATATTTTTTGTTTGATTGATGTGCAAATGTAACATTGCGGCCTTATGCGAATTTAGTTGGTGAATGGCGTTATTTATAGTCGTAACGGGAGTTCCCGCGTACGAGACGGTGTTCCTGCAGGATGTGGAAGCCTTTCAAGAGAGTGAGTAATATTGTTGGGATGTTGGGTTCTTTTTAAAACTTTTTATTCTTTAATATTTATTTCAGAAACTTCTAATTCAGTGAAGATGGCCCTTGGTCTCAGTGTGCAGCTAAGAACTGGTAACTGCTTTTCTTTATTTTTTATTCGGGAAAATTCGGGTTGAGTGTACCTAGAGGAGGTTTTCCGCTTCGATTTCGTTGGCCGTATCAATTTATATTTCTCAGGTTTCAAGGTTGATGTCTCTCGTCCAGTGATCTACCGCTACATTGACGTCATCAAGAGCTCGTTCGCGCTTCTGGAAGCGATCCACTTCGAGCTGTTCATGCCAGGTTTGTGCTTTTATTTCAATAGTTTGCATTGAATCTCTCAGCGGTGTTTCTATTCTGTCTGACAGTAGAAACATCTTTCATGATTTGCATTTCTGTCAGATCGTCCGGATCTCCGCTTTCTCGCCGTGCCCAACGCAGTCGAAGGCGACTATTTCCACGTCGCCGAGGCTGATCTTCTGAGCGATCCTTCGTTCGCTGTCAAGCTGGGCGAGAAGGTAATTTACAATTAACAATAAGTATATATTGCTAGTGCAATATTGAGCGGCTACTACTCCGATAATTTTGAATCTCTAACATAATCAGTTAAACTCACAGGAGTACCCGGTCGTCTGGGAAGCTCGTGATCCCGTCCAGATGGCTTTCCATGATCAGAGCGAGAAATCTTTTCTCGTCTGTGTGATGAAGAAGAAGCAGGTACGGTAATATTCAATGACTCAGCTCTGTAATTCATGACTGTTCCCGAAAATAAAAAAAAACGAATATAAACTATTCTTGATTGCCGTAACGGGTTGTTTCATTTTAATGTTACTCAAACGAAATGGAGCGTTACTGTTTTTTATCAAGGATTTTGTTGCAGAACATCGAGGGTGGCGAGATGGTCGTGTCTGCCGATTTCCCCTCTTCCCTCTTTCTCCGCTCGTCCCTTTTGGCGGATCTCCCCGACCTCCGACACGGCACACTGTTGCGAGTAAGCACGTGGGAGGCGTCCGCAGCCCATATCTATGCAGTGGAGCCGATTGGACGTGAGCATCTCTTCAACTAAATTTCGTTTTTGTTTATTTTAGTTCTCGGTCGAATTCCAACTGAGCCTTTCATTGCAGCCACCGATAGGCGGAAAGATGTGGGTATTAGCGGAATGGAGAAGTACTTCAAGCTCGTCAACGGCGTGCGTACTTCCTCGCAGCGCGTCGGACGGATCGTGTCCGCGGTGCGCGCGCTGTCCGCGAGCGAAACGGCGCAGATCGAGGATCGACTGGGCGACTTCACGGGCTACAGACACTCATCCACTAAGAAGCTGATGCGCGACCTGTTCCGGCTGGGCTGCCTCGTGCGTGAAGCGGAAGCGAGCGAGGCGGACGCGGACGCCGCCTCCGACGCGGCTGATGCGCGCGCACTCGACTCGGCCGTCGTCGAATTCCTCGCGCAGGACTTCACCCCGCGCAATGAATCCAAGTGCTTACTAATCGATGCGGTATATGGCAGGGAACAAATCGCCATCCATCGTATGCCCATCGAGTGCGTACGCGCCCCGCCCGGCTCGCGCGCCACTGCGGAAGCCGCAGCGATGGCTGCAGTGCCCGCGCCCAAGGGCGGCTGTCAAATCAAGAGCCTGCTGCTGGCGGTGCGGAATGCGACCGTGGATGGTCTGGGAACGGCCCTGAAGGAGATGGGCTTTAGAGGACGAATAGTGGGTTCTTTATATTACATTCAGTAGTAGTGATGACAATTCGGCATGCGCCTCTCTCGTTTAAAATTATCTCTAGTCGGTGAGAGTCGAGAGAGTACGCGAAATGAGGAGCAGGGATGGGCGTAAAAAATAATTTTTACGGATCCGTAAAAACGTAAAATTTCCGGTTTTGAAATCCGTAAAATTCCGTAAAAACCGTAAAATCCGTAAAATTGATGTTTTCGACGATAAAGCGTATTCAAAGAGCTCACACACACTTTATTTATGATGATATGATGATTTAATTGCAAGTAAATTAATATTAGCTATCAATGTACGCGTTTATTCAATTCTTTTTGAATTTCTAAATATGCGTGAGTTCGCTTTTCCAATAATGGGTGTTCAGGACCGAAATTTGTCAGTATTCCGAAGGTTGTTGTGAAAATTTAAAATGTGAATAGATGCCCTTTTGTTATTTTTTGGTCTACAATCAAGAAAATCCGTCAAAAAATGAGCGGCCTCACTGCTCAAAATATTTTACGGATTTTACGGATTGGATTTTACGGAATCCGTAAAATAATGTTTTTACGGTTGAATACCGTAAAATCCGTAAAAACTGTAAAATCCGTAAACGTAAAAGCCCAACCCTGATAAGGAGAGACGAGTGCCGGTTTGTCAACACTATTCAGTATACAGAAAAACATGAAATGCTTTAATTTTTGGTTTACATAATTTCGGATGTGCAGGTGTACAACATGAAGTCGGATAAGAAGCTGGACCCGCACAATCCCGCGCCCTTCGATTTCTTCGATCTGATGAAGGCGGATGAGTTGGAGAAGTGGAAAAGTGAACAACCTCCGACGGAGGAGAAAGTCGTCGTTCCTCCAAGTACGCAAAAGAAGAAAGGACAGCAGAAGAAGCAAGTGGAAAGTGACCATAAGAGTCAGAAGCACCCAGAGTCTTCAATCGACATAATCCTATCCGATCGCAGAGAATGGGAGAAAAAAATGTCCCCGAAGGCGAGTCTTTGAGCTTAAAATACTCTCTTTTATCCAAGATCGAATCATTTGATTATACTAAACGAAAAGGCTTTCAATGTTTGATTTCCTTTTTTAACTGATTGGAATTAATTGAATATTGATTTTTCAGATCGTCCTCTCGACACCAGATATAGTACTTCAAGAGAAGTTAAAGGTTGGAATTTTTAAAATAATATACATTCTTTTTTTAGCACGTTCGATATTTTGTTTAATTGTTTTATATTTTTCTAGGCACTCGAGAAGGTGACTCAAGTGATAATCCTTGAGGCCAATCTACTCACTGAGGCCGCCTTCTTCTGCCTCATGCGACGATTCCCCGATGTATAGCCCATGTTCGAAACTATTTGTTCAGACTATTCGTAGAAATTGAATTTGATTTTCATTTTTTTAGTAGAAATGTGCCATGCAGGTAAAAAGACGAACCAATGCTTATTAGAGTATACGGTAATCAGATCAGCGTATTTGTAGGCGCAGATGGTGCTGATCGGGGACGATCATCAACTGCCTCCATTCATGTATGATGAGAAGATTCTGGGTCACGAATGGGCTGGCAGATCAGCGTTTTCTGTCGCCATCAAGAATGGAAGAGTTCCCGTGACGGAACTGAACGAAGTCTATCGAGCCCCGCAGTCTCTCGTTGCTCCTTACAACAGATTGGCCTATGGAGGAAGACTCGTTTCCAAAGTGGTGATTGGTGAGTTATTGATTGTAGGGAAAATTATACTATTCAGGCTGAGGATATCGTCTGTAAGTCTCCACTGAGCATGATCGGTCTCATCCCACTCGGGTTGCCTCAATTGCTTCTGATTGATATCGAAGGAAACCATGACAGAGAGGAGAAACTCGTCAATAAGAAGGAGATTAACGTACTTGAAAGGTACGCATGTGCAGTAGTTGTTGGCTTTTTTTAGTACGAACAGTAAATTTACCTTTCATTGAGAAAAATGCTTTCAGACTTCTGAGCAAGCTTCCTAAGGAGTGGAAAAACGATATCATGATTATCTCCCTTTACAAGGGACAGATGAGGAGGCATGGTTGTTTATCATTTTTTTGAGATTCGATTGATTACGATTTTCTATAACATGCCTTCCAGAATCCAAGTGGTTGCCAAGGATTACACTGTTCTCACTGTCGATTCTGCTCAGGTGAGAAAGATTTAGTTTCATTTTTCTCTGGACTAGATTTTATCGTTTGTTTATTTTGAAAAATAAATATTATTTTATTCAGGACCAAGAGAAACCAATCGTTATCGTGCTAACAAGTCAGATTTCCTTGGAGGGAGATTTAATTCACAGCGTTGAAAGGTTTGTATTTTTTTATAACTTGAAATCAACCATTTATGTAGATGCAACGTCGCTGTTTCTCGTCAGCAGAAGGCCCTCATAATACTGGGAAGTGCATCGATTCTCACAACAACCGAACCATGGAGTAGGGTAGTCAATTGTGATGACTTCACTCGTATCAAGGCGAAAGGCATCAAACTATTAGTGAAAGACTATTGCTATTGATTTGTTCACTTCTTTTAAGTATTGTTGTCACTAAAATGCTATTATCACCTTTGCTTCTGGTTGTTTTATTGAACTGATTTTGTAATAAACAAAGTTTCAAATATAATTAAATGGTACTGCCTATGGTAAATTTCAACCAGAATGTATTTGAGATATTGACTTTTACTTGAATTTGCTTCCGCCGGTTAGCCAGAACATACGGGTGGATTTGGTTCGCTCGATTATCGCTCTATATCTGGCTTGATTAATTCTATCACAGCATGCGGAAAGTGATTCGAGTGGCGAGAGACTTCTTGAATGGACAGAACATCGTTCCACTCGACGCGAAAACTGCCCAGAAGTGGATTCGTAGGTGGGTCACTGTTCTTATCATTCTTCACGAGATAGCTTCGCTTTATTGGCCTCTGCTTGTTTGTTCTGCCCTGATCTTGAAATAGTTAACATTACGAATTTTGAGTGCGATCGCCAGTCCGGCCGAGCACCCGTGGCGGCGTCTCTTCTCGGTGCGTAGGAATCCTTCCAAGGAGCCCAATGTGCCTCCGTGCACGACGCAACCGCCCCCGTACTACAGTAGAGATGTGCGGAATAACATGCCGACCCGTGCAGCTCCACTTCGGGTCAAGTAAGTATTTATTTGCTAAATTCTCGTGAAATTGATTCCTTCACAGACCTCACGAGGCAGTCAGCCTTTGCGATGTGGAGGCATTCATAGCGGGTAAGTTTTTTTTATTGTGAGTCGTTTTATCTTTTTATTTTTTCAAATTTAAAATATTCATTCCAGGAAAGAGCCAGACGATTCCGCTCGCTTTAGTAGAGAAGGATGCAGGACATAATGGTATGCCATCTTTTCAGTTCACATAATACGAAATCTTCAATTCTCCGGTTGTCAAAGCTTATTTGTCTTTTTTTTTTTAGATAATTCCTCCCCTTCCACTCCCGGACCCGTGATCTACCGCTACATTGACGTCAACAAGAACTCTGTGGCCGTCCTAGAAGCCCTCCACTTTGAGCTGTTCATGCCAGGTACCTTTATTCATAAAAAAATAATTAAATGATCATTCAGATCGTCCGGATCTCCGCTTCCTCGGCGTTCCCCTGTCCAGTGTGCCCCCAGGTACAGTGGAGGGCGATCTCTTCTGGGTATCGTGCGCCAGCCCGCTCGCCACGCCCTCATTCGCGCTCAGCCTCGGCTTCGACGAGTTCCCGGTCGTGTGGGAGGCGAGGCAAATCGAGAAGATGCGCGTTCAATGCGAGGAGGAGCCGGGCGAGCTGGCGTATGTGATGGGGAGCTCGAAGGAGGTTAGTGGCTTTCCAGTTTATCTGTTTAAAAAATACAATTTACCCAAGAAAAAAATGTCTTCCAGAGCGACGGCTGCCTCGAGGCGATCAATGCGCGCTCGATGGACGAATTCGCCGTTCGTGAGACGCTCTTCCCCGACGGGGAATCGAGGAAGGAGCACTCGCTAGTGCTCGTCGCGATGAGAGACTCGTCCACCGCCCATCTCTACGCGATAGAGCCGGTGCTTCCAGGTATTTTTTTCATTTCTGGAAGATCCACAAATCGTAGCAAATTTATAGAGGGGAATATTCGTTTTTCAGAAGTCGACTACATGTCGCTCGTCTGCAGCGTGCGGCCGTCCTCGAACCGCGTCGGACGCGTCGTGTCCGCGGTGCGCGCTCTCGACGCGTTCTATGCGGCACGGATCGCCGACCGACTGGGCAGGTTCGGGTGTTTCTTCGGGTGCTCGCATGTAATAATGGACACATTTCGTTCTATAGAAGGGTGTTTGAGAGATAGCTCGAATTATGCCAATACATCATGGGATATGAGTAATTTTTGGATATATTTGTACAGGTTCGAGCAGTATGGCGAGCCGGGCGATCTGGAGCTCATGGACGAGCTGTTCCGGCTGGGCGCGCGCTTCCGGGAGAAAGTGTCGACGGTGAACTGTTGTTTTTGTTTTGCTTTGTAAATTCTTCTTCTAGCAGAGTGGGAAAAGGTTGTGAAGAACGACCTAAAATCCGTAAACATACCCGATTTTCGAGAGTTGGGTCAACATGGAAAACTATCAAAAAGTTGAAAAGATACCCGATTTTCGAAGAATTGGCCTATTTTCGACTTTTTTTCATTTATTCATAATAAACATACCCGGTTTTCGAAAAATGTGCCACCTAATTTTTCATCTATGTCTTTCAGGATGCCGAACCGGAAGCGAACCTTACGTGGAAAATCGACCGCCCAGACAGCTCGGTCGTCGCAAAGACTCTGAATTCCGCAGGGCTGAAACCCCTCGAGGCGTGCCGACCCCTGCTGGACTGCATCTACCTGCCCGGCGTTCAGCGGCACGGACACGCATGTGAATGAACCACTTTTTATATGCGAAATTGTCAACAATTCTCACCTGAGATAACGACAGTAGTCTCCTCCGTCTCCACGATCTCCTCGTTCACTTGCGGAGCTTCTGCAGTGGTGGCAATTCAAATTTTTAAATATATTTACGCATTTTAAAATTGATCATCGAAAACATTCCAGGGACTTCAGAATCATGAAAACCAGAAACTACGATTGGGGAATATTATCAATATCGAAATCTAGACTCACCATCTCTTCCGTAGATGCAGTCCAGCAGGGGTCGGCACGCCTCGAGGGGTTTCAGCCCTGCGGAATTCAGAGTCTTTGCGACGACCGAGCTGTCTGGGCGGTCGATTTTCCACGTAAGGTTCGCTTCCGGTTCGGCATCCTGAAAGACATAGATGAAAAATTAGGTGGCACATTTTTCGAAAACCGGGTATGTTTATTATGAATAAATGAAAAAAAGTCGAAAATAGGCCAATTCTTCGAAAATCGGGTATCTTTTCAACTTTTTGATAGTTTTCCATGTTGACCCAACTCTCGAAAATCGGGTATGTTTACGGATTTTAGGTCGTTCTTCACAACCTTTTCCCACTCTGCTAGAAGAAGAATTTACAAAGCAAAACAAAAACAACAGTTCACCGTCGACACTTTCTCCCGGAAGCGCGCGCCCAGCCGGAACAGCTCGTCCATGAGCTCCAGATCGCCCGGCTCGCCATACTGCTCGAACCTGTACAAATATATCCAAAAATTACTCATATCCCATGATGTATTGGCATAATTCGAGCTATCTCTCAAACACCCTTCTATAGAACGAAATGTGTCCATTATTACATGCGAGCACCCGAAGAAACACCCGAACCTGCCCAGTCGGTCGGCGATCCGTGCCGCATAGAACGCGTCGAGAGCGCGCACCGCGGACACGACGCGTCCGACGCGGTTCGAGGACGGCCGCACGCTGCAGACGAGCGACATGTAGTCGACTTCTGAAAAACGAATATTCCCCTCTATAAATTTGCTACGATTTGTGGATCTTCCAGAAATGAAAAAAATACCTGGAAGCACCGGCTCTATCGCGTAGAGATGGGCGGTGGACGAGTCTCTCATCGCGACGAGCACTAGCGAGTGCTCCTTCCTCGATTCCCCGTCGGGGAAGAGCGTCTCACGAACGGCGAATTCGTCCATCGAGCGCGCATTGATCGCCTCGAGGCAGCCGTCGCTCTGGAAGACATTTTTTTCTTGGGTAAATTGTATTTTTTAAACAGATAAACTGGAAAGCCACTAACCTCCTTCGAGCTCCCCATCACATACGCCAGCTCGCCCGGCTCCTCCTCGCATTGAACGCGCATCTTCTCGATTTGCCTCGCCTCCCACACGACCGGGAACTCGTCGAAGCCGAGGCTGAGCGCGAATGAGGGCGTGGCGAGCGGGCTGGCGCACGATACCCAGAAGAGATCGCCCTCCACTGTACCTGGGGGCACACTGGACAGGGGAACGCCGAGGAAGCGGAGATCCGGACGATCTGAATGATCATTTAATTATTTTTTTATGAATAAAGGTACCTGGCATGAACAGCTCAAAGTGGAGGGCTTCTAGGACGGCCACAGAGTTCTTGTTGACGTCAATGTAGCGGTAGATCACGGGTCCGGGAGTGGAAGGGGAGGAATTATCTAAAAAAAAAAAGACAAATAAGCTTTGACAACCGGAGAATTGAAGATTTCGTATTATGTGAACTGAAAAGATGGCATACCATTATGTCCTGCATCCTTCTCTACTAAAGCGAGCGGAATCGTCTGGCTCTTTCCTGGAATGAATATTTTAAATTTGAAAAAATAAAAAGATAAAACGACTCACAATAAAAAAAACTTACCCGCTATGAATGCCTCCACATCGCAAAGGCTGACTGCCTCGTGAGGTCTGTGAAGGAATCAATTTCACGAGAATTTAGCAAATAAATACTTACTTGACCCGAAGTGGAGCTGCACGGGTCGGCATGTTATTCCGCACATCTCTACTGTAGTACGGGGGCGGTTGCGTCGTGCACGGAGGCACATTGGGCTCCTTGGAAGGATTCCTACGCACCGAGAAGAGACGCCGCCACGGGTGCTCGGCCGGACTGGCGATCGCACTCAAAATTCGTAATGTTAACTATTTCAAGATCAGGGCAGAACAAACAAGCAGAGGCCAATAAAGCGAAGCTATCTCGTGAAGAATGATAAGAACAGTGACCCACCTACGAATCCACTTCTGGGCAGTTTTCGCGTCGAGTGGAACGATGTTCTGTCCATTCAAGAAGTCTCTCGCCACTCGAATCACTTTCCGCATGCTGTGATAGAATTAATCAAGCCAGATATAGAGCGATAATCGAGCGAACCAAATCCACCCGTATGTTCTGGCTAACCGGCGGAAGCAAATTCAAGTAAAAGTCAATATCTCAAATACATTCTGGTTGAAATTTACCATAGGCAGTACCATTTAATTATATTTGAAACTTTGTTTATTACAAAATCAGTTCAATAAAACAACCAGAAGCAAAGGTGATAATAGCATTTTAGTGACAACAATACTTAAAAGAAGTGAACAAATCAATAGCAATAGTCTTTCACTAATAGTTTGATGCCTTTCGCCTTGATACGAGTGAAGTCATCACAATTGACTACCCTACTCCATGGTTCGGTTGTTGTGAGAATCGATGCACTTCCCAGTATTATGAGGGCCTTCTGCTGACGAGAAACAGCGACGTTGCATCTACATAAATGGTTGATTTCAAGTTATAAAAAAATACAAACCTTTCAACGCTGTGAATTAAATCTCCCTCCAAGGAAATCTGACTTGTTAGCACGATAACGATTGGTTTCTCTTGGTCCTGAATAAAATAATATTTATTTTTCAAAATAAACAAACGATAAAATCTAGTCCAGAGAAAAATGAAACTAAATCTTTCTCACCTGAGCAGAATCGACAGTGAGAACAGTGTAATCCTTGGCAACCACTTGGATTCTGGAAGGCATGTTATAGAAAATCGTAATCAATCGAATCTCAAAAAAATGATAAACAACCATGCCTCCTCATCTGTCCCTTGTAAAGGGAGATAATCATGATATCGTTTTTCCACTCCTTAGGAAGCTTGCTCAGAAGTCTGAAAGCATTTTTCTCAATGAAAGGTAAATTTACTGTTCGTACTAAAAAAAGCCAACAACTACTGCACATGCGTACCTTTCAAGTACGTTAATCTCCTTCTTATTGACGAGTTTCTCCTCTCTGTCATGGTTTCCTTCGATATCAATCAGAAGCAATTGAGGCAACCCGAGTGGGATGAGACCGATCATGCTCAGTGGAGACTTACAGACGATATCCTCAGCCTGAATAGTATAATTTTCCCTACAATCAATAACTCACCAATCACCACTTTGGAAACGAGTCTTCCTCCATAGGCCAATCTGTTGTAAGGAGCAACGAGAGACTGCGGGGCTCGATAGACTTCGTTCAGTTCCGTCACGGGAACTCTTCCATTCTTGATGGCGACAGAAAACGCTGATCTGCCAGCCCATTCGTGACCCAGAATCTTCTCATCATACATGAATGGAGGCAGTTGATGATCGTCCCCGATCAGCACCATCTGCGCCTACAAATACGCTGATCTGATTACCGTATACTCTAATAAGCATTGGTTCGTCTTTTTACCTGCATGGCACATTTCTACTAAAAAAATGAAAATCAAATTCAATTTCTACGAATAGTCTGAACAAATAGTTTCGAACATGGGCTATACATCGGGGAATCGTCGCATGAGGCAGAAGAAGGCGGCCTCAGTGAGTAGATTGGCCTCAAGGATTATCACTTGAGTCACCTTCTCGAGTGCCTAGAAAAATATAAAACAATTAAACAAAATATCGAACGTGCTAAAAAAAGAATGTATATTATTTTAAAAATTCCAACCTTTAACTTCTCTTGAAGTACTATATCTGGTGTCGAGAGGACGATCTGAAAAATCAATATTCAATTAATTCCAATCAGTTAAAAAAGGAAATCAAACATTGAAAGCCTTTTCGTTTAGTATAATCAAATGATTCGATCTTGGATAAAAGAGAGTATTTTAAGCTCAAAGACTCGCCTTCGGGGACATTTTTTTCTCCCATTCTCTGCGATCGGATAGGATTATGTCGATTGAAGACTCTGGGTGCTTCTGACTCTTATGGTCACTTTCCACTTGCTTCTTCTGCTGTCCTTTCTTCTTTTGCGTACTTGGAGGAACGACGACTTTCTCCTCCGTCGGAGGTTGTTCACTTTTCCACTTCTCCAACTCATCCGCCTTCATCAGATCGAAGAAATCGAAGGGCGCGGGATTGTGCGGGTCCAGCTTCTTATCCGACTTCATGTTGTACACCTGCACATCCGAAATTATGTAAACCAAAAATTAAAGCATTTCATGTTTTTCTGTATACTGAATAGTGTTGACAAACCGGCACTCGTCTCTCCTTATCAGGGTTGGGCTTTTACGTTTACGGATTTTACAGTTTTTACGGATTTTACGGTATTCAACCGTAAAAACATTATTTTACGGATTCCGTAAAATCCAATCCGTAAAATCCGTAAAATATTTTGAGCAGTGAGGCCGCTCATTTTTTGACGGATTTTCTTGATTGTAGACCAAAAAATAACAAAAGGGCATCTATTCACATTTTAAATTTTCACAACAACCTTCGGAATACTGACAAATTTCGGTCCTGAACACCCATTATTGGAAAAGCGAACTCACGCATATTTAGAAATTCAAAAAGAATTGAATAAACGCGTACATTGATAGCTAATATTAATTTACTTGCAATTAAATCATCATATCATCATAAATAAAGTGTGTGTGAGCTCTTTGAATACGCTTTATCGTCGAAAACATCAATTTTACGGATTTTACGGTTTTTACGGAATTTTACGGATTTCAAAACCGGAAATTTTACGTTTTTACGGATCCGTAAAAATTATTTTTTACGCCCATCCCTGCTCCTCATTTCGCGTACTCTCTCGACTCTCACCGACTAGAGATAATTTTAAACGAGAGAGGCGCATGCCGAATTGTCATCACTACTACTGAATGTAATATAAAGAACCCACTATTCGTCCTCTAAAGCCCATCTCCTTCAGGGCCGTTCCCAGACCATCCACGGTCGCATTCCGCACCGCCAGCAGCAGGCTCTTGATTTGACAGCCGCCCTTGGGCGCGGGCACTGCAGCCATCGCTGCGGCTTCCGCAGTGGCGCGCGAGCCGGGCGGGGCGCGTACGCACTCGATGGGCATACGATGGATGGCGATTTGTTCCCTGCCATATACCGCATCGATTAGTAAGCACTTGGATTCATTGCGCGGGGTGAAGTCCTGCGCGAGGAATTCGACGACGGCCGAGTCGAGTGCGCGCGCATCAGCCGCGTCGGAGGCGGCGTCCGCGTCCGCCTCGCTCGCTTCCGCTTCACGCACGAGGCAGCCCAGCCGGAACAGGTCGCGCATCAGCTTCTTAGTGGATGAGTGTCTGTAGCCCGTGAAGTCGCCCAGTCGATCCTCGATCTGCGCCGTTTCGCTCGCGGACAGCGCGCGCACCGCGGACACGATCCGTCCGACGCGCTGCGAGGAAGTACGCACGCCGTTGACGAGCTTGAAGTACTTCTCCATTCCGCTAATACCCACATCTTTCCGCCTATCGGTGGCTGCAATGAAAGGCTCAGTTGGAATTCGACCGAGAACTAAAATAAACAAAAACGAAATTTAGTTGAAGAGATGCTCACGTCCAATCGGCTCCACTGCATAGATATGGGCTGCGGACGCCTCCCACGTGCTTACTCGCAACAGTGTGCCGTGTCGGAGGTCGGGGAGATCCGCCAAAAGGGACGAGCGGAGAAAGAGGGAAGAGGGGAAATCGGCAGACACGACCATCTCGCCACCCTCGATGTTCTGCAACAAAATCCTTGATAAAAAACAGTAACGCTCCATTTCGTTTGAGTAACATTAAAATGAAACAACCCGTTACGGCAATCAAGAATAGTTTATATTCGTTTTTTTTTATTTTCGGGAACAGTCATGAATTACAGAGCTGAGTCATTGAATATTACCGTACCTGCTTCTTCTTCATCACACAGACGAGAAAAGATTTCTCGCTCTGATCATGGAAAGCCATCTGGACGGGATCACGAGCTTCCCAGACGACCGGGTACTCCTGTGAGTTTAACTGATTATGTTAGAGATTCAAAATTATCGGAGTAGTAGCCGCTCAATATTGCACTAGCAATATATACTTATTGTTAATTGTAAATTACCTTCTCGCCCAGCTTGACAGCGAACGAAGGATCGCTCAGAAGATCAGCCTCGGCGACGTGGAAATAGTCGCCTTCGACTGCGTTGGGCACGGCGAGAAAGCGGAGATCCGGACGATCTGACAGAAATGCAAATCATGAAAGATGTTTCTACTGTCAGACAGAATAGAAACACCGCTGAGAGATTCAATGCAAACTATTGAAATAAAAGCACAAACCTGGCATGAACAGCTCGAAGTGGATCGCTTCCAGAAGCGCGAACGAGCTCTTGATGACGTCAATGTAGCGGTAGATCACTGGACGAGAGACATCAACCTTGAAACCTGAGAAATATAAATTGATACGGCCAACGAAATCGAAGCGGAAAACCTCCTCTAGGTACACTCAACCCGAATTTTCCCGAATAAAAAATAAAGAAAAGCAGTTACCAGTTCTTAGCTGCACACTGAGACCAAGGGCCATCTTCACTGAATTAGAAGTTTCTGAAATAAATATTAAAGAATAAAAAGTTTTAAAAAGAACCCAACATCCCAACAATATTACTCACTCTCTTGAAAGGCTTCCACATCCTGCAGGAACACCGTCTCGTACGCGGGAACTCCCGTTACGACTATAAATAACGCCATTCACCAACTAAATTCGCATAAGGCCGCAATGTTACATTTGCACATCAATCAAACAAAAAATATATATATTTTTTAAAAACCAACCAGTATTTTCTTTGTGTTTCATCGGCGTCTGAATCAGCTCTTTTTTCGTGTATGCGAGGGGCGGCTGATCGCTCTCCGGCGATTTGGCCGATTGTGAGACATCGGGACGAATGCGCGGTCGGAGGAGAGGAAGGAAAGGATGCCCAAAAGGGATATTCGCTGCACTGAAAAAAGCAATTTAGAGAAATTATATCACCACAATAATACACTATTCAACGATAAACTTGTGCCTCACTGCTAAACTAGGCCATATCATAGATATTTATAACAAATTCAAATACAGATTAAATAGCCTCATAAGCCGTCATCGATACCTCGTCATCCATTCGTTTCCCGGCGGGAGTGGAACGATGTTCAACCCGTTGAAGAAGTCCTCTACCATCTGGAAATAATAATTTCCGGAATCATGATCGATCATATTAAAAGAAGAGAGTGAAAATGTCATAATACTATTTTTAACAATATATTTGATAGAGAAGGTTGTTTTGAATAAGTTTGTGAAAGATTAACAACATGCAAACTGAAAAGATACGAACAAATCCAAATAGATAGAACAACATGTGCAACACGCAAGGCAACAAGAAAATGTCGATACCCAACGTAAACTGTCCACTTGGGACCATTTTTTTACACACCGTACCTTCCTATTTTTGCAATCGATCACGATTTTATGACTACGGTACTCTTTCCACTCGGGATTTTCTTTTCGCTAAATTCTGTAGCTTCTTTTTCAAGTTCAATATTTGTATCGATTGTTAAATTTCTTATTAGTGTTGTTGACTTGAAATTACTAATGCACTTTTTTCAGATGACTGAGGACTACTTCAACGGGCTAAGCATCGTTCCTCTCGATGGCGATCACTCCATTCTCAGGTATCTTCGTTGTTCACCTTTTTTTGTAAATATTTGATTTATTTATCGATTCACAGCTCTTCCGCTCTCGTCGCTGAGCACCCCTGGCGTGATCTCTACCGGGAGCGTGAGCCTCCTCCCGAGCGCACCTCTACGCTCCCATTCACTAGGCCCCCTCCCTGGCACTACATGCACGAGAATCAGTTGCACGGACCGCCCGCGCTCACGGGCAAGAGTGAGAGACTTTTCTTTATTTATTTGTTTTATTATTAATGGGAAGCTGCATCTATATTCACCTTACAAAAGTTTTATCAATTTTGAAGTCGATTCAAAGAGTTTTCGAGCAGCCACATGTAGTTCTTATGTTTAAACTCAAATTATCAGGTTATTTATCCAGTTTATTTAGCTCAAGCTTGCGTTGAAATTTGTTTTATTCTGAATAAAATATAGCTAACTGTGCATTTTCAGCATCATATATCCAGCTCACGTACAGAAGGACGAGGGAGGAGAAGAGGTTAGTGCTCTAAACATTTTTTTTGATTTCGCTGATTTCTAAAAAAATATATATATATTTTTGAAATACCAGGAGAAAAGTGGAACCACGAGAGACGATTCGACTATGCGATGTGGAGGAATTCAGAAACAGTGAGTGGCATCTCGTGTTTTTGTGCTCTTTGTTATTATTATTCATTTATTTCCGTTACATGGTATTATCTCTATCACAGGGTCCGAATACTACGTGAAAAATCACGTACCCTACCCGCATTTTTTTCTTTCGAAGAAAAACCTACCCGCTCTTCAGAACTTTTTGCTCATCTCGATGTCCTCTATCCAAAAATGCATGTTTGAAAAAAAATATTTTTTTCGACATAAGGGTCCCTCCTTACCCAAAAAATACATAGAATTTTTTACTCAACTCATTGCCCTTTATTCAAAAATGCAAAGAAAACCTAAAAACAAAAAAAAAAATTTTTCACGTACGTATTCGGACCCTGCTCTATCATATTTCAGGCACGGCAGTGAAGGCCGTCGCTGGCACTAATCAAGATGATATCGATGCAATTTCAGGTACATTCATGATTATTATCTATTCTGATTGAACTACCATTTTTATACTCTTTAATTATCTTTACTATTCACCTAATGACAGCTGGTCTCGCCCGCCTCTCTACCTCATCTCCTTCCATTCGTCCGGTGATCTACCGTTACATTAATGTCATCAAGAACTCGTTTGCTCTTCTGGAAGCGATTCACTTCGAGCTTTTCATGCCAGGTTAAATAAATTATTGTAAGCTTCATCGTTACTAGGTTGCAATTTTTTTTATTTTACAGCAAGTTTACATAATTACAGATCGTCCGGACCTCCGATTCCTCGCTATCCCGTTTCCTGCCGTACCCTCTGGAACCATCGAAGGAGACTACTTTCGTGTGTCCGGTGCTGATCTACTCGCCACGCCCTCATTCGCAATCGATACGTGCAAGGTATAATTCTAGTCAAGTATCAACATTTCGCTTAATCATCGTTTTAGGTAAAGTATCCGGTAATCTGGGAGGCCGATCAACCAGAGAGGGTTGAGTTTTCATGGCCAACTCAGCAGAATGGGCTGTCGTACATTCTCAAGAAAAATGCAGACGTGAGAAATATTTTTTAATGAACTCAATAAGAGCAGTAACAATAATGAAATCATAGTTACAATTTTGAAAGGTTTTTGAGCGTTTGTTGCATAACCTCATTGTAGTCCCGAACCGACGAAGTGGAGGTGATCAGAGGAGTCTCCGAAAGGGTCATGTCGGTTGGCAAGGAGCTCTTCCCCGACGAGGACTCGAGAAGGGAGCACTCGATCGTGCGAATAACTACTAGAGACAGGGCCACGGCCCATCTCTATCCGGTTTGTGGTATTTTTTTAGCAAATGCTTCTTGGGAAAGCGAGATAGCATGGAATATGTAGAAGAAAAGAGGATGAGATTATGTATAGGTCGAAGGAATATACCCAAGACACATAAATAACCACGCAAAACAATTTTTTTTCAAGGTCGAGCCGACTCCTCCACCGCCAACTCCGCCTGTCTATAATTCGAAGAAAGGTTTATTTAATAATTCATAATTAATTTTTAAATAATCATCCGCTATTCTTTATGTGCACTACAATTATTTTGTTCATGATATTACGTGTTTCCCGTTTAATATGGTTCTTGCAGATTCGGCTAGCGAAGAGAAAGAGCCTCGGTTCGATCCGCGCAGCGAGTATCTCAAGCGCGTCTTCGGCGTCCGCACGTCCGCGCAGCGCTTCGGCGTCGTCGCGTGCGCTGTGCGCGCGCTCGACGCGACCGAAGCGGCGCAGATCGAGGACCGCCTGGGCGCGTTCACGTCGTACGGTGAGAAGGGAGATCTGGAGTTGATGGACGAGCTGTTCCGACTCGGGTCGAGATACAGGTAGGGCTTTGTTAACTTTTTTATTTCAGAATGAAATATTTTCATAATTGCAATGATTTAATTCAAGGATTTTAGAGTGCAAGCATCGCGCGGAGTCGACTCGAAGGACTTTGGGGAGATGAGAATCGACGAATCGATCATTCTCAAGACCATCTGCGACAAGTGGGTTACTTTTTGGTAAATATTATTCACTGTGGGGCAAGCAGCATTCTATTCTAATTTTAAAAATTCGCCAATGAGATTTAATTGTTAAATCATTCCAATGGTTATTATCGATTGCTGTATCATTCCCTATTCTGTTAGTCGTCGCGAGCGGTCCCCTCTCCATTCGCTCTGATGGAGAGCGGTTTCCCCTAATTCCTCTCGTCTCGATCAACGACTCATCAAGAAAGGAATCCCCATCCAAGCCGGACTGGTCGCCGTGTGATGGGTATGACCACCTAAGATGTTTGGTCCCTCAGAATCTAGGCTCGATTCTCTCGCTCAAAGATAGATCATTCGAGTTTGGAGGACTCGCGTTCACTGAAGAACCAGAACACGCAAGGCTTCGTTTTATGATCTACAGCGGGATCTATCAGTGTGCAATGCCATCAAACGTCCTATCGGGAACCAGAAGAATGGAACTCTCTGCAGCCGTTGCGACTGTGATAAGGAAAGAAGACCAATCCCCTGACCCGACATCCCTCAAAATGACTATTTTGAAATGTGAAGAACAGCC
>LS564119.1:242948-262789 GCA_900490775.1 Pristionchus maxplancki | reverse complement strand
CTACTCAAAGAATTTAACGCCTTGCATGTGCATTTTCTCATCTCGCGGCTCCATGATAGACATAGCCTCATAACCTAGAATGCCTTTGTCATTATGCCCATCACTGGTATCGACTTTATCTGTCCTACAGAATTCGCGCATCTACCGTAACCTCCGACCTCTTCTAGATTCCTGTAAGAACGGGTGAAAAAACGCTCATGCATTTTAAGCTGTAAACTGCTTGTTATCCCTGTGTCCTGTCGCATACCGTAATCAACATTAGCTATAGGTTACCGCGCCATGTCTACCGTACCATACAAAAAAAGTGTACCATTAACTTTCGCCGAGTGGCTTTCTATGATTAAAATGGCTCTCCTGCGTTGTATATTGGCATCTTCCCTTGTTCCCATCGCATTGAACAATGACCCCGCTAGCAACTCCGCTTTTAAGATATATTATTGCGAATTAGAGTAATCGTACGTTATTGATCTCTTACGCAACCCTCAATAGAACGCCGTGCAGTACACAAAGCTTTAAAAAGTATGCATTTTCAAATTTATCATCCGGTGTTGTCATCTATCTGGGTTCGTAAATCCCGTTCTCAATTTCCGCTTATTTCTAATCGGACCATGATGCTACTTTGCGACTTCGCTTCAATACGTAGATACACAAAGAAAGGTACGATTCCAACTAAGAGAGCTTTTAGATATATAAATCGACTTGATGCATTACGACGGTGTCATTGTATGTGAATACCGTACCTTTCTCAGCTGATTGACGGCCTCCTCGATCGCCAGTAGATCATCGCCCTTGAAGAGATCGATGGATGGTAGGGTCGCGGCGTCGAGCGGTGGAGGCGGTTCGGCGTCCCTAAACGAGGTAATTCATTCAGAATTACTGTATGCAGCTCCTATCGAATTTACCAAAATCAAAATCGGGGAAACAATAATGTAGATCTCCGATTGCGTCTGCTTCCATAACTCGGGTCATGGGGTATTGATTCGAAAGAAGAGAGATTGAGGGAAAGCAAGAGAGTGTTTGTGACCTTTGAGCGAGACTCGAGTGATCTACCTTTGACCTACACCTACACGGGAGCTGTCTCCTTGGGAAACATCCCGATAACGAAGTAGCACACTCCCCTAATCTAAAAGGCATACCTTGCCACCGAGTTGGAGCGGCCGGCGGAGCTCTCGCGAGATCGCTGAGGCGATTCGGAGAGCAGTCGACGACGCTTAGCGTCCATCTAAAAATATCATTATTTTAATTAATATTAGGTTATTGTTTTAAATTTCGAAAACGATAGGCCACATGCGCTAGGTACATCTTAAATCCTCGGATGAGTGCGATACAAAATTAAAATTTCAAACACGCGCTAATTGTGAGACACTTCAAGTGCGCAAACAGACTGAAAGCAATGGAAATGGACATTCAAAGACTTAGTCTTTCGTAAATTTGATAAGACGGAAGTCAATAGAACCGTTTAGAAGTGAAAATACCTAAATTAATAACAAAGAGCTGCAGAATCACTAGAAAAACAAGGAGATAAACAACCATCGGTTTTTGGGTCGAGAACAAATGTTTCCAATAATAATGGGGTATCAATGGATAGGTCTGGGTGTGTGTTGTTTACTTGGAGTAGACAATCGAAAAATCGATAAAGGACTAACGCAAAAATTGATGAAAAATAATTTCGTAGGTCTCATAACGATGAGCGTGCCAGCAAAACATACTGGCACAAGAAAAGTGTCGACAGAAAAGTGTCTTGGCGTCTGCGCTCTCTCTTCTTTAGCGCATCTCTCCCCGCTCTCTCGTAGTTCTTCGCGTCTCGGGGCGCGGAAATTTTTTCGATTCGCTTGAATTTTCTGCCGTTTTGCGACCTCTTCAACTCGCCTTTCATCGTTAATTGATAATCTACCCCTTCTCTTTTATGATTAATATTCCCCTAAAATTGTGCTCTACCCGTTCGCATTCAAACAGGATTGGGGTCGGCCCAGCGCGGCCTACAATCAATCAATTTCCCGCCCGCTAGCGTACCAAGCGCCGATTCCCCCGCTGGTTGTGTTCCAGTTGTATGCATTTGCGTCGTTTTCTCGTACAATCAACGTTTAGGCGTCGTTTTTCTGTCATTTGTAACGTGAATTTGCCTTGCAGCGTTCCCCCAATCTACGACTACTCGCTGTTATCCTACCGTAATCGCTACCGAGCGCGCTCAACTTGTGACAGAAAGCTACAGGCGGCTTCCGAGTGACCTACCGCGGGCTCAAGCCATGAGCACCAAAAGAAAACGCGTCTCGGAGTCGCCGATGGTCGAGGTTCGTTCGAATTTTTCTCCCTTACTTCTTCCCTTTTGTGTAACGTTTAATGGGTGATTGATAGAGGTAAAACGCTTATTACTACTCATTATCGTTATCGCTAGCTCCTTTATCGTCTTGGGAGGTTCTGAGCGCTAAATAACGCGCGATTTTCGTTCTGGTTGATGAGAGCGTGCAAAGTCGCGAGAGAGTAAGAAGAGAATTCGCGCGTTTGGCACTCGCGTTTTTTTCCGCGATTTTAAATTGAGCTATGAGAGATTCTTTCTCGTTTCTTTCTTTCTTTCTTACTATTTTTCTGACCTGCGAAAGATCACTGAAAAATGAGAGAGTCAGATTAATACTTATGCGTTTTCTGCAGGCAAAGACTCCGGCGTCGAGTAAGCGCCGCCGAGGTGCCAACAACAACCAGGACAGGACGATTGAGCAGGTATTTATTTATTTAAATTATTGTTAAAATATTTGTTGAATTGCACATTCCGTTTTTCTATAACGAGTGGAACAGTGGTAGGAAGTTGAGTTTGAGCAATTTTTTAAAATAAATTTATTTATTTGAATAAAATAGATTTTATTATAATTAAACTTTAAGCTGCGACAGTGCCAGGATCTCCTCGATTTCCTGAAGGCGGCGAAGCATGAAGGGAAGGCGCTGCTCGAGCACTTCATGAGGAATCCCTCCAAGAGGTCAGTTATCTCTCCCTTTGCCATATTCTCTGCCTCTCCCTGCTTCTTGACTAGTCCATTGCATTTATTTTGACTAGAAAAAAATATGAACATGTGAAGGGAGACTAGCCGCCAGTGGCAATAAATATGAATGGGAATGTGTTTCTCGTCAGAACCGCATACTGCATAGGAGTACTTGCGCGTTTCATGATTTCTATGGGTTCTAGAGTGTTGTGGTGGTTCAATAGTGCGAGAACATAGATCTGAGAATATATATTGTATTTAAATAATAATTATTATTATTTAGAACGGATCCCGAGTACTACAAGGAGGTCGCGTCGCCAATCGATGTGACGAGAATCCAGCAGAAGCTGCGAAATGAGGACTACAGCCAGGTGAGTGGAGATTTATGCAGATATGAAACAATTATGGCTGCGTCTTCTTGTCTTATTTTGCAAGCGATTATAGACTCAGACATGACATTGGGCCTTGATCTGAAATCTAGACCCACTGGTCTTCCAGTCATGGATTTATTTGAGAGATATCGAAAGAAGGAATTGGAAGGGGCTTAGAATCAGGTTCATACCCTATGGGTGATGCCCAGAGGTGCCTAGCGATTCCTTGAACAATAATATTTAATTCAGATGTCGCAATTCTTCGACGATATGGCGCTGCTGATCGACAACGCGCGCACCTACTACAAAGTGATTTGTTTTCTATTTATATTATTGTTGGAGCCTTAACTTGCCTGGTTACATGTTAGTATACAATTCAGAGAGTCTTGTTGAATAGTGGTAGACCTCTTGCTTGTAGAACTGGTTTCACAATTATTTTCTTGCTTGTGCTGTGTCTGAAGCGCATTTTCTACTCCTTTTCTGAAGCAACTGCTTGGCGTTGACTTGAAGCACTCTGCTGATTCCGCGTTTCATGGTATCTTTAGGATGCTGATGATTGCGAAGTTTCTTTGATTTCGCAGGTGCTGGAGATGAAGAAAAAAAGAAGCAGAATGCGCCTTGAGAAAAAAGAGCGCACTTTGGCCGACTTGCACTATAGTGCACCCTTGGTACTGCGCACTGCTGCGTTTTGTAGTCGTCTCCCCCGTAGTTCCCACCGACTTTGCTGCCTGGCAACTGCGACTGACTCGATTTAGTCATGCTTCGTAGCCTAGAGTGCATTAGAGACAATACAGGGAAGGAATTTAGAAGGTATTTTGGATAAATAAATTATTAATAATAACAATAACAATAATAACTTATGATAATTCAGACAGACAGCGAGGAGCACGCGCACGCTGTGGAGCTCGAGCGAGTGTATGGAGAGAAGAGGAGGTTGGTTTGCCTATTTTTATTGATTGCTAATTAATTTAAATATTTACTGTTTTACCACACGCTCACTTTATTTATGGTACTTTCTTTATCTTTTTGCTACTGCATCTCGTATGGATAGGAGATTCGAAACTGTATCGTTACTGACTATCTGATTATTACTTGGATTTTTTTTATAAAACAATAAATAAATTAAAATAATTATCAATCGCAGATTGATGGAGGCGGGCGAGGACTGGAAGGTGAACGGAGAGAGCAGAGTGAAGAAGGAGCTGCTGGATGAGGAGACGAGGTGCGTTAATCATCAATTATTGAGCTAATTAGGTTTAGATATTATTGATAATTATTAGACGATCAGAGCCACAAGTATTGCTCGAAGCTGACGCGCGTTTAATTTGTTGTGGATGCGAAACCGACAATTGCGTGGTGTTGTCTTCCTCGCTGACTGTATTGTCTTGTCGGCTATCAGTTGGCGCTTATCTCTGTTTTCGGATGGTTGTAAATTGCAATTTCCCAATTGTCGCTGTCCAAGCTAGGTTTCACTGTGTGCACATCAGACTCGAAGAGGGTTTGCTTCCAATCCCACTGTGCGACCGAATAGAAAATGTAATCAACATCAACAAGGATTGGCCATAACTGCATCGTTCCTTCTTCCTGCGTCTATCTGTTAACTGCGTTATTGTTCTCTAAGCTCCACTGTGCAAATTTTAAATAATTTCGTGTGTGTCTCGATTTACGTGAAAAATTTTATCAGCTTGTGATTTAGGTTTCTCTTGTTCCATGTCAGCATCTAATTGGTTCCATTTGCAATCAGAGTGACAATTATCGTCTTTTTTTCATGACAGTAGCAACATGCCTTTATTCGAACGTTCCTTCCTTTCCTTCTTACTACTGTCTCTCTCTCTCTCTCTCTGTTAAACACACTGTTGTTCTATGAGCTCAGCTGAGCAAATGTGCTGTATGCGCTTCTGTTTGGTTTCATGAGGTCAGTTAAGCTAATTCAGACCGTAGAAGGAATGTGGACCCGCTCGCGCGCGCTCTCCCTATCCCATGCTCTGTCTCAAGCCAAAAAATGCGAGAGAGCAGGCGAACTGGAGAGAGTTAGTAGTGGTCTCTCGCATCTACACGCTTCCTCACAGGTCAGACAGAGCGAGAGAGCGTGTGCAATTGAGAGAGTCAGGCCATTGCTCGCACTAGTACACATGCCTCCTTCTTCTTTCCTTCCCCTCTCCATTCGTTCTGTCAGCGCCGGTCAGTGGGACAGACGGGAGATGGAGAGACTGAGCGGGTCAATGGGAGATTGGGCGGGAAGGGGAGGGGGAGAGGGAGGAGAGAGAGGGGAGAGAAAGCAGACAGTGTTCAGCTGGAGTGTGCCTGGTGGTTGAGATGGAGAGTGGATGGCTCTCTCGAGTTTGCGTGATCTATCGCGCTGTCTGACTGGTGAGAGGAGGGAGGAACAGGCGAGAGAGACGGACCAGGTGGTTATGGGCCCCAGCACTAATGCAAATGGAGCATGCGAGGGGGTTGGGTAATGGGAACTGTGCTGAAGCTTGAATGAATTATAAATTGCAATTTGCATCGAGGGCTTCTGGTTGGGGATACGAAATAGGTGGTTGCCTGATTCAATAGCAATAAAAATGCAGTACGTGGAGTTGAGAACAATAAAGAGCCGGTCTTTGCAAAAAATATTAAAATTTTCATTGATTTTGTTTGTTTATTCCGTTTGCTTTCTTTCCAGTCATATAGCGCGATCGCGCTTGCACAACAGGTCATGTGGGGCGGTTATACGGAAATTTCAAATGGGGTACGAGAGAGAGGTGTACGATTCTATTCTAATTAGTGAGTTCATTAGCAACAAATGCGTGGTGTTGGTTCTGCTTAGCACATTGATCTGCCGAGGGATTGAGATGAAATTGAGATAAAGCATAAAGCACGATGGACATTGATTGTCCGATAAAGAGAATGAAACGATACGAACTAGCAATAATTCCTCCTTTCAGATCGGCCTCTCCCTCTGCGCGATCGATCGGCACTCGCTCGAGCACGACCGACGCGTCCATTGATGAGGTGGGTTAATTAGGCTAATTAATATTAATTAGTTGAATTAATTTCAAAAATATGCATGTCGGTATTTGGAAATTTAGGAAACAAGGGACGCGTTTGTGTTGCCGGAAACTGAATAGTTCGCTGTTTCATGAGCGGGTGAAACCGGGATGAAATTTACTATTTCGTTGAGTTCAACATTCCTCGAAAAAAATGAAACATAATAAAAATGAAAGAACTTTGCTGTAGTCATATTCAGTGATTTCAACAAAGTTAATTACCTTAATTAGGTGGTGGCCGAGGACATTCTGGCGACGATCATCGAGCACGCCGACGAGCACAAGCGGACGATCTCGCCGCCATTCAGACTGCTTCAGAGTCCCGAGGTACGGTAGGAGCACGGTAGAGAGCGATCGATGACTGGTTTTTACTAGGGATGGCTCGTGAAAAATAAGCTGCGCATTAGACTTTTAAACACGCAGTTTCTCTGTTTCTGTACTACTTCATAGACGGGTGAACGATTAGCTGGTGATTAATCTTCATTTTCTCATACAACAATTCATTTATTCATTATGGTATTCATCCAATTATCGATTTTCCTCAGGAGTTCCCGCTGTACTACGAGAAGATCTCGTCGCCGATCGATCTCAAGACGATTGCGGAGAAGACGCGAGCAGGTATGGTAGAGGGAGGGTTACGGTAGGGAGGAACCGACAAGTGACACAATTTCCAAGAAGTATTGTAGAGTAGGGTGGATGATGACACTGCAGTGACAATAATAGAGTGAAAATTTGCTTGCATTCCATTTTATTAGGGACGCCTTGCGCAGGGATTATTGCTAGGAACTGGGGTTTGTGTAGCACCGCTACATCGGTAATTTACAAGGCAGCGTTTTATACTGATCTATGCTTCATTGTAGTCATCTGCTACGCATTCAATCTACTAGAAGCATCTAGAATGTGTGATATTTGTGAAATTAAAATTCCGCCAAAGTAATTGACCGGTGCAGTTACTTGGTTTGTATACGATTGTCGCAACACAAATGTGAAGGGATCGATATTTAATTATGCATATATTTTGTTTCGGAATGCTCAAATGGTGGAATTTGGTATAATAACATATTCGATTATCTGTAGCTCTGCGGCAACATAGATGTTGCTGGATCGTCTCGGGGGTTTCCTCTCCATTTTTAAATGTGTATTTAAATAATAATAATAATTGCAGGCTGCTACACGAACATGGCGGCACTTGAGTCGGACATCCGGCTGCTCGTGAACAATGCCAAGGTGGGGGAGGAGAAGCGAGTACGCTCATACTCGGGGAGAGTGCTCTAGACGCGCCGGGTTAGAGTGAGAGGAGGGGAGGGGGGGGGGGTTGGAGAAAATATCGCAGCGGCGAAGGGACTGCAGCTGTTTTATTAGTGATAAAATAGAAACGCTCTCCGAGATCCACTACGGTTTAGAATCACCGCGCGGTTCTATCGTGAATTCGGAACGAGTGATTGACAGGAAAAATAGATTCTTTTGTATTTGAAATCGATGCACTGTATTATTATGCACAGGATATTAAAGCGGAGATGCAGCAAGAGATTGCTTAGGTCGTTTGCAAATTTGAGGTCTCATTTTTTTAGGAAAACGAAGCGAGAAAATTGCAGACCGTGAACATTTCAAAGGGTTGTGGTGATGTTGTATCCCGATTTCTGCTTTTGATTTTTTGAAAACCTTAATTAATTAATTTAAGGTCTTCAACGAGCCCGGCTCGACGATCCACACCGACGCCGACACCATTCTCAAGGTATTTTGTTTGGTTTATTGGACTAATTAAGTTAATTAGTACTATTTATGAAGTGTAGTTGTGTGAAGCAGTGCACACGTGACTCTCGGTCGCAGTGTTGTGAGATAGGGTGAGAGGAATGAGTTGATCCAGTAGTATGCGTTACTGGTTGATAATAAAATAAATATTTTAGCTAATTGGGCTAATTAGTCTAATTATTCTAATTGGCAGGTGTTCCTGAAGAAGAAGGGCGACAGCGGCCACGGGAGGGCGGTGAGCAACAAGAGGTCAGGCTAAGTTCAATTTTTTCAGGAATGAGGGGGACCTTGAATAGTTTTTTTTTCCCTTGAATCTTAAAGTCAATGGTATCAAGGACTGACCGCAGTCTGATTGTTTATCCTTAGCCTGAAACACATAACGGTCATAACACTTATTTTAAAAATGGCTTCAAGCGCTCATTTTTAGCTTCGAAGGTTGAGCGCATCCTAGTTCAAGTACAATTGACCGCTCACGACAAATGGCTATTGATATCTTAGTTATAATAATTGATTACTCATTTAAATTGCAGACGCGAGCACTGTCGCGAGGTGGTGGACGCGCTGATCGCGCAGTCGTCGAGCGAGGAAGTCGATGAGGCGTACAGTGAGGACAGCGAGGAGGACGAGGTACGGTAGGCAGACGGTAGGGAGGTATCGAGGACTGGGTTTTTTGGGAGGATGGGAAGCGATACGGGGAACTTCCGAATTGACCTGGTGATTTTGTGCTTCACGCCCTGCTTATCAGTTCTGTTATCGATGTTTCACTAATGGACACATCATTCCTTTCAAAAAATTCACCTTGTTACATTTTACAAATTAGCAGTTTCCGGGGTGATAAGACATTTCGCAAAAGAAAATTCGAAAAAGGACGTTTCGCAAAAAGACATTTCGAAAAAATTTGTTTTGTGCACGTTTCATTTACATTTTGTCGTATTTTCTTCTTAATTATCGGGTTACGCAGCTTCAGTTACACTAGATTCGATAAATGAAAAATAGAAAAAATATTTGTAATCAAGCGAAAATAGCTTTCAAAGAGGATGTGCGTGCTCTGCGTCGCGGTCGCGTTGCGGCAGAAAAATTTGCGAAACGTCCTTTTTCGAGTTCCTTTTTGCGAAATGTCTTATCACCGTTTCCGGTTAGTCCTGATTGCTTAATAATGACGTCCCTTGCAGGACCTCGCGTCGTCGTCGGAGTGGGGCTGGCAGCTGTACTGGGCGGTGCGCAACGAGCAGGCCGATGGTGAGCGAGTGTCTGGGTCTCGTAGTTTGGAGTGCTCTCTCGCACTGTCTGACCAGCGAGAGAGGAGGTGGAATGGGAAGAATACTGGTGAGAAAGTAGAGGAATCAGAGTGAAAAATTTTCAGTTTTGTGAATGACAAATTTTGGTTTCATGTTGGCTTTAAGGATTGACGGGGCGGATAAACTTCAGTAATCTCTTTCCGGTTTCCAATATATAACAATTATTTTGCGCGTTATTTAACTAATAATCTCTTTTGCAGGCAGCGACGAGAGCCTCGTGTCGGACCCGTTCGTGGAGCTGCCCAGCAAGCGGTACTACCCGGACTACTATGATGAGGTACGGTGGTGATGCGGTAGTGACACTGTAAAGAGTACGGTAGCGAATACGGTTACTATGGCGTCTAGTTTACAGGGAACTGTAATGGACAAAAGCTTAAAAGTTTTGCGCGAGATTGGCAGAAGAATAAAAGTTGCAACGGGGTATGATATCGTGAGATGAAAGCATGTTGTTAGTAGTACCCCAGAGTCCAGTAGAATAATAATCATACGTGGGCAGGAGCCCACCGAAAATATTTTTGCAGGCAAGAGGAAGGCAAAAAATTGCAGCCACGTGTCCACCCAAAAAATTTTGCCAGCAGGGCCAAAAAATTTTTTTTCCACCCCCCCCCCCCCCCTCCCGGTCGCCGTGACGTGAGCAGCAGCCTAGTGTCCAAATCCCAGACTGTTGAAGCAGTAACCTGTCAAAACCCGTGACATCACGCCCTATTTTCGCAATCCTGCAGCCTCATGCCACCTGGTCGGAAAGATGCAGGCACATGCCGTTGGACCGCGCCCACCTATGATAATAATCCAATTTTCATCAGAGTTGTTCAGGATGTAGTTAGTGTAGTTCGCCTGGGGAATGGGAGTTACAAAGGGTAGTTGTATTATGTTGGGTGCGTTTCTCTTCGATACGCCCTTCTCACGGTTACAATTACTAATTGCAGATCAAGTGTCCGATGTCGCTGTTCATGATCAACAAGAAGCTGAAGATGGGCAAGTACGGCAGTCTGGATGAGCTGGTCAAGGACTTTGCACTGGTGAGTTGCAATTTGATTTCCCTGAGGATATTGGGGTTGAATTCTAACTACTTAATTCCCATGTGATAAAGAATTACGTACAACCAATTAGACTGTACTTACGTACAGCCAATTAGACTGAAGGAATCGCGAAACGGCAATCTGCTACGGCGAAAATAAATTAAATAAGCTCTGTGTTTGTAATTTTCAATAGTGGTGGATGCTTGTTTCGCGAATAGTTCTAAATCACGTGCGCACACATTTCATTGATATCAGGTATGGGTTTATTGGAGAAAATGGCTACATATTTTTTAGAGTTTTGGACCACTTACTATGAGATTTTTTTCTAATTTACATAATTAATTAACCCTAATTAAGGTATTCGGCAACGCGATGGAGTACAATCTGGAGGCGTCGGACATCTACAAGGCAGCGCGAGTGCTGAAGGAACTCACCCTGAAGAAGGCCAAGCAGCTCCAGCCGACCTTCGATGTCGTGGTAATTAATTAATTAATTAATTGGACAATTAGCTAATTAATCTAGCGCATATATTGTTTTGAATAGGGGCGGAAAAGGAACCAATGTTTATGTGTGTATTCTAATATTTAATGGGGGCGAAGCGCTAACTTAGTGGGTTGGAAGTATAGTTCACGCTCAAGAAGGAGAAGCAGCTCCAGCCGACCTTCGATGTAGCGGTGGGTTGATTTGATAACTATGTAAAAGCGAAAACGACGACGTATTAGTGCTTGTGTGATAACAAAACGTTGAAGTGATAGCGAAGCTATAAATCCCCGAGTAGTTCTATGGGCATGTTGAATAAGCCAAAAAATAGTCTTCTCTATGATATGACGTGGTTGAACCAAGGACAAAGCGCTACTTGACGAGTAGACAGTAGGATGAATCACGCAGAAGCAGACGAAACCAACCGAAGCAGCCGATCGATGTCTCGGTGGATTAATTACGTTATTCATTAGCGAAGTGCCGATGTTGGAAAAATTGTTTTTCGCGTGCAATGGAGGCGGTTGAAGTAAGGGAGAATCGACAACGTGACGGGTAGCGCATATCATGGTTGTGCTAGTAGAGCTCAAGCGCAAAAACGCGAAACAGTTGCTGTCGTTGATGTGTGTTAATTAGCACGAAGGCTTACTTTATTTGGTAATATTGGCTCTTATAAGTTATGCATTCAAAAATCATCGTTGTCCCTGCGCGTGAACGAATTAGGAACAGGGGCGAAGCGGGAAGTTAGCGGGCAATTTTTGAACGGGATTGAAGGAAAGTGTGACAACTTACTGGGAGGGTGCAAATGTTCTGTCAACAGCTTCTAAACGTGTTCTCTCTTCAGCGCTGGGCTGCGTTCTGCCCGCCGACGAAGGACAATGCGGCTGCTGAGGTGAAGGTGAGCGATTGGCTTTAATTAGGGGAAATTAGTGTTAATTAGGCATTAATGATAAATAGGTGTGTGAACGAAGTTATCGCCAATCAGTACACAGACTCTTGGACAACGCTCTAGTACAATAGAATCTATGAAACACGTATTACGCGTAAATAGTGTTCATTAGAAGGATCCACTATTATTAAAATATTTGGTATCGAAGCAATCAAGCGAAATCAGGCTAACGATATGCATGCAATTCTTGTAGAAGCGTTGAAGCAAGAAGGTCCTAGTTACAAATTTTGCACGGGGAAGAGAAGTAACTTGCAAGCTTATTTTATTTCGGTTGTTAATGAATTTATTCGCAGGTGATGTCGTCGACGCCCGGTAAGGTGCTCAAGACGCCGAAGGTGCTCAAGGTGAGGATTAGACTCTCTTCGTTTCCCCTGCTCTATCGCTATATCTGGCCGACGAAAGAGCATGAAGAATTGAGAGAGTATCCTTCTGACTCTCTCAAATTGCCATGATCTCTCGTTTGTTGGAGAGTGAGAGAGCATTTGAAATGAAGAGGGGCAGATCAAGAAATAATGGAAATAAAGACGATGATGACATGCAGAAGCGACCAGATATCGCTCCCTTTGAGGGACGGTTTGGTGTTGAATCCAATTACTAATGCTGAGTCTTGATTAATTAGTTAATTAGATGTTCTCTTAATTTAATTAATAATTGATTAACTGACTAATTAGTTAATTAAAGGTGAAGGAGGAGCCGATGGACGAAGATATGATGAGCGAGAGCAGCGAGACGCCGCCCCCGATGAAGTGAGTGCGCACTCTCTCGATTGGGTGTGATCTCTAGTCGGTTAGAGAGAGCGAGAGAGCGTGGGGAAGGAAGAGAGTGAATTAATGGTCATTAGTATTTGAGCAGTATCGTTGTTGTATGTCAAATATTCTGAAGGTATTGTTGAATGACCGCTGAGCTCGGGGTTTGATGAGTTGGTGAAGCCGAGATGCGAGTTGGTGATTTCGTTCTGTGTCACAATCCGTGACCAAAATAATAATTTGACTATGCGCTTTGTAATCTACAATCTCTATCACACAACATTTTTGGGTTTCACTGGTAGATGAATCCTAGTGGTAACTGCCGGTCTCAATATTCGGCAGATTAATTACGCTTATTGTTAATTATTTCGCAGGAAGAAGATGCGTCGGATGAAGCCGATATCCACCGGGTTCACTCCGCTGCCCGACTGCAAACCCGGCAGGAAGAGCATCGACGAGCTCATGCTCAGGTGAGTGCTCTCTCGCATTTGGATGAGAAATTAGACGTTTTTTGAGAAATAAATGACGTTGCAATTATTGTGAACAGACAGCACCGCGCTAGATTGAGACTGTGGAGCGGGAGACTGGCTGGTCGAATTGGAGAGCAAATCAGAGTGAAAAGTGCCTCATCAATGAATTTGTCTGCTTGCAGGTTCCGGATGAAGCTGCTGCACTTCTGGAACCTCGTCTACGAGTACAAGGTATGTTTAAAATGATAATAATAATAAAAATAATCCCCTCATTCACCTGTGTTTTGCCGTGTCGGTCCTGTGTGCTCATGCTTCATAACACTTCGTTTTTCAAACATACGCTTCCTAAGCTTTCACATCGCACAATGTTGCTTCATCAGATTTGCATTAGAGCTTGGGGATTGGAAGAATTCTATCCGCCGTACGTTCTGTATCTAAAAATAAACTTGCTCCTGAGCAAGTCGCAATGCAATATTTGTAGTGCTTTCTAATTACTGCTAGTCGCGTCCCTCAATCACCCGTTTTCTCACTCACACGATCAGGTTGCTGAAAACGGATTATCTAAATTTATATTCCGCTAATGAGTGCTTTATAGTCGCCCCTTCTTTCCACTTGTTTTCTGTACAAACTTCTATTGCCCAAATAAAATATGTGCCCTCATATTCGGTTGCTTATTTTTGCTGTACTTTCTAATCGCACCGCTTCTCGGGGGGTGTATCATTTCAGAACTGGTTATTTCGATGTTTTGCAACATTTGAAATGACCGGATCTAATATGATACACCTCCCCGCTTCTCACCCACTCACGCGTGTGCCTCTCACTCACAGGACCCAGTGGTGGTGACGCCTCGAAGGAAAGGTGGCCCTGCTCAGGAGGACGGCGCGTACTGGCCAGCGGGCGCCTTCGTTGATCTACCCGATCGGAAGCAGTGGAGGGACTACTACGCAGTGATCGAGCACCCCATCTCGATGGCCATCATCAAGGAGAAGATCGAGACCAATGCGGTGCGTTTTATTATTGTTTTTAAATTAAATATTTGGGTTATTGACACCAATGGGGGAGCATAAGGGAGTTTGACTGATTTCCGAGTAAGAAAACAATAGAACTAGAGGAATTGAGGTTGCGATGGGAAGACGAAATAAGGAAAAAGCAATTGCAATAGTGACACCGATTTGTCGTTTCCGCTAAAATATTCATGTACTGGATTGACGAGCTGCTGTCCCTGCGGAATGGTTGTGCTAGGGAGAATGTAGTTGCAATAGGGAAGTAAAAGAAGAGATTATTGACGATGACTGATACTATGGATGCTTGGTCTCGTTAGAAAAACAATCAGTTAATTATCGTACGCCTCTTTCAGTACGAGTCGTCGACGAATCTGATCGCCGACTTCCAGCTGATGTTCAAGAACGCGAAGACGTACAACGAACCCGGCTCGGATCTGCATCGGTGAGCGGAATTTAGTTAATTACCTCATTAATTAATACTATTAAAACAATTTGTGAAGTTTAATTGAAATTCATCCAAATTTGTGCGTTTATTGGTTTGTAAGTGGTACACGAAGTCACATTGGCGGATTGTGTGACAAAGGTGATATAATGAATTGTTGAAACGAAATTTTCGCTTGTAATTTCGAAACGGAATTTTGTCAGAGAACCGTGAAGTGGAATTTTTTTAAGTCTTGCTAGAGTTGGGCTTCATGAATTTGATATCTACCCGTGCCACAATGTTCGCCAATGAGATTCCTGTACATTTCTTGATCCTACTATTTTTCTTCAGATCTTTCATATCCTTCTCATTAACGATCACCTGATTGCAGGGACGCCTCTCGACTGGAGAAGATGGTGATAGACGCGCACGCGGCCATCCCCGACGCGCCCTACGACTCACCACTGATTCTCAAGGAGAAGATGGGGTACGGTAGGATCACGGTAGAGAGCTATCGATGAGTGATTTTATTAGTGACTTTTAGGTTACGATATCTTCTTTTCAAAACGCTACGATAGTTTTCGAGTGAGAATTTAACAGTAATCTCACAAAGTTAGTTGAGAATATAGATAGATGAGAACGCAAGTCACTAATTGCAAGAGTTTTCAGTAGAAGAATCGCAAGTTTATTGACAGTTCTCCTCTTCTAACCAGAGAATAAATGCCCCCTTTCCTCCTTGTTTCCCTTCTCCTCTCTTCTCTTCTCTCTCCACCCTATCAGTCTCTTTTATCCACAACCTACACACAATTGTGCTCTATCATTTCCCGTCTACCTTATTCCTATTCCCTGAATTCTTTCTGGATCGATACTCTCCCTGACTACCGTACCCCCATCCACTTACCGTAATCCCATCAGCTGGATCAAGACGAAGATGCCGATGTACTCGTCCAAGTCGAAGCAGCCGATGGCCCTGGGAGCCGCGGATTCGCCTCCGGCCAATCGACTCGCCGGCTCCGGCTTCGCCCTTCCGCCCGTGCCGCCGTACTCGGACGGCGACGACTCCAATTCCAACTCGAGCATACGGTAGGCGCACGACGCATCGTGAAGTGACTTTCTAACACGAAACCCTCTGTAGCACACCCACTAACCTCACAGCAACCTTTCCTTCCCCTTTGCTCACGAACTAACGCAACGGCTAATCCAGTAGTAAAATCTGGGTCGGATGGTCAACTTCGGATGAGGTTATCATTCAAAGATGAATATCAGACCCAGAACTAATTACCGCTTACAGTATGCTGTGGATTACGTCATCAGTGGATACAAAATATCTTCATTTCGCCTACTATCTCGCTTTGTCTGACAGGCGAGAGAGTGGGAGGAATGGAGAGAGTCAGAGAAGTTCTTACCCCTCCGTGCTTCTCTTACAGATCCCCCGCTCCGTCGAGTGTCAAGGCGGCGCCCTCGACCCCCGCCTCGAATTACAAACCGAAGATACCGATAAAGGAGAGGTACGGTAATTCGTTTGGTTACGATAGGACAGACCTTTGTGCGCGTCCTGATGTTTTACCAAGCTCCATCACGGTAGATCTACCCTGTGTGACACGAATCCATTCCCAAGTCGCCGAGTTCCTTTGTCAGATTTTTGAAACGATTACGAGTGGGTTCCCCTAATGTCCATGCGTCTGTCCTGCACTACACCATCCGCGACATCTGTGCTTCCACGGGGGTACTAGAGATGGGGAGATATGTATTTTCGGTAGTCATCTCATCACGGTTGCTAACAGAATAAATTCTATAGTGAATTCAGTATGCTAACTATGAATAGGTTGATAGTAGCTTCTATGCTTCAAATGTGCTACTAGTTATTTTGGAATGGGGTTACTGTGTTAAGAGCATGTCGTATACCAATAGTGAGAAAACAATGCTACTTTCAAAGCAAATACGCGATAGTGTGGGATAGTGTAGTATTACCTTTATGTTTCACCGGTTTTACAAGTAGCCGAAAAGCTTTAGTAATTTGATACGTCTGTCTTCTGCTTTATTATTTAACAATTTCATCGAATTTCAAGTAGCTTATTAATTGGATAATTAATAACCACTAAGTACAGAATGGAGAAGCTCCCTGAAGAGGGCCGCAAGATGTACGAGCTGCTGTTCGCCCTCAAGAACTACGTCGACGACTCGGGAAGGAATGTGACGGCTGCCTTCCACAAACTGCCCTCGAAACTGGTACGGTAGGGAGATTGAGGAGTGACTGGGATGTGTGCGGTTAAGAGATATCGACGACTGACTGTATTCTGGAGGTTACGGTAGATGTGGCTGATCGTTAACGACATGAAGGATTACAGTAGTTACAAATGGATTGCAGGAGCTGCCGTCGTACTACGAGGTGATCAAGAAGCCGCTCGACTTCGCGAGGATACAGCAGAAACTGACGTGCCAGGTACGGTAGGGGAGTGCGGTAAATGCAGGTATCGCGGGCTGATTTATTTATATTGTACGACAGAGTGAAAAGTATTTTAGGTGGTGTTTTCTTTAAACTTTTCTAGTACCAATTGACTGACGAGTGGCGTAAAGCGGGAATGTAAAGAGCTCTTGAATCCTGGAATCGACTTGTTTTTTTCGAGACAAAACTGCATGATAGAGGTTCACATTGGTCTTAGTTTTTTTAATGGCTGCAAAGTGTTGGTAATCGATGATTCGGGGTAAACTATTTTTTACTTGCTTGTTTCTAAAAGAGGTTTACAATTTTAACTGACGCGATTTGCAATATTGTGGAGTATGTGGAACTTCTATGTTTCAACAATGCAATGATTAGCTGTGACAGTTGGGGAATGTGATCGCAATAGGCCTTTCGTCGAAGAAGAAATCTAATCGGTTGTGTGGAAATGCTCTGGTCGGGCGCATCCCTAACTGACTTTATCTCCTCTCCCTTGCAGTACTATCGCAGTCCGGCGGACCTCGTGGCCGACTTCAAGCTCATGTTCGACAACGCGTGCAAGTTCAACGAGCCCGAGAGCCAGATCTACAAGGTGAGATTAAGGTTTACTGATCGGCAGGGGTACTGGAATTAGCGTGCGGGCTGCAGTTAGCATGACTTATGCCACTAGTGAAACGAGAAAGTGAGGTTTAGATCAAAGGGGAGGGGTTGCAAAAAATAGAAGGTCAAATCATAGATTTGCTTTCGAATGGCAGTGAGTTGCAATTGACTCTATACTAATTTTGTTCCGTTTTTTTTATCAGTGAAGCGAGAAACCATTGGGTGAACTGGATGCACTAGGTTTCCTTGACCCAGCCAAAGCTTTTTGCAAAAATCAAGATGATAACTACGATACCGTATCTCAATGTCTTCCGTTCAGGACGCGATCACGATGCAGCGCGTGCTTCTCGAGAAGAAGAAGGAGTTCTTCTCGCGCTCCGGCAATCAGGCATTCTCCGCCCAGGTAATCAATTGGGGAAGGGTTAAGGTAGCAGTAACTGAGTACGGTGATGGAACGCAAAATTCTAAAGCCCAGACACAGTCATGTGTAGGCATAGTTTGATTTTGGTTTCAGCTGTTTGCTATATTTTCGTGAATCACTAATATTCGCTACTCACTCGAAGTATGAGGATAAAACTAAAACAAGAATTGGAGTGGACAGCCCACTGCTACGGTATATGATTCCGATCCAATTGATAATCTCAGGCGGAGGTGAAGTCGCTGCTGGTGACGATGTTCGTGGCCGTGTTCAACAAGAGAGAGGAGGAGGAGGGTCGATGCCACTCGGATTCCTTCGTCGACCTCGTCGATCTGATGAAGGCCAAGGTGAGTGCTCTAGACGCGCCGGGTTAGGGGGGTCATTGGAAGGGTCTTGAATGCCTGTAACCTGGAAGGCGGGTAATAATTGAATTAGTTCGATAAGGAGGGAGAGAGGTATTGGGTAAAGCCTTCTGTTCCATGTTTTGATATGAGCGAGAAACGCGAAGTTGGTGGGCGCTATGATATTTGAGCATTCGGTGTGGCGGCCGGTGAAGTTTTTAGAACCCTTCGATTTGTGGGTGCGAAAAATGCAGACAAGTTTCCGAAACCAAACTTTTGCAATACGATACAGGCCTGCGCGCATTGTTACCCTAAATACATTATTTTGCATACTATGGTTGTTTTATCGTTGGTTTCTACAGCGAGGACAGTAGAGGCAGGCTTAAGCGGTGCTCCATTCGCATTCATTTGTTGGCATAGTTTCCAAAGGACAGTCAGGATCGTATTGCTCGAGCTCTTTCCTCCACTATTTTACCAGGGATGAGATGCACGAATTGGACGTGAATCGAATTTTCTTGTATTTTTGTGGATGTCTCTATCCGAGGACGAATTGCTACTTTCGGGTTGTCTTTTATCTTGCCAAGCGCGGGAAACACAAATTTGATGAGTGCTGAAAATGCGAAGATGAGATTTTTATCTGCATGTTTTTTATGGCGAACCCGGTGACTTGCGGATGTTCAATGAGTTTAATAGTTTCTGATACCGGGATTCGTCAGTGGATTACAATACGAGAGCAAATAATATTACTAATATACTATTTCTATTTCCAGTCGATTCCGGAGGCGGATTTCCCCTTCTCGTTCGAGCAGATCAAACGGAACATCGACAAGGGCCGATACAGGCGACTCGATCGATTCCAGGTATACCGTAGTTTGACTGTAGGTATATTGTAGATGAGAGGCGGTTACGGTAGCCCCAGATCAATCGACTGAGGCGTTTGAATATATTTTTATCAATTGCAAGGAGTGGTTGCTGGATGAAAATAAGGATCGACTGTATTTTCCCAAGAGAGAGAAGCACGAATTTCATGGGTGGTATTCTCAATCCATATCATGGATCACTTCAGGCCGACCTCTTCTACCTGTTCTCGACGGCGCGTCGCGTCGCCCGCTCCGACTCGACGCTCTATGAGGACGCAGCCGCGCTGCAGATGGAGTTCATCCGCGTGCGCGACGAGACGTGCAAGAGCGTCCTGCACTCCGAGGCGTACACTGTGATCGGGAAGGTGAGTACCGTATTCCTAAGTTATCGATTATGAATTATAACTCGGCTGTGGGGGCTTGTTAACAAGGGAACCCCATAAGTGGGCAGACCTCCCGAAACAATCAGTTGTCACAAGTTGAAAGGGACCCCATGGGGGAGTCCAAAACCGCTTTGAACCGATTGGGGATCGGTCTCCTAAGAACCGAAAAATGACTATGAAAATACAACGATTTTGCATGGGAAAATCCACTTCTCCTCGCCCAGGCTAGTGTATTGGTACGTGAGCTCCTCTGACATGCCTTCTTTGGCGCAGCCGGGAGCGCGC
>LS564119.1:206613-223965 GCA_900490775.1 Pristionchus maxplancki | reverse complement strand
CGCGGGAGACGGGAAAAGTATGTTCATTTTTTGCACAGGGGTTGCTAATAGGTCGTATTCCACTTAGGAAACAAGTAAACTCGCGGCCTTTGAGAATAAAACACAATTGAAAAACAAAAATAGCAGCAAAGTCAGTGTTGACACGCGACGTGCCAGCAATAATCGAGGATACCAAGCGCGGGAGACGGGAAATGTATGTTCATTTTTCGCACAGGGGTTGCTAATAGGTCGTATTCCACTTAGGAAACAAGTAAACTCGCGGCCTTTGAGTATAAAACATGATTCATGACCAAAACATGGCGAGGTTAACTGGAGCTTAACAATAAAATGGTTGTAGCGAGCGAGGGAGGCCAGTGACATGTGGCATTTTTAGCGTGGGAGTTGCCTCTGGTTACAATAAAATAATGCTACTAGAGAAAAGGTTGACTATTAGGGAAATTGGCAAAGACAATAAATTAAATGAAAATATAAATAGAGGGAAATGGACAATTCGACCCGATGATCCGGATTCGCTCCATTTGAACTGGCATGTGCTAAAACACGGTCGTGTCTCCTACTTTTATGCGGCTTTCAATTATCGGTTCTCACGATGGTGGTCCCTACTATGGGTTTTAGAAAAAAACAATTTAAAATAGAAATACAACCAGAATAGAGGAGATGGAGTAGTTGCTTCTCTGTTTCGAGCAGCCGTCATGCATTCCTTCACGATATTCAGCCGTTGTTTATTCCTGATTCCTTTTAGAATAAATGCAATGAGTCTCCATTAGAAGGAATTTGAGAATGCAGAGCACGGGGAGAGAGTAGTTATATTGGAGCTTCACGCAGCAAACTATTTGTCGCACGAATTCGGCCTGTCACTAATTTCTAGTGAAATGGAACAAAAAAGTAACTGAATATGAGAGGGGAGATTCACGTTTTGTTAGTTTGTCAAAGTCGTGCGAGAATAGCTCCGGAGATGCTCTCCGGAGATGATATTTAAACTTCTAGCAGTTACTGTAATTATCGATTCTTCAGTGGAAGAAGCTGACGGAGGAGCAGAAGAAGCAGTACGAGGTGCGCGCCGAGTACATCGCCGCCGAGCGAGCGAAGCAGGACGCCGCCAATCTGGCCGCCGGAAAGACTGTCCAGGTACGGTAGGATACGGTAGGGAGCAATCGAGTACTGATTTTATAAATTTAAAGGAAGATACGGTAGCATCGAATCGCCAACTGACTTATTTTTTTGCAGGGAACGGCGATGGCGCCGGGACACGTGCGCGTGTACGTGTGCAAGTGGACCAACTGCGACTTCCAGTTCGACTGCGCGGAAGGACTGGCCGAGCACGTAATCCTGTACCACACCAGCCAGATCATTGGTGAGTGAATCGGGGAAGGGGATTGGTTTAGGGGACACGAATTGCTAGCAAAATTAGCAATGGGTGATTCAATGCTAGCAAATACACTGCGCGAGACGTGAAACTGGCGATGCAGATTTTCATTGCTAGCAAAAAATCAAAAGAGATGCGGTTACAGATCGAGTATTATCTCTTACGATGGGTGCACCTGTTAATAGCTGTAGCAACATGCCGTTATTAAACTACCAAAATATTATATTCTTCCAATTGCAGTGGACAGCGAGAACCAGTACGTGTGCATGTGGCTGACGTGCCTGCGGAACAGGAAGGAGGTACGGTGGATTATCGATTACTGATTACGTTAGGGATACAGTAGTGGAAGTGGGTACGGTGGAATGGTTGACTTCTTGGTGTTGGCGTTCCCGCCACTTTCGAGCAGCACATGGTGCTTATGAGGGTTGGGAAGTGATAGGGTTGGGAAGATCATCAATTCCGGATATTTTTCGTTTCCTCAAATCATTTCAAACATTGAAAAAATAGAATTTGCTAATTGAAGGGCAAGCCGTTCCCCTCGCTTCCTCGTCTCCACCGTCACATCCGCGAGAAGCACGTGAGCAACAGCTTCAAGAGCATGGCCCCGAATGGAAGGAGCAGGTACGGTAGGGGTTACGGTAGGAGGTACACGATTCTGTTGATTGGACATTAGGAGTCATGTTTAGAGTTTTTCTGAATTTGTAACGCAGTAACAGCGATGGATGGTGGTGAACTAGATTTTTGGGAGAACGCCGAAACTGAAACACGCTTGGTGTCGCAAATTGTCGAGATTAATTGATGAGACCACTGATTAACCATCAGTGATAACAGTTTCCACTGCAGAAACTACTTCAAGTTCGTCGCTGCGGAGAATGGAGCAGGAGGACAGGGAGGTCAGTATGCTCTCAAATTTATTTGACTGTTTTGTTACGGAGAATTCCCGATTCCACCGCATGCAAGGTGAACTCTTCCCACTAGTAGACTAGACGAGACACTGAACGGCATACTCTCTAAATATCCGAAAGTGAAACTCTGGTTGAATTATGGTAGATAATTGTTTCTAGACAAAAGTGAGGAATTAACGATTTTACCCGAGACGATTCGGTACTTGTGAAGTAGCTGAAACTGGAAAATTCATTGGCAAATGGTTGATCCCCTAATTGACTCGTTGACTAATTTCCTCCATTGCAGGCGGCCAGCTCGTGCAGTTCCCGTTCGGCATGCATCCGTCGCAGGCGCCGCCCGGAGCACTGCTCGCCGGAGGAGCGCACGGAGGACAGCCAGGTACGGTAGGGGGGCATCGATAACTGGGGGATGATTGGGAATCGATGCGGCTGGAGAGGTTGAAGAAGGAAACTAGCAATGTTGTATGTTCATGTTTCACGAGGTTTAGAAGTAGCCAGGGGTTTCGTGGTTTTGGTACGAGACTATCCTGTCGTGAAAAAAAAAGTGAAAATGTTCTAGTTTGACCTGAACATTGGTTTGTGTTTCACGAAATGTATAGAATCATTTGAGTGGAAATGGTTTTAATGAATATTAAGGTATTTCTTGTAAATCTTTGTCCCCAATGCGAAATTTTGATTTCGCGCCTGATGGCCGACATGCCTCGTCGCTGTACAATATCAATCACCTTCGCAGGCATGCACCCCTCTGGCTCCGTTCCTCAGCCGATGATGAACGGGCACCACGCGGGCCACCATGGCGCGCCGCCTGGCCATCCCGGCCACCCCGGAGACGGCCACATGGCGCCCCCGCACGGCACGCCCGTCAGGATGGTCAATGGAGTCGACCCGCGATACCATGTGAGTGGTGCGAGATTGCAGGGGAAGGGGTAGGGGCACGAAAAAAGTAGACGGAATTTGTTTGGTAGCGAACTGTTGGTCTTACGTTGCATCTGGAGCATGAATCTGGCTTGGGACATGGGAAACAATGTGATTCGGATAGTGATCTTTAGAAAGAATATATTGGATGATGAGAATAGAGTACGGTTGCTTGGGATACGGTAATGAATTGGTTTTGCAGCAGTCGCCGGCCGGACCGATGCATGGCACGCCGCACGGCCACAACTACGCCGCCACCATGCCCCGTGAGTATAGATTTATTGATTTATTGGTTGATTGATCGGATGGGATACCGTAATCTAGAAGTATTGATTGATTCCACGAAATGTCTCGATAAAATTATCCGACCTGTGAAGATGCGGATCTTAGGCACCTAGTGAGACGTGAAACTAACATGCTTGAAGGGGAGTAACAATCCAATAAAATGTTTCAGAAACGCCGCACCACCCGGGTCATCATCCGCAGCAGGCGCAGCACCATCCCGGCATGCAGCAGCACCCGCAGCAGCACCACCCAGGAGCCATGCAGCAGCACCAGGTACGGTAGCGGGTACTGTCATACCTGGCCCCGGGAGCTCCTTGGAATTTTTTCGCCCTAACTAAACGGGTCTCCGGGACAAAAATTTACTTCGGTTGTACGGGTCGCCCCCTATTCTAGGGTATTTTTCAACGATTTTCTCGCAAAACTAACGGGTCGCCTCCGAATTTTTCGGAAGACGTGTAAAAATGAACGGGTCTCCGCCACCTTGCAGTTCCTCAAGGAAAATGGCGGGCAGCTATGGGTACGGTGGAGCGACGAGATAGGGAGACCGGGGCGACAAGATGATTCGACGCAGCAGACGAGGGATTTGATGGTTGCCAGCTGATAGGCATTGATAGAGCTTTGATGGGGTAAAAAAAGAATTTGACTATGGTGATTTCGGTTTTAGAAATTTGATAGGTGAGATGGAGATAGCAAGAGGGTAATAGTCCGTATCCAATATCTTGAAATATCATCCGTGAATTGGTGAATCGAACCATGATGGGACCAAGTAGGGATGGTGTAGCGAATAGCTTATAAAGTTGCAATGATAGTGTCGAAAATTACCGTAATTAATCAATAAATCGATAATCCTATTGCAGATGTCGGCTCCCGGCCCGATGGCTGACGCGCGTACGGTAGTGACGCTGAACCGGAACGCCGTCGAGCCGGTGTTCGTCCCGCCGCCGAGCAGTGTGCACACGCGAAGGGTGCTGCACTCGGAGACCTACCTGAGGTGAGTGCGGTAGATTACGGTAGGGTGGGATTGAACACGATCCACGTTAAATTAAAGTAGGAAGGTGGACAGTGATTGGATTATTTCCTGCGACGTTTTCGAGGTTACATCTTTTCGGTTTCACAACAGAGTGAATAGGCGCGAACGCAGTGCGCGAGGATTTCATTGTCATCCTTGTTTGAATACAATTCTCTACTCATACCAAATCGACAGATAGTTTACTTTTGCCAACCACATTGCAGTTCCAAGTGTTACTCAAGACCCAAACGAGTCTTTCGCTCTCAATACATCTCTTCAACTCCTCTTCAGATACATCGAATCACTGTCGAACGCGCGTCAACGATCCGTCTCGCAGTACGATCGATCACTGCGCGCGCACCCGAGGAACACGCAGACGAATGTCGGACGACTGCCCGCCAATTGGCTCAGAGTACGGTAGTTATTGATTGATCGCTGACTGACTAATTACGGTAGAAATTTATTGATCGCTTATTGAAAAACTGGATTAGGGCACGATAGATGTTTGTTGATCGCTTGATCAAAAATAGGATGAGGTTACGATAGATTTTGGTTGATCACAACCGAAAAAATTCAGGAATACGGTAATTATTGATTTCCCTTTTCAGGAATCCCGCGGCGGTCAGCCAGTGAAGGAGGAGGACGTGGTTCGGGCACTGTGGCGACTGCGAGAGGAACTCCTCGAGAGTACGGTAGCCGTGGAGCGAGATTACGCTGGAGTACTGTAGGCTCCGCCCCCCTTTTCCATCTAGGTACCGTGCCCCCACGTGTTGTTGTATTGATTGTTTCTTCTCTCCAAACTACCCTCGTATCTCTCTCTGTTGCCTCTGTTATCTCACTATGTGCTCTGTTCTCTCGCCCACTACGGTTCATCTCTCCGAATTTTCCGTTCCGATCCTCATCCACCCTTCCGGCCCTTCCGTCCACTAACCACAGTATCAGTCCCCCACCTCTCGTCATTGTGATACTGTATTGGCTCCGCAGCTCATCGTCCACTTGTCTCAAGCCTCTTTGTCTGTAGAGCAAGGCAGACAGCGCTTCTTCCCGGTTGCGGTCGATTATCGATCGACTACCGTACACCCCATTGATTAATGATCCGTTTAATCTAATAATTGATCTCTGCTTTATCTCGTTTCAATTGTGCACTGATGATTTCGCTTGTTTTAATATTCTAATATTTATTCCGCAGGCTGATGTTTTGCAAAATGAGTGTTTCCTATGTGTATATTTATGGTGTGTTTCCTTCGAGTTTGGCCCACGTTTTTCTCTAATCCAATACTATTTATAATCGGGAACATGCTCTCAATACGTAATATATACCATTATAAATGCTCTCGTTGCTCTTATCTCTTTCTGAATCGGTCATTGTCAAACCCCCGCTACCCCGTCCAATCAATACTTCACTTTACCGCATGCTTATTAGGCTCATTCATTGATCAATCGAAGTACCTAATTAGTTGTTTACTTGATTTATAATCAGCTCTCCAATCAACCTCGAAGCATTATATACAATTGAATATCGTTTTTTTGCCTCCACCTGCAAGGAATACAATGTTGATCATGCGAATTGTAGTTTGTTCAAGGATACAACACAAGACATAAAGGGGATTATCGTTGAATCGGGTGGGCAAATGTCTGATGTAAATTTCAAGATGACAATGAATCGAGAACGAGAAAATGACCATTATCGCAACGTTTATTACCTTCATAGCATTCCTTAGCCCGTAGGCTATAAATAGTGCCAGATAGGAGCGAGAGAGAAAAAAGGGAACGCACGAGGAGGCCGCCTCTTCCTCCCCTCCCTCGCGGGTTTCTAACCCGGCGTGACTAGCACGCGCTCTCCCTATGTGATCTCTCCTTTTCCCTAGCTTACCAACTCTGGATCCTCTGCATTTGCTCGAGAAAATCTTTCGCCTTTTACTAAAGATTTCCGTGCAGAGGATCAAACTATGAGTGATACTCATTTTTTGGAATCCCCTCGAAAGAGCGGGATAATAAATAGAAAGTTCGTTGATCTTCTTCTCACGTAAATAATAATAGATGCGTAATTAGTTTGAAAGCAAGATCAAGTAGGGCATTTACAAGCAGAGACATTATATCTGTAGATAACCGAAATTGTAACAAGAATCCGCAGCTTCAACTATAAATATCTATCTAGATACGAGCTACCGTAACCGCTTTGTAGCAGTCGTCTTTCCCTAAAAACGTTGAACTTTTAGATATTCGCGACCACGGCGAACCTTATTTCACAGCGTCATCACAATTCGTGTTTTGAAAATTAATAAAGAGGTGTGAATAAAAAAACCATTATGTGATCGCACGAAAATCTTCCTTCATTACTGTAGATATCACGACTTCTTTCTCTTTTTCATCAGTCTCCGAGTTTATTTCACTTTCCAAGTTTTTATTTCTTGCGATTTTGCTGCGCCGATAGCATTTGCATTTTATTCACTCTGCCTTCTACTCCAGTAGTCGATCTAGAACTCGGGACTAGTTAGATAGCCAGTTTGTGATCCTGTCCGTGCGTCAGTCTATCACTTGGAGAGACGAGGTAGATGCGGACCTCTGGTTTGCTTCTAATACGAATATATTTCAGCCTACGTGGCTCCAGCTGCAGAAAGCATGCAAATGATTCAGCCTGTCCAGGTTCGTGTTGCAGATTGTGAATTTAATTGAACACTCCATTTTAGCAGCAGAACTACTATGTGGTTAATGGACGGCTGCAGGCGATGGTTCGTTTTTAAAGTACTCAATTATCTATTTCCCCAATTGCGTTCCAGGTTGCTCAGCAAGAAATGATCGACTATACTGTCTCGCCCTCGAACATCGTTCCTTTTCACGGGAGGCACTACCTGAGCACGCTCGCCCACGTTTGTCTTTAGTCTTTCCACTCCTCATCACGACAATTTCCGTCTACAGAGTCCGATGAATATTGATGATTTTAACTACCCATCCGTCGAGCACTACTACCAGGTCCTTTTCACTATTAATAATATTAATGTTTATCAATAATCTTATCTAAGGCGTGCAAATTGTACACGCTGGCCGGTGGAGACAGCGCCTGGCGTATGTCTAGCGTCACTGATTCAGCGCAGTGCAAGATTACGGCCAGGAGTGTTCTCAATTTGGCCAAAATTCCACCTAAGACGGTATTATTTTAATTACTCAATTTAAATAATTAATTATACTTAGAGACCGCAACGTGATTCTCAAAATAAGCGATAGGATAATCTTTTAGTGGGCAAAATGTCCCAATGAGTCTAAATAAGGCCTTGCTTTTTACCGTTTGTCAAAATTTTATCCCTGAACCAAGTTACACCTAAAAAGTGCACTATTTCCTCTCACTGGGAGATCGTCGATACAACACAGGGGGCGGAGCCTAATTCGAGCTCTCGAGATCTTGTATCACGCAGAGACTAGGTCCTAGCATGCTCTCGTGGCTTAGTGGTAGTGTTCCAAGACTACCTCGCCGAAGGCCGCACGCTCAAGTCCGGTCTGGCGCATAATGTTTTGCAAGTCTTCTTGATAAACAACGGAAGTTGTAAACAAATACTCGCGGACTACAACTATCTTTGAAAGGCAAGCACAAATTTCAAACACTTCTGATCTTCGCGTTTTTTGTTCTGATCGCCTTCTAAAAATAAAGAGCATGAATTACGAGAGGCGCATCCGGGTACGGCCACTAGAAAGCACTAATTCCTATAATTGGGTACTTGTATCGTCATTTTTGACCTTCACAAAGGTGACCGATTAAGCTGCGCCATGGGTCGTTTGTGAAGGATGGTACAAGCTACAAAACGCGCCCTTGCTCGTCTGAAACGGTTTAGAACTCGTAGTGTGCTTCCTCGGCGCAGTTTTTATGCGATTTCCCGTCCCCACAAAGTGGGCGGAGCTTGCGGTCTCTAATTATACTAGTGGTTTTAGGTCGATGCTTGGCGTCGTACCGATGCTCCCGAGATCCTCGTTTTTGGTAATGCCTACAAGTTTGCGCAAAATCGCGAATTACGCGATCGACTGTTGGACACGGGAGACGCGCTGCTCGTTCACACTTTCGAAAAGTGGGTATTTTTTTGGAGAGTAACGATGGATGTGGAATGAAAACAGTGTAAAAAAATGATCTAGGGACGATCTCTATGCCGTTGGAATGAACGAGGAATCGACGAAGAAATGGGCACTCGACAAAAAGGGAAAGCACATACAGGTTAATTAGTTTTTTTAAAAAAAATTTGGTTGATAATTTGCATCTGGCAGTGCCAATTTATCAAGAATTTAATGTGTTTCATAATCATAGCGTATTGCGCATCTTGTAATTCAAATAACATTTCGCGAAATCGGGGTCTCGCCACGCTGATTGCGAAATTTTGTTTTTGTTATTTTCTAATATTTATTTATTTTTAGTCTATTGGTGCTCATAATGCTCAAACGGTGGCTCGTTTTGTTTGTGTGCTTGCACGACACCACGAGGTCGACTGTTTTCGGAATCACAGCTGATTTCACAACTTGTTTACTTGGAAAAAGTTGCGAAATCGAGGTCTCGCCACGCTGATTACGAAATTGTTGCGAAATCACTCGAATGTCATCATTCTTATATCTAGCTCTTTTCCCACTTGAAAATATTATTTTTAAGGTGCCTCGGTACTTCCTCAAGGATTGGTTCGTGCAGTCCAACAAACTTCCCACGTACAATGTGCGCGGAAAGAATATCCTGGGAGTCATTCTCATGATGGTGAGATTATATTTTATCTTTATTAATTTATTTTAGTTGCCTTCGGTGGCGTGCAAGATGTTGATTTCGCAACATTTCATCATCATCAGCCCAGCGAGATGACGATTTCGCAACTTGTACGGCATCTTGCCGCGCTGATTGCGAAATTGTTGAAATCGCGTAAATATTCATAAAATATTTTTTGTTGTAGATTCGCGAGGCATTCCGTCCCGAGAGAGGTCGAGCCGACCCCAAGATCGTGGAAGTACTCGAAATGGCGCGCGGCCGCCTATTCTAATCTCATTGTTCATAATTTCCCCAATTCGTCTTACTTATCGCTAATCGAATCGTTTGATATGGCCCATCGATTCATTCAGTTGAGAATGTTGAAGTTATTTTTACATACCATGTTTTCAGATGCAATCTTTCCGCTAATGATAAATGCTATTTTCGCGCTTTTTTCATTGTGTGAAGCTCAAATGTTGCTCTATCATTTAATTATCTGAAGGACTGTCGTGGTCATCTCGACAGTAATGCACCATTTTGCATTTCAGTTGAATGCCAATGGAAATTGAAAAGAAGACTAGACCGGCGGTGGCGGCCAAGTCCAAGGGAGTCAAGAAGGCCGCTCGGGGTAATAAGAAGGTCGTCCGCACCGCAATCAAGAAGAGAGGAAAGACTAGAAAGGAGTTCTACTCGACCTACATCTATCGCGTCCTCAAGCAGGTACGATGAAGTTTCGTATAATCATTGTTATAACAATTATTAATTTGCCAAATGTGCACTTATCAGGTCCATCCCGAGTTCGGGATCTCCCAGATGTCCATGTCGGTCATGAATTCGTTCATGAGGGACGTCTTCGAGAAGATCACTCGTGAGGCCGCTCGTCTTGTTCTCATGAGAAATAAGCCGACTCTCACTGTTCGCGACATCGCCACTGCTACTCGCCTTATCCTTCCCGGTACGAATTGTCCCGTGTTGATTTACTAGGTGCCAGTCCAAACTATATTAGCGTTGCATTGAGGAACACTGGATCATTAGGAACATATTTATCAGTAGTATGTGTTCTAATTAATAATTAATTATTCTGTTTTAAATTATAAAAAACACTCACAAACGTCATTGCAGGAGAGCTGGCCAATCACGCAGTGACTGAGGGAGCGAAGGCCGTCCACAGATTAAGTCTCTCCTACAAGCAAGCATAATCTCATCTACAAGATCTAAATATTACTCCTTCCCTCATATCAATTTATTAATCTCATTTACTTGACACACCAATCATGCTAACTTCCACGGAATACCATTGTTTTCTCTGTTATATTTTGTTAATGTTTCAGAAGTTTTGAAGTTTCTTTGTTATGCTAACCTTTGTTGTTTCAGAAGTGTTTATGCCTCGTGTTGTATGTAATACCAATCTTGTTCTGTACATAAATTGTTGAGGCATGGACTTGTTTTTTTATTAATCTGTTGCGAGCTACAGATATTATACTTGATCAGGTGGCGAACAGTTTTTTTATGCTTTGCCGGCGTTTTTCGTATAATACGGGTAGAGGCAAAGCTATGTACTTTGAATTGGATAAGTTACCTTTGACTCACAATAGCCGTGTCTGGTTTTGCATCTAGTTCTTTCCCCTAACACCATCCAATGTATTATTTTATTATATATTCATATGGTTTCCTTTAAAAAAAGGCGATGATAATGACAGATCAACATAATTTTCGAACTTCAGCTGATCTGAGATGGCTCGCACTATTCGACCGGTTGCAATGTCGGTCGGATCAAAGGTGCCCATTCCGTCCGCATCCTCCCAGGGAGTCCAGAAGAAAGCCGTCCGCACCGCAATCAAGAAGAGAGGAAAGGTCAGAAAGGAGCCCTACTCGACCTACATCTACCGCGTCCTCAAGCAGGTAAGGTTGGCAACTACTTTTTTCTAAAAAAAATTTAATTTTTAATACAGGTCCACCCCGATAAGAGAATCTCCAAGATGGCTATGTCGGCCATGAATTCCTTCATGAAGGATATGTTCGAGAGAATCGTTGGCGAGGCCTCCCGTCTAACTAAGATCAACAAGAAAGCAACCCTTCGGGCGCAGGAAATCGCCACCGCAACTCGTCTTCTCCTCCCTGGTATGTTTATATTATTGCTGTAAGTGATAGTGCCCCAAACAGAAACAAATCTCGAATAGTTTAATTTTAATAATGCAGTAAGTAAGTTAATAAATTAATCAAATACATTGCAGGGGAGCTGGCTAAGCACGCTGTGACCGAGGGTACGAAGGCTGTCTTCAAGTTTAATACCACCAAATAAAAAGGCTAATCTAGCCTTCAAGATCTCAAGACCACCCCTCCCCACATTTCTGTTAAATATGTATTCTGTTGTTAAGCTTCTTAGGAATGCTAATTTCTGTTGATTATCGTGTTTAGAAGTTACAGTTTCTTTGTTATACAAACCTTTGTTGATTTTCAAGTTCCAGAAGTGTTTGTGCCTCGTGTTGTTTATAATACGACTCAAGTTCTGTACATAAACTGATGAGGCATGGAATGGTTTGCAATGATGCTTACTCTGTTGAAAGCTACAGATTTATATACTTAAAAAGGGGGAACGACGGGAGCATTGTTTTATTGTGTCTTTTCAGAATGCTCAATCTCCGTTGTGTTATTCCTACGGTGTGCCGATTCACGGGGTCTCTCTCACATCTTGCTCCTCGCTCTACAGTACTCCACTCGAGGACTACCGTATCCCACCAAATCGTGACGAGACTCATCGCGACATCGACTACGGTATGGAAGAAGAAGGAGGTAATCGATGGACTTCCGACGGAGTACGAGAAAAAGATTGTCAAGGTACGTTCATAGCTCTGATGGGATTTGTCTGGCTTGTGAATTCGAGTTGCCGCGTATGAGATTTGGATACCTTGTTTTGCAGTCTCAACCAGATAGTCCTTCTGTATCTGGCGATATGGCCGGTTCCAAACTCTCTTTACTCACGTGGAATATCGATGGATTGGATCCAAAGAATCGCGAAATTCGGATGCTTGAAGTTTACAAAACTGTTTCGAAGTAAATATGACTACAGTTATCTCTTTGAACTTCACAATTATTTCAGAATCAATGCGGACTTCGTTTTTCTGCAAGAAGTTGTGGAACCTGATATCGATAAGGTTATGCAGCTGGAGAACTACAATATTCACTTCTCTGATAGAAATTCTATGTACTTCACTGCTATCCTCGTTAGCAACGCGTTCAGGTTTGAGCAGCTTATGAACTATTTCATTTATAATTTATGCTTTCAGTGTTCGCAATCACGAAGTCATTCCTTACGAAAATTCGGAAATGGGTCGAAAGCTGCAGATAATTGAGGTAACTGTTTTTGTAACTGTAAATTCTAGTGTTGAATTTGTTGTCCTTGCGCTAATTTAAAATGTTGATTGTAGGGAACGCTTGGTTCCTTACATGTCTTCCTTCTCACCACTCATCTCGAGAGTTTGAAAGACGCGAAGTACTCGAAAAGGAGACGAGAGCAACTGAAGTGAGTTACTGCGAACTCTTTTAATGTGAAAATAAATGTATTGTTTCAGGCAATGTTTCAATAAAATGGATTCGATTTCGAAGGAATACCCAGATGCGCTTATCTTCTTCGGTGGAGATCTCAATCTGAGAGATAAAGAGGTCGGATCCATGTATACTCTTGGTTTTGACGATGTGATGATCTAGATTACGGTATTTAATTGTACAGCTGTGCGCTCTCCCGGATGGAGTGGCTGACGCTTGGCAGGCAGCAGGAGCACCCGAGAATGAGGAATTCACTTGGGACACGACGGAGAATACGAACAAGCAGAGCAACTTTAAAGTGAGATGCAGATTCGATCGAATCTTCTACAAGGCACAGCCACTCAATAAGGTTTGTTTTCATTATTTAACTGACTAGCTGAGAACCATACATGGGCATCATTATTGGAGCAGCAAAACCCACCCAGTTTTGCCGAGTTCAACCGACCCGATTAAGTAGATTCATAGTAAATCTAGGCGTAATGCTCTTTAAATTTGGCGTATTTTCACTAAGAACCCACCCGATATGCTTACTGCAGCAACAATTAGTGCCCATGTATGCTGAGAGCCGATTTTGTGTTTGCTGATTGTGAGCAATACGCATGACAGGATCATGATATATGATTAAATTGTGTCAGGTCTCATTCACACTGGAGGGCAAGCAACTGATTCCCTCGAGTAACTGCTATCCGTCCGATCACTGGGCCATTCTTGTAAAATTTTCTAAAAATTGAAGCCTGCACTCAACTACAAAATCTCAAGACTTCCCTTTCCCACTAACTACATTCCTAGAATTGTAATTTATGCCAACCTCCGCTGATTCCCATGGTTTTCACCTGTTGTTTATGTACACTTGTTTTCACGTTTCTGAAGTTTCGAAGTTTCTTTGTTATACAAACCTTTGTTGATTTTCAAGTTCCAGAAGTGTTTGTGCCTCGTGTTGTATATAATACCACTCTTGTTCTGTACATAAATTGATGAGGCATGGATTTGCTTGTTGCGATAACTAATCTGTTACTTGGTACAGAATTATATACTGGGGGGATCGGGAGCATTTTTTATGGTTAAAAGTGTTTTATTTTTTTCAGAATGCTCCCTCTTCGTCGTGTTATTTCGACGGTGTGCCGATTCACGGCGTCTCTCTCACATCTTCCTCCTCGCTCTACAGTACTCCACTCGAGGGCTATCGTATCCCACCAAATCGTGACGAGACTCATCGCGACATCGACTACGGTATGGAAGAAGAAGGAGGTAGACGATGGACTTCCTACTGATTACGAGAAAAAGATTGTCAAGGTACGTTCACAGCTTTGATAGGAATTGTCTTGCTCGTGAATTCGAGTTAGCGTGTATACGATTTGGATACTTTGTTTTGCAGTCTCTACCAGACGGTCCTACAGTATCTGAAGATATGGCCGGTTCCAAAATCTCGTTACTCTCGTGGAATATCGATGGATTGGATGGAAACAGTCTCGAAAGGCGTATGCTTGAAGTTTACTTTACTGTTTTGAGGTAAGTATAACGAGAGTTCTTCTTTCGAACTTCACAATCGTTGCAGCATCAAACCAGACTTCGTGTTTCTGCAAGAAGTTTCAGAACTGTGTATTGATAAGTTGCTGATGTTGGAGGACTTCTACAATATTTACTTCTCTAATAGAAATTCTAAACACTTCACTGCCATCCTCGTTAGAAAAGGTTTCAGGTTCGAGTAGTTTAATTGGTTGTTCAATTTCGAATATCCGTTGTCAGCCTTTACAATCACGAGGTCAATCCCTTCAAAAACTCGGGTCGTACTCTGCAGGTAGTTGAGGTAATTATTTTCACCGGATTGTGCTATATGTTTATTAAACTTTTTGCTGTTTTTCTAGTTCTAGTTTCTAATGTTATTTACAGGGAAAGTTCCGTGAGTTCCATGTCTTCCTTCTCAATACTCATCTCGAGAGTTTGAACGCTCAATCGAATAAACGAAGTCTGCAACTTAAGTGAGTTCCTGTGAACACATTTGATGCAAATCCGATTAAAATTATAGTTTGAGTCAAAGTTTCAATAAAAATTTCTTGTTTCAGGCAGTGTTTCTATAAAATCGTTTCCATTTCGAAGAAATATCCAAATGCTCTTATCTTCTTCGCTGGAGATCTCAATCTGAGAGATAAAGAGGTTAATTTTGATGTTGCATTTCGATTATGGTGTTTTATATCTTTTTTTCCCTTCAGCTCTGTAAGCTCCCGGCTGGAGTAGTTGATGCTTATCTGGCAGCAGGGGCACGTAAGAAATGGAGGTACACATGGGACACCTTGACGAATAAGAACAAGAAGTGTTCCCATGGAGCGAGATGCAGATTCGATCGATTCTACCTCAAGGCACCACGACCTCTCATTAAGGTATGTATTATTTATGTGAGTTATTTATCACTGGGCATTCTTCGTCGTGGAAAATGTTTGCATTCTGAATTATTTTCTCTGAGCAGTATTTTTTTCCAGATCACGTTCAGATTGAAGGGCAAGAAACTGATTCCCGCGGCTGACTGCCATGCATCAGATCACTATGCCATTCATTCAACCTTAACTCTCCAATGCTCTCGGGAAGTTAGTCTAAACGGAACTTCAAAATCACCAAATCTTTCATAAAGTACGAACTTACTAATTTCATCTACTAGATACTCGGGTTTTTTTCTTCATTTTTGAACTTTTGATATCTTATCATTAGGTTAACCTCCACTAACTATATTTCTGAAGTTTTGCAGACCGTTGTTTATGTACACTCTTGTCGATTTTCGTGTTTTAGAATTTTCGAAATTCCTTTGTTATACAAACCTTTGTTGATTTTCAAGTTCCAGAAGTGTTTATGCCTGGTGTTGTATATAATACCATTCTTGTTCTGTACATAAATTGATGAGGCGTGTAGCTGCTGGTAGTGTTGACTAATCTGTTGCGAGTTACATATCATATACTTGAGAAGGAAAAGGTCGTGTGCATTATCACTTGGCATTGTCTCCATTCATTCAACTTGCTTTACAATCAGATCTGAACGCATCCTCAAATTAAAGAGTTTGACCCCTCTCGCAAATCATGAATCCTACATGTTTGTGACTCCGAGTCATTCCGCTCTAAATGTCAGACATAACCATATTGCACACTCAATCGGTTTCGGCCGCTTTCCAACTCTCCCCAAACTCGCATTACAATCCCTCTGGTTGAACTTTCGATGGTAAAGGTTGTTGGGAGACATATTGACAGGGATTCTCTCACATAGTCGATGAAAGGTCAGAAATCTATGACTCATCCAAACTTCACTTCCTCAAACCTTCTCTAACTTGAGTGGCAAGCGACCTTTTCACTCGTCGTCTCTAAATAGGTTATAAATACAAATGCGTTAGAAAGTGGCCTGCAGAATGACTACACCAAAGCATCTTCCTTCTTCTGCTTCTGATACTCCCGATAGTGCAGTTAGTGACCTCTCTGGAAATAACAGAAAGCCCTCTGGTTGAATGGGGCGCGATACTGCTAAAGACGTGATGCGGAAACCAGGTGTGAAAAAAGCGCGCCATCTTCCTCCATGCCTCCTGCATCCATTTCCTTGCGTTGTCTCTTTTTGAATTCTCCTTTCAAATTCTCTCTGAAGTTTCGACTGCGCTAGGAACAGTGAAGCTGGGAATTGCGGGTTCTTGTGGGGTTCAATCGCAGCTCTACTCTAAACTACTCTCTCCTTCCACGTTATCCCTAATCGTCTTCTAGTCGTGCTTTATGCAGTCTAGCGATAGCTATACCTTGTTTTTTCAGATAAGTATTTTTCCTAAGACAGCTCAATGTGTGTTGCCATTTTTGTCGAATCTCGTCATACAATTTTTCTTTTTAAAGATGGTAATTATTATCAGAGTGTTTGAATTTCAGCTGATCTGAGATGGCTCGCACTATGCAAGTGCCTGGAAAGTCGACCGGTTCAAAGGCACCTCGTCGTGCCCTCCCGGCGGCCGTTCTGCCCGCATCCTCCCAGGGAGTCCAGAAGAAGGTCGTCCGCACCGCAATCAAGAACAGAGGAAAGGTCAGAAAGGAGCCCTACTCGACCTACATCTACCGCGTCCTCAAGCAGGTTGGTTTGGCTATATTCAAAAGACTTTAATGTGATGAATAAAAGGGAAAAGATAGTTGCGTTCAGTATATTTTAAAAACTGTTTTTCAACGCGCGGAATATGCGCAAAAATGAATGTTTGGTCACTAAGCTGCCAGCCGGTGACGTCGTCCATTTACTCCTTGTAATGCCAGTGTGCTGAACCGAGTAATTTGACAGCTGTATTCAGGTCCACCCCGACAAGAGAATCTCCAAGATGGCTATGTCGACCATGAATTCCTTCATGAAGGATATGTTCGAGAGAATCGTTGGCGAGGCTTCCCGTCTGACTAAGATCAACAAGAAAGCAACCCTTCGGGCGCAGGAAATTGCCACCGCAACTCGTCTTCTCCTCCCTGGTATGTTTATGTTTTTGCTGTAAGTGATAACGCCCCGAACAAAAGAACGTTTGAAGTTAGAATCACGAAAAGCGCATGATGAATAATTTTTAAAATGTATCTGTCCGAAACCAGATCTAGTCAATTCAATTCATAGTTGCCCACGACACTCC
>LS564119.1:172950-183044 GCA_900490775.1 Pristionchus maxplancki | reverse complement strand
TTCCGGAATTTACGACAAGTCTTGCCGCTCTGGGAAAGAAACTGTGGTGTCTGTAGTTAGCGGATGAAACGCTATTTGTAAAATTTATTCCGTTTCGCGTGAAGTAGTAAGAAAAGTGGTGGGATTTTTGTTTCGAAATCTTGTATTTGCCTCTTAGGAGATTTCTGGCTGCCTTCAGATCAATTTCTTCTCTGCGCTTATATACACCCGGTTTAGGCGAATCCATCCACCCGATTCGGAAAAATCTCCAGTAAAACTGTACTTTTGAGCTATTTTTAGCCCTATTTTGCTACATACCCAGCCGATATCAATATCCCTCCAGCAATCCCTGCCCATCTATGATTCTCGTCCACAGACCTTTTTTTATGCATGCTTTTTAAAATTAATTGATGTTAGTGGTTTTCCCAATATTTCTAGTCGCTAACTCGTCCTGAGTTAATTCTTACGGCGGCTGTATTTATTTAGAAGTGCGGAATATTTTTAAAATTTTGGTAATCAATAATTTAGTTTTCAATTAACTGTTCAGTTTATTATTGCAGTTCTCGCTCGAGGATGCGGTCTTCTTTTGTCCTTCCTCTCTTCTCCCCTCGAAGGGCTGTCTCGGGCTGCAGAGCAGCCGCTTCTCCATCCATTGTCAGAGAAGGTCCGTGTGATGGGAAAATAAGGCATGAACTGTGAAAGATATAAAAGTGTGATTGTGAGACTATAGCATACTCCTTATCACGGATCTCCTGTAAAAGTGTAGGAAAAAGTGCTTCTTTTGCCGCAAGAAATTATTTTGTGCGACCGATTTCGATGAAAGTTGGTCAGTAGGTCCTATTGGGGGACTCTAAGATCTATCCACTTGTTTTGGTCAAATTATGAAATTATCGATTTTTTTGATCTACCACTTCAAAATGTCATAAATCGGTTCATTTCGATCGTACAGCGAGCTAGTCGATACCATTTTATTCTTATTCCAGAGCTCTACAAATAGCTCAAGACGACCACATGCCGAAAATTTCGATTTCCGTGTGAAATTTCCGGAAAACCGTTTTTCCAACTACAAATCTTCATTTTTCTCTAAAATTTCCTCTTGGGCCACTCCGTTTTATTCTTCCCATCGATTCTACGCATAAAATTGAGGGTGGCTACGTTTTGCGTTTACCGTAGCTTCAAAGTGAACCAATCATGACTTTTAAAAAAGCAAAATGTACCTTTTTGAAAGATGAAAAAGAAAGGTTTTACTGACACAAACCGTAGGATCAGTAGTTTTCAAGTAAATATACAAAAACCTCAAAAATGTCAGATTTTTGACGAATTTCGTGATTTTTCTGACTCATCAAGTGTAGCAACCATTCTCAAACGCTTATAGATGATGGAGAGAACTTGTATAGTAACTCTCGTTGTTTTGGTTGTGTGGTTGAAAAATAATTTTTGATCTGGACTTGTCTAATCATGCTCTCATTTTCATGTGGAGAAATTGTGTCTCACTTTTGCGGTGTTCAGGTTGTGGTGACTTGTAACTTGTAGGAACAATATTTTGGTATATTGGTCATCTTCCATTATCTATAAGCGTTTGAGAATGGCTGCTACACTTGATGAGTCAGAAAAATCACGAAATTCGTCAAAAATCTGACATTTTTAAGGTTTTTGTAAATTTACTTGAAAACTACTGATCCTACGGTTTGTGTCAGTAAAACCTTTCTTTTTCATCTCTCAAAAAGGTAGATTTTGCTTTTTTTTTAAGTCTTGATTGGTCCACTTTGAAGCAATTTAGGGTCAATTTAGGGTCGTTTTTTTCACAAAACTTCACAAAACTTTTTTTCACAAAAGAGATACGGTAAACGAAAAACGTAGCCACCCTCAATTTTATGTGTAGAATCGATTGGAAGAATAAAACGGAGTGGCCCAAGAGGAAATTTTCAAGAAAAATGAAAATTTGTAGTCGGAAAAACGGTTTTCCGAAAATTTCACACGGAAATCGAAATTTCGGCATGTGGTCGTCTTGAGTTATTTGTAGAGCTCTGGAATACGAATAAAATGGTATCGACTAGCTCGCTGTACGATCGAAATCCCCCAATAGGACCTACTGACCAACTTTCATCGAAATCGGTCGCACAAAATAATTTCTTGCGGCAAGCATTCCTACGCTTTTACAGGAGACCCGTGTTATTGAACCCGTGTTAACTGAGTATTACTGTTTTTTTTAATATCTTTGCCAACGAAGATGTCCCCTAAATGCATGATTTCGTGGTTTCAGGAGCGGTCTTTCTTCTGCCCCGTTGCTGTCTTCTCCCTCTCCTTTTCGATGAGTGGCTGCTGGAGGAATTGTCGCCCTCCTTCCATCTCCCTCTCTGAGTCCGATCAGGTTGGTGGGCATGTAGGGAGTCGGAAGGAAACTGAAACTGCGCTTTAACAATATAGTTTGTATTCGCCCAATTTTTAATACGGTTGTAGTTCTTGCTCTCGCCATCACTAGATCACCCAATCAGCTTTAGAACTGAAGAGGATAGGATCCACCCGTTTGGTTAACACGGGTTTTTTTGTTAGAACGTAGGAAAATTTCGATGAAACTCGGTTAGTACTCTGGTGTGCGCCCCCAAGTTGCCCCAGGCCTGGTCGCAACTTGGAAATTTGAAGACAACCTCAACTGGGAAACAAGCTGATTTCCAAGTTGGGATCAAGCAAAATTACAACTTGGGATCAAGGAACGACGACCTCTCGTCTGTCGCAGTTTGACGATCTTATTTACAGTAATTTTTGAGTCTCCCAAGTTGGAGGAATCAAGCAAATTTCCAAGTTGCGACCAGGCCTGGGGCAACTTGGAGGCGCACACCAGAGTAAGTATTCTAGGGGGCCTAAATAAGGCCTGCTACTAACCGAGTTTCATCGAAATCTGGGTCACAAAATATTTCCTGTCATTTACTCATTTATTGACTATAATAAATAACTGAGTGGTCCTGAATTATGATTAATTTAGTGCTAATTACTGCTCTTTAAACGTAACGGAATAGGTCGTAGCTGGTAGACGGATTGAGTTTTTTTTTAGAATTGTAGTCCCCGCCTATCAACCGTAGCTAGTTGGAATCCACTCCATTTTGGGTTGGCCCGTGGATCTAAATTATTCATCCTAGCTTTACTCAAATTTCATAAATTCTCACTACGATGGTATTAAATTGTGCCTTTCAGATGTCTCGCTGCGCTCAGCCGGCCATTGCCAGAAGACGTCGTTCCTCCCTCCCTCCATCCCCATCCGGGATGGGCCACCCCCCCCCCCCTTGTCGTGCATTCTCTTGTTCTCCTGTTGGTCTGACTCGGGGTTCCTCTTCTTAGGTTAACGTGGTACCACGCGCATAGGTTTCTTTGATTTTATGGTCTTGGCTGCATCTCCTTCCCTTCTTGTATCCCATTTATCCAACTCTTCCTCATGTATTATTTTAGTAGCTAGTTTTCAGTGGTTTCAGTGGTTTCAGTTCAGTGTTCTTTCATATCTATATTTCCGTTCTCCACGAGCCCTAAAAAGCGCTCGTGGCAGTTCGGCCATTGTGTATGATGGTGAGGGACGGGGATGGTGATGGCACGGTTTGGAACTCGCGTTTAGGAACCTTGTTTTTGGAAGAAGCACCGTTCGCGTGTGTAGTTCGTTCTTTTTTCATCCGTTTTGGGGTTTGCAAAGAGTGTCATTCAGGAACCAAAAACGAGTTCCAAACCTATTGGCAGCGTAACCGGCTTCTAGGACCATCCAAGAGTCAGTCTGTGAGGACTACGATTACGGTATCTGTCGGATGCGTTGTTATTAGGGAACACTCTCTCGTCACTCTCGCCTCTCTTATCTCTCGCCTCCCAGACTCGAGTCTGACGAGTCTAACTCGAGTTTTCGAGCGGCTCGACTTTTTTTTGACTCTTATCTAGTCTATGAGACGAGGCGTCGACTGGCTCGACTCGATTTGATCAACTCTGGTTGTTATCCTAAAGGCCGGTTCCGACCATACCGTACCTAATATAACCCGATGAACTGCGAAACTAAACCAATCCATCACGAACGCTTCTAACGGCTCGTGAGGGATGTGAACGAACAAAAAAACAAAGAGGGAATTGCAGAAAGGAAGAAAAGAATTAAAAGATACGAGAATGAACGGAAAGGAGGCAAAACAGAATACCGTAAACAGAGGAAGAGCGGCACAGAGAATATAGTAAAATAGAAAAAGTAATCGATACAAGAACGGCAATTAAAAGCACACACATCGGGGAGGGTTGAACTAGCTCGACCGCCAGGGAGAAGGGGGGGGGGGGCGACGGACGAGACGGACGGGTCGCTTCCAGATCGGACGACGAACTGGAATGAGGAAAAAGTCCGTTTTTAGGAAATCATCGATAGATATAAATGGGTTGCTGAAAACCTCATCTATATGAAACCGATCGCGATCGCGATAGATATCGACCAAATCCCGAGCCATTTGGCACATCCAAAAACCACCTCGCCTATCGACCCCTTCTCTTATATCCCTTCAAAAAATATGGCAATTTTCTAGTTCCGCACTGGGCCCCGCCTCAGCCCAAGAGTCAAGGGGGCGGTGCAAAATGCGGAACTAGAAAAGTCCCAAAAATATATTACTAAGAATATCAAAAAATTATTCGGATAGCCGTAATCAGCACATAGAGCTACCCCCGGAAAGAACTCCGTGGAGAGAAGGGGTGGGGGGGAAAAAAATTTGCTTGGCCGGCGAACTATAGCAGTGCCAGCGGCCTCTTATTATTTAGTACCACACCTCAAACAGACGTGCAGCAATGTGTCGATTGGGCACCGAATGGACTAACAAGGGAACCCCATAAGTGGGCCTCCTAACTGAGTAAATTTGTTATCACATGTCGAAAGGGACCCCTCAGGGGAGTCCGAATCAACACTAACATTATTGGATAATTGTTTCCTAAGACCCGAAAATCGATTATCAAAATGCGCCTATGTTGTGTGGGAAATTCCAATTCACCTTGCCCAGACTAGTGTACGAGACGCAGAGCTATCGGAGCATGTCTCCATTGGCGCAGCCGGTAGTGCGCTAGCGTTGCTTTTTGAAGGTTGCTGGTTCGAATCCTTTTGCAAAAGGAATGTTTTGCTGTATTTTTCAGACTCTTTCCGTCTATTTTTGTGTCCGAATGATGCCTTCTTAATGAATTTACTCACTTTTGGTGTATGCAAAACCTGATCTATCGTCCCAGCAAAACTGGACAAATTTTATTTGCAAAAACTTATTGACCGTTTTATATAAGGTTATTCAGACACAAAAATAGACAGGAACAGTTCGAAAAATACAGCAAAACATTCCTTTTGCAAAAGGATTCGAACCAGCAACCTTCAAAAAGCAACGCTAGCGCACTACCGGCTGCGCCAATGGAGACATATTCCGATAGCTCTGCGTCTCGTACACTAGTCTGGGCAAGGTGAATTGGATTTTCCCACACAAAATAGGCGCATTTTGATTATCGATTTTCGGGTCTTAGGAAACAATTATCCAATAATGTTAGAGTTCATTCGGACTCCCCTGAGGGGTCCCTTTCGACATGTGATAACAAATACTCAGTTAGGAGGCCCACTTATGGGGTTCCCTTGTAAGCGGGAAGACGGGCGCCAGTCAGGAGGAGGGTCGCGATCATAGATCGACGTACCTGCAATACCGAGAGTTAATCACAGCATCAGAGTTCACTTGCATTAAAATAAACGAGAGCCTAATCATACGTGAGCGAGGGTAAAATGAATGACTATAAGCAGCAGGTATTTGGCTATTGTAGAGGCCACGTGCTCACGTATGACAGGGTTAAGCACAGCCTGTCAGAATGGACGAATTCCTTTGTTCCTCGCGGCGTACGTATTCTAATGCGCCGGGTCATTCTGCGTCGCTCCACAGCGAATGGAGCGGCGAGAAATGAGTGAAAATATCGAGAATGTCACGCGAAAATAGTACAATATCATCAAGATAAAATTGTTTTTAAAAGATCTGAGATCTCGAATCACTCCAGCCAACAGCCTAGAAGACTCTCTATTGTTTTTGAGTCATTTGGTTAGCAACAAAACTGGCCGTGTTTACTGAATTTGTTTGTACTGAATTCCCAGGGAAGTTATCTACCCTTCATCTTTAATTAAACCCCAACACCATTATAATCATTTTAAAGCTCGCAAGAAGGGCTACAATCTGATGGCTGCGATTTTTGATAAAATTCCTCATATTCAAATTAAGTCGAAAAAACCACCAAAAATGAACATAAACACGATTATCTCTTTAACCCGAGATGTTATCAAAAATCGCAGCCATCAGATCGTAGCCCTTCTTTCTAGCTTTAAAATGATAATAATGGTGATGGGGTTTAATTAAAGATGAAGGGTAAAAAACTTCCCTCCCGATTCTCATTTTCAACGGCGCCTCACCGCATCATTTTACGTTCGCGCGCGGGATAGCGCGGTCTCTATGTGTTAGTTTCTGAATGAGTTTCATTGGACAATCAATATTAGTTTCTTTCAACGCATTTAGCTTCGAACACGTCGTCAAAATTTGAATTATGCTTCACTGGACACACTTCAATTCACATAATTTAGCATTATACCCCTCTCATTTCTCTTCACCGACCCATCGATGAACAGATCAGCGAGGATAATAAGAGGGCAAAAATAGGATTAGAAAGGGAATCGTGATCCGCCGTCTCTCATCCACTCTGACAGGCTGTGTTAAGTTGTACCTTCAGTACTAACCAATTCCTCTCACGACACAGCTCCCATCTGGGGTCGATTGCTTGTCGCATCAACTAGGATGCCGCTTCAGTCGCTGCACGATCAGGGCCATCAAAGGCCGCCTGAAAGAAGTAAAGATTAAACAAGCAAGCAATACGAAATAAAAATATTCGCAAAACTGTTGTTACTGGGCGAACCTGCTTGTGCTCGTAGAAGGGGCGTCTCCATAGAAGGCCTCCATGGGAAGGAGAAGGAGAAGAGGAGCGAAGGGAGGGGCGAGGAGCCGACACCAGAAGAAGCACCGCCGCCTAAAAGGAGAAATCTGATAAAAAATAATTGGACGAGTGATATAGCTACATACTCTTTCTTTGTAAGTTGTTGAAGTATTTTGCAGATACAACTACGTTTCAGAAAAGAGATCAGACACAAATAAATATAAAACACGAAACAATTGGAAACTGATGTGGGAAACAGCGGTGCTTGTTCGGTTGCCATAATCTCTATCGACTATTGTCCTCATCATGTACGGACCTTCTCAAGGACGGAAGAGATCGAAGGGCGTCTTGAGGGTAGTGAGGACGCGAAGAGAGGGCTACTCGTCCTGCAAATAAATTGAATTAGTATCAACATAGCTGGCAGCGACTGCTATACTCACTTGAGTCGACGCGATAGACGAGCGGGCGGGAGGCTCGACAGACAACTGCAACCAAATATCGATTAATTACGTCACCATTCATCCACCTACCATAGCCAGTGTCTCTTGTCCCTTGCTGTGCGCCTCGTTGCTCAGCCTACGATCTCGTCCAAGTGGCGAATCTGCAATAAATAATTCAAGACACGCAAATCGATAATACAGTACCTCGGCGAGCCATTGATCGACGACGCTTCTCGCACTTGACGAGGGGCAGAAGAGAGAGAAGGGCCTCGGGTCGGGTCGAACCTGCAAGAATGTATAATTAGAGAGCACTGGAATACTCCAACCAACCTCGCGGCACTCGCTGTCCTTATCCTTGTGGAAGGAAGCAGTGGAGGGGCGTGAGAGAAGAGCGAGGACGAGGAGAGAGGCCTGCGCTGCCTGAAGTCAATCGATAAGTGACGTCATCCATCCAACCGACCTCCCCATCCAGCGGTTCTCCTTCCTTCTGAGGTTCTGCTTGTCGGGCGGACACGCTGGCAGATGAGCGCCTGAAATCGATCGATTGATGACGCCATCATTAAGAGCAGCCACGACCTTGCCTCCACCTACTCCTTCCTCTTCCTCGCTCGTCCTTCCTGAGATGACGCCGTCGTTGAGGCCCGTCAGTCCATTGGAAGACGGGCTCTGCGATATTAACAAATTAGCAATTTATCACTTTATTATAATTTAAATTTCGGGCTCGCAAAGTAGTTGCCAACTTTGCATTTCCTATTCCCGCCGTAACAGTTAAAATGACGACTAATCCCAGTAAAAAATAATTAAGCGCGCGCGCTAACTAACCTAAGACAGTGGTGCTCTCGGTCGAAAGGATCATCCACCGCGATACACGGAAGGGAGAATTTAGTCTACAGCTCTCGAACCAACAAGGGCGCAACCGTAATCAATGGCGGTTTGCCTTCTCCCACGAAAAGATGACCCTGCACTTTGCGAGAGTGCGATCGTCCGCCCCTCACTATAGAGGAGGTGAGCACCACCGACCTACGCTCCTATCTAGCAATGAATGGGTTCGCCGCGGAATGAAGCGTGGAAAAGTTTAAAAAATAAAATAAAAATAAATCAAGAGTATGAACAAAATCCCATTCACGCCGTGCGCAAGTAACTTACAAAAATGCGCGAACCCCGGTGCATTTTTAGTGAGAGGACTCATCTTCAAGGGACGACGACCGCTTGGGAGCTTCGTCGTGGGCGAGTGAGTGCCGTCCTTCACTGAGTGGGCCGAGGCGTCTTTGGGCGTCGATTGCGTCTCCTGAACGAATTCAACTTAGTGAGCTCGAAATAAGAGGGAAAACGACTGATTATAGCACACGCAGCAGGTGATAAAAGGGACAGTCCATAAGCGAGGAAGGTAACTTGATCAAAGGAGCCTGAGCTTGCTAGGGACCTATGAAAGGGGTGAAAAGTGGAAAAAAGAAGAAAAACCAACGAACCACTCGCGAGCGCGCGCAATGAAGAGGATGAGGAGAGGAATGGAGTGAAATGGAGGAAGAGCGAGGGGAACAAGGACCATTGTTCGCACTAATCCTCTTGTGGTAGAGGCAACTAAGGGAAATTAGATGGTTTTCATGTAAACGAGGTGATTCAAAAAGGAACATGTCGTGCATTTCAAGCATTGTAGCGCTTGATTTGACCAATGATGAACGAGGAAATAACGTGCAAGCAGTTCTAGAATTCAAAGGGAAGGGCATAATGAGAGGAAAAGCGGGCAAAACGGACGAGGAGTAAGACAACGTGTCGCGGGGGCGAAAGGATGAAACGATGGATGAAGAAAGGATGAAGAGTGGGGAAGCGAGGGAAGAGGGGTCAAATGATCAATCGAGGGAAGGGGCGCGCGAGGGGCGAGAGAGCATGGATGAGAGGGGAGAAGATGTTCTTGATCTACCACGTATTCTGAAGCAAACAACACGTGGTATCTTACGTGGTACGTTGTACCAACAGACGACTATGATTATCACTATGATTATGATTAATATTATAATCCACACACTCAGAAACGAGGAAACAAACAATAAGACAGTTGTAGAATACGAAGGCAAGATCTTACGGCGTTGGAAAAGGACGCAAAACGTACAGGGATAGAGAGGACCAGTCGACGTAACGGAAGGGTGACAAATGAATGGAGGTGAGGGAGGGCGGGGGAAGAGGGCAAATCAATCAAGAGGGAGAGGCGAAGATGGGGAGGAGAGGAGGGACGGGGTGCTTGATCTACCGACCGATCTTGCGCAAACAAAAGATTTTGCAGTTTGAAACGCACGTTTTTTACTATGCCCCGCCGCACACTTTTCCCGCGACGTTTGACGGAAATCCTTACAGTACGAGTGCAACGCGTGGCCGCGATGTAATTCGCTGGGTCATTTTTAAAATTATTTTTCTCGCTCAAATTGTCGCCTATTCTGAAAAAAAATTTCTAGTTCTTATTCGAGTAAACGATACATATTCCGTGTAAAGTTTTGCATCTAGAGCTGTCTGACGAACATACGCACGCGTGGCCGCGACGCTTGAGTAAGGATTCAGGGTACTATCCAAACCCCTTATTTGGTGTTTTCGGGGCTGGTGTTAGAAGTATGCCTCCAAAACCACCTATTTCGTGGTTTGGGATGCTAGGTTGTTACCGACGCTTACTGTAAGTATGTTGTTTCAAACTTTGTTTATCATACCCATCATTGAATATTGCAATAATATATATTGAACGTTCAT
>LS564119.1:134598-165287 GCA_900490775.1 Pristionchus maxplancki | reverse complement strand
TGAAATGATGGATCAATTAAACCCAGCATGAAAAGTGATATACAATAACTATATATAAGTTATAGAAATCTAACAGCCCACATCTAAAAAATAATAGAAATTAATTGGTATGATCATCTATGTGCTCCGAATGAACTACCGTAACCATCAAACCAAACCCCAAAATAGGGGGTTTGGATAGGATGCCCCATTCTTAGTGCGACGCTTGCTTGATGGTCCATGCATTATTCGGTAGGGCGCCCTTTAGGAATGCCCCAATTGAAAAGTACACGATCGCAACAATTCAGAAGTAGACACTGATCAGGTTAATATCCATGCATTCATTTGTCTAAAAATCTTTATTCTACATCTTGCAAGCATACATTGATGGATACTGTTTAGCATAACTTGTCGGCTGTCGCGGGGAAATAATAAAAAAGATAAAAATCGATAATTGTGATACTGGAATGGTCGATCTCTGGTCTACTCTCACAACTCTCTTCATGTGTGTACAATCTACTGTGACTCGTCGGCCGTCCCATCGATCGATAAATCGACGGAGGCTACAGTAGTAGGATCACAACTACAGTAGGACGAAGCGCACAATGAATCACAAACTCTATACTGAAAATCAACGGAATGGGGCAGGGGGCGGGACTAACTCGATAAACACATAGTGAGTCTTACAAAATAGATACGGTAACCTAGGCCTACTTTCACGGCGAGGTTACGGTAGGATTGGTCGATTATTGATTGGTGGTCGGAGCTTAGTTGGTGAATTCTCCGTGGAGCTTCTTCTGGAGAATGAGATTGTGATGCAGCTCGGGCTTGATGTCGCACGTCAGCTGCAGCAGACGAACGATCACCTGCAATTACCGATTGATTGATTACTGTACTTTCCACAGGTTATAGTTTCAACGAATTTTGGAAATTTTGAGGGTTTTTTTTTTTGGATCACCATTCATCATTCGTAGTCACTACTCGCTTAGTATCACGAGCAATCGAAACACAAGTAACACGGGCCGAATATCGAAGCATTCCTAAAGCAGTTCAAAAACCTCACGCATCTTCTAGATTGAAGCATCGACTTTAAGATACGGTTATCCTACAGTACCCCAATCCACCGTACCTGCTGCTTGTTCTGGGCGACGGATCTCTTCATGTCCTCGAGCTGAGCCTCGGTCTCCTTTCTGCAATCATCTCATCCTCATTGATTATTTCTCGATCGAATAAGCCCGTACGTTCCTAATTTCACACGCAATTCTTCTTCCGAATGTAGGGAGTGTTACCAATAGAAGAACCGCACATGCGGGAAAACATAATGCTACACCTGTAACCTAGTCCTTTTCAAATATTAATCAACCACATTTCCATTCACTTCGCTCGCTCCACCCATTGCTCTTCTCCCCGAGAGTGAGCATTTCACTAATCTGTAGTTCAAGTATCGGAGAAAAATATACTACCCAGTACTCACACTCCCATACAGTATCCACCTCACTTAACATCAGCTACCGAACCCCCTTCCCCACCGTACCTGATCTGGTTGTCGATGTCAGCCTTGGTGCCGAGGTGCTTGTCCTCATAGGCCTTGAAGATCGCCTCGCGCTCGGCGCGGTACTTCTCGACCTGTAAATCAATCAATAATATACCGTAATCAATCAATACCCCCATCTACCGTATTCTCTACCGTACCTCAGCCTGGGCCTCCTTCTTGGCCTGCTTCAGTCGGGAGGCCTTTCGCTTTCTGGCCTCGTTGATCTTCTCGGCGGCGCGCTTCTCAGCGGCGAGCAGCTGCTGGATTCCCTGCGTCTGCGATGCCATCTTGGGTCCTGACTGGAAATGAGAGGGTTACGGTAGGGAGACTACTGTATCGATCGAGAATCAATCGATAACGACAGTAGACAGATATCGAGCACGGTCGGGGACCGGTTGAAGGCACGACAGAACAAGGTACAATAAGTATTTGAAGCTTCTTTATTCAAAATGATGAAACTAGACTACTGCAGGAGCATGCTACATACATTATTGAATACAATCGTCGCGATTTAATAAATATAATATATGCTCTGTATATTAATCTAGTGGAGGCAAAGGCTGGGCTGGATACAGGTAACGAGCTACATAATGTGTCTAAACAGAGAAATTGATGGAAACTCACTAAAATATGCTCGCTAGATTTTGATTCTCACTGAAAAATGTACCGGGAAGGGAAACTAGAAACCACGCGGAAGGAAACACACAACTCTTATTTACTCCCTAAAACAATACAAAATATAATAATTATCGATAATTAGTTACCGTATCACAGTTCTTTCATAAAACAAGACCCAAGGCATCTCAAAATGAGCAAGTTAGCTAATGGAAGGGGGGAGGGGGTAAAATGGCGATACTATCAGATATGCGAATACTTTTACACAACTGGCACACACTTTCTCTCTGCAGATCACACCCGTTGTCTAGCCATCTCTAATCAATCGATATTCTCACTGCACAATTAGCCAATCAATAGGTGGGTTACTGTACCGATCAATATCGGGTCCTCGTTACCGTATCCTCACGCCTGCTCGCCACCGTACGCGGCGTACACCACAGCCATCGCCGGTGGCACTCTCAGCGTCCTGGTGCGCTCCTGCAATACTTATTGATATTTTTGAACAATTTCAAAATTAGCCCAAAACGTTTGTCAACTGTGACATTCGCGATGCAATGACATGTGTTATGCTCAAAGTCGAGCGAACCCATAATTTTTGACGCATATACTGTTTCTAATACAACTATACAACAAGAGTTCCTAGACCGCACCATCCCGAATAATCCCGACTGATGAACAAATTGGCGCCCCACTCTCCTCACCTCTCCCTCCATCCGCACGGTGGCGGCCATCTGCGCGCCCAGCAGGTCGTACGCGGACGGCTGCGTCACTCGAACCTGCGGAATTGGGCAATTATTATTAGCGCCAGAAACACGTTGAGTTCGGTTTCACATCTAGTTCAATACTACGAATTTTCAATGAAGACAATGTATTGGCTAGAGCAGCGAGTTCGAATTCAGCTATCCACTACGTCTCACATTCGTGCTCCACCAACTCCCCTAAATCACTATTTCAAATTGGACAACAATTCCTGAGTCGCAAATTCCTCAATCAACCAACCAACGAACCAATCAATCAATCAACAACCCACCATCAGTCTCATCTCGACTGCATCCCTCGGGGGCACTCTCATCCTCGTGCACTCTCTCGTCAGCCACAACTGCTGTCGGGGCGGAGGCGAGGGAGGCGACAGCGGCTCGCGAACCTGCAATTAATCAGTGACAATACAAAATAAAAAATTCTAGTCATGTCCATGTTTCAGGCCTCCTTCATCCATCTAGCTCGATCACTGTTTGCATTGATATGTACATTTGATTATTTCAATAAAACGTAATTAAATTTTAATTCTTAATTATAAATGAATAATAATAAACAAAATTCACCTTGGGTTTCATCCTCAGCTCGATCTCGGCCATTCTCGCTCGGCCACACTCATTGCGCACAACCAGCGTCACGGGGAACTCGCATAGTCTGCAGGTTAATTATTAACTAGTTAAATAACTAATTAACCGCAACATTGACTGTTGTGATCACGCTTCGGGCCTTCATCATGAACGATGCAACCAGCCATCTTCCCGTCTAACCATCTACACATCTTACTATCGCGTGACGCGATTCGCGTCGTGCTTTGTTAATTCCATTCGATTTTTTTTCAGACAAAATATTATGTTAGGATGAGTCATCATGCGTTTCAGCATGCCTCACTACGTTTAAAGCAACTCTTATTCCCTAATTACCCTTCTACACTCACCGCGCAACCAAAATTGATTATAAAAGTTCACCCAACCCACTCCCGTTTCACCCACTACTCGTATTTTCAATACGCTATCGCCGAGCAATATTCTTCTCTTAGCTAGTGATAACACAATACAAATCGTACTCTACAGCCCATCCGACCCTTGCAGCCCCTCGTCAGCCTCACCTCTTCCTCTCAAAGTCGTGCTCGACCGGCTGGGGCGGGACGACGGACACGTAGACGGGCGCCGCCTCTCCATCCTCATCTTCGTCGCCTGCGGGGATCGGCGACGCGACACCACCTGGAATTAATTAGAATAAATAATAATAATATAATAAACATAAATAAAAACAAAACAAAAAACAAATACAACTTCTAAAGCGGACTAATATCAAAAGATGAGTCATCACAATAATAAAATCGCAATGCAAAAAAATAAAAATATCGTTGCAACTTTGAAATCGTTCGACTAGGAGATCGATTTCTAGTCCCTCACCCCTAACCAAAGAGCGATTATACGCCGCTAATCGAGAGATAGGAAGGAGAAAGAGGAGAGACGAGCAAGGGAGATAAGAGCGAAGACCAATCGGTGACGAGAGTGGCGAGAGATGCGCAACAATTTGGAATTGACAACCGGAACAGCCTCGTTTCACGACTTTTAGGTGAACAGAGGAGGCTGGCGCTACCAATAAAGATATCATGGGCAAAACTAAAATAAATAAACGAAGAAGCGAGAAAACTGGATGTATCGATTTTCCAAAACGCGGCCAGTGCAGCCCTTTTCGAGGCAACTAGGACGAATAATAGAAAGACAATGGAATACTTAGCCAAAACCCCTGAAACTGCCCCGGAAATCACGCAAGTAGCGACAAAGGGGTGGGCGATTTGCGGGCGCAGAGAGGAGAGAGGAGAGAGCAGCGCAGAGCGAGGGCAGAGACCAGTCAGTTCGCGATTCGTCGTGTGCCCGCATGGCCAATGGGAGGCACACCAGCGGCATTCTCGCTACGAATGGACTAGGAAATAGGGAGTGAGAAGATGCCCTCGATTTGTTGCAGATCTCAAATTTATAAAACTATTATAAAAATATTATAAATCTACAGACCAAATGTAGTGGCCGGAAGCACGAGTGCTACTGTCACAAAAACAGTAAGAGTCCTACAATACTCCTACAATAACCATAAGCCCAAATCCACCGTACCCGGGGTCGATAGGGAGAATCCTAGCTGCAGTCCGGCCACGTGCAGTCCTGCAGCAGCGAAGGGGTCGGGCAGGAAGGACTCGCCCAGCAGGGATGACACCTGAGAAGGGAGGAATATTTGAATGATGGAGCCTCGAGACATTAATCAAACTCTTCCGAGCTTCATTTCTCAAGTACTAACTGTGTAACCTCTCTTCCATGGGGCAACAAATATGATGATTGAATTAATCAATCTTTTTATCGAACGTTTATTTTTCAAAGAAGAGCCTGTCTGCAGTGCGATCAGTGACGTCGCAATTGTTAAGGAGACCATGAAACCCCAAACCAGAAAGTGGAAGAATTTTTTTTACTTTTCAACCGCAGTACGAAGACTCTCTTGCGATCGCCCTCCACTTGGTTACACTTTGAGGCACGAAGCTACCTACTTCATCCATTCCAGTCTAATCTATCCGACCCCTGCTGCATTGACTACCCAAAACTTATCTCGTAAATGATCGAGTCTTTGGCCTCATTCTCCCTTCTACAACCACCAAAACCATCCAGCACAGCAGCGAACCCTAATTCCCTTTCTTCTCGATTATCACTCACATTCACACCCAGTCACACTTGTGCTGTGCCAGCATGCTAAGATTCCTCACTTTGTCACTCCACTAATAAGTCGTACTCGTTGACCCCGTTCTCAAAACACTTTTCATTCCCACTCCTCGCCACTCCAAATAACTCACGTTTCACAGACGTTCTAACAATACTCAATGGTCCCTCTCTTTGATACGATTGACTGACTTTCGATTATACCCACTTCCAATCCCCCCCCCCCCCCCTTCTCCCATTATCGTGCACTCACTACCTCATAGTGACCCCAGGACTATTCTCGTTGCACCATCATCTAAAGTATTCTCATGACTTCATGCGTGCGATACCGTCCAATTTCCTGTTCAAAACGAACCATACGTGCTCCACAGATAACTCCCATTCAACTTGTCTGTCTTACGTTTCAACTATTCCTCAAAGTCTACGTCTACAGCATTCTCCGATCTTCTCATGACTATTTCCTTACAACAACCAAACTCCCTTTCCCTTGTCACTCTGACCGATTATTCTCCCCAGGGATTTTCCATCTGCACTGACTTGACTAGTACTGCGGATAGATAAAGTTTTCGAACACACGATCCAGGAGATTTTCGTCTCACACGTTCATCTCAGTCTCGTCACTCACCATGTTGGTATGTGGTAGCGTATTCCCTCACAATCCAATCACGCCCCCCATCTATTCTTCATCATAGAGCTCATACAACATCGAGATCGCACATCTAATGCCACTCGATTGATCCCCGCTTCACCTAATGCTCAAATAAGTGCACCTATAGCGCAACGACAGTCTCATCTTCTTCTTGTCCAAAACAAAACCACACTCACCATTCCATCCTTGCCCACGACATTCCCCATCGACTCCTAGGAGGCCTACCCATTGACTACTACGCATCTCCAACCATATCCCCGCAAAACTTTCTACGCCACCAGTTTTATAACACTTTTTCGGACTCATTAAACAAAATCTCACTCACCATTCCATCCTTGTCGACGACATTCGCCCTCCACGCCACGCCGATCACCAGTCGCCGCCGCCCCCACTCCACGCGCTCCGGGTCCTCCTGAATCGGAAGAATATTATATAATTGAATAATTTGATTGTATTTTTTTGACAAAGGGACAGCCTACGGATCAGTAACTTCACCACCCGGGAGCACACAACACCTCGCTGAAACGCGAATCACCTTTCCTTCTGACTATGCAACAGATTCGACTGGATCACAGTCCCTCCCCTGACTATGATGCATACTACCGTAACACACATCCCCTTACCTCGGGCACGGGCAGCGGCCACTCGGGCGGCATCTCGCCCTCGACGAGCGTCCAGTCCGCGTCCGCTCCCGACGCGTCAGCTCCTCCGTCCGCACCGGGCGCGGCGATCCGCACGCACACCTCCTGTGACTGCCCGCTCTCGAGGCGCACTGAATCAATAACTTTGAGATTTTCGAACTAGAGTAGTTGATGTTCACCTGGCACATTGTGGTTTTCGCATCTATATGAAAACTCAGTCAAGTGCCTTCGTCTAATCATTGACCGTTGGCTGAACCTATTGAAAATATTCCTTTCCCTTTTCCCAACCATGTCTGTCTTTGCAGGTCATTCATCCATTATAATTACTCTTATTCAACTTCGAGTCTTCATATTTTTAATTTCTACTTCTCTAAAACCCACCACGTTACACCAACCAACAATTCATTTCTGACAGCCTCTCTCACAATTGTTTACCCACCAGATTCACGCTTTAGCGTCCTTATAATCCTCGTTTCCTCTGCACACCAATAATCCGACAATGCCCCCGCGGTACCTAATATGAAATCATCACCTCTCCTCTCTCCTCCATCCTCCGCGGCTCCAGCCGCGCTGCGGACGGCCGCAAGGCCGTGCTCGGGCGCGAGCAGAACCGCTCCGCGGTGTCGCGCAGCTACCGCGACGCGGACACGCGTCACTTCCGCACGCGCCATCGCCGCGTCGTCGGCGGTGAGCGCGTTGGCGAGACGGAGCGCGACCAATCCGTGGTACGGATCGAGGACGCGCGTGCTCGCGGCGATCAGCGTCGTGACGCGGCACTCGACGCGCGTCCGCCACTCGCGCGTCGTTCCGCCTCCGCCGCGATACAGCAGCAGCAGTGAAACCGCGTGCGAGGCGGTAGGCGTCGAGGGAGCGCGCAGCTGCAAAGTGTGTATTATATTATTTATTTTTTAATAATTCTCTTCTACCGGCGAATCAGTACTTCAAAGTAACAATCATTCATCATTTCTATCTGTCCCACAAAGTCACCTTGCGCTTTTACCATATCAAAAAAAGTTCTCCAAGAATTAGCCATCGGATATATTTCAAAATGAGCTACATTTCTAAATGTCAGATATCTTCCTTCCATAGTTTATGTTCACTATTGATTGCTCTCGAGATCTATTGAGATCTGCACCAGTTCACCTTGCATTTCTCATACTTTAATAAAAATTGATTGCCATTAAATCATTTCAGTTCCCTAACCATCCCCTTTCATAGCCCACTGCATCATCAACTCCCCTTCTCACACACCTTCACACTATGTCTCATTCCCCTCCCCTTTTATTCCTCGATCGACAACCAATCACTATTACCGTACCTTCACGACGACTCTCCTCTTCGCTCCCGCGTCGAGGCGGGCGCCCGTGGCGCTTCGTCTCAACGCGAATGCGCGGACGCCGGGCGTCGCCGGCAGATCGAGCGCCGCCACGGGAAGAGACAGCGTGCCCGATGAGACTGAAATTGGCTTATTAATATCTTAAGCTAGATGAAGAATCTATTGCAAGCATCTGCCCTCTTCAGTTCATACTGACTGGTTGAAACACAACCCCGCTTTCTCTAATTTTATTTTCAAATCTCTCGTTCTCGAAATCGATTGATATTCGAAACCTGATCTCTTAGAAACTTTGAAGTAAACAACTTCCAGGTGCAACAATAAGAATATTTGATAATGAAAACTAACATATTCCCGCATTCCAGAATTATTTGTTACTAAAAACATGTCAATGGGAAGATCATTACTAGCTACAAGATGCTTCAGGTTCTTACCGACTGGCTGCATCATGAGACTACCTAGAATTCCAGCAAGTTTTCTTACAAGATCAGAATCTACGGATATCGCTTTCCCTCTCGCGCATATTTGTTTTTGGTTTCCATGCTGCAGCCAGATGCATTAGCACCATCTACATCAATAGAAGTTTTTACAGACTATCCGCACCACCAGTTCACTGGGTACCCTACTCTCTTCAGTCTTTCACCGATTTCGAAAACCACCGTACCTCCATCGCCCGCTCCCTCCTCCTCCTCCACCATCACTCTGTCCACTGCATCCACTGCGAGGGCGAGTCCCTCGACCGGCTCCGCTCCCGCATTCGTGATCTCCAGGTTGAGCGTCATCAGCTGTAAGGAGGAAATTTGTGCTTGACTCGACTACTTTCTTCACAAACACACACACTCCTTTGTATTGCCAGGTGCTCAAGTGTTTTTTTCTTGTAGCGAAGAAGGTAATGATCACCTCACCCGCTCAGTTGGGTTTTCATCCTAGCAGTGAAAACTAAAAAGGTAATCACCGACAGATCCGATGATGTCCTTCCCAGTCGGTGATTACCTAACTTCCACTATTCACTCCATGGCGCATATATATTATATATAGTCGCAAGCTGCAGGTTATGAATCAGCCATGCCTTATTTTGGATTCTATCATCATACAAGTGGTGCATCAAATTGTCAGGTGCCAATACGAATTTGTCCCAGATGCAAGTGCCGACTATCAACACGACGCCTCACCACCAGACCTCATAAGACCGTTGCGGCTTCGACCCACCATCTATCATCTCCCTAGTCTCATATCCTAGCATCAACTCACAACATTCCAAATTACTTTCAGCACAACAGTGCAGCGTCTTTACCACCTAGCGTAGCCATCGCACCTGATTCTACCGTTTCCTGGTCCACACGACATCCAATTCGCGATTTACTACCTTACCTGATCGCAGTACACCGCAGCCGTGGGGCCGGGCGTGCGCGTGGCGCGTACGTCGCACAGCGGCCAGGCGCGAGCCGCGACCGACGCGCGAAGCCGCTCGTCCGTCGCGTACGTCACCGACTTCATCTGCAATGGGATGGGATACGATATTGACATCTCAGCCTTGCAATGACATTAGTCAGTTCCGTTCAACTATTGAATGGTTGTTCACAATGGAAACGCCAGTGGCATTGGATAAAGCTGCATTCTTGAAATTAGACCAACTATCGCAACTGCGAATCAACAAGTTGCAATGAGTGCGAGATCAATCCATTTCTTTGTAATTTGTTTAGGATACCGCACCAAAAATATATCGTCTCACCTCACCACATTGCACATTCATAAACGATGCAGCTCCAATAAAACATCTACTCCTCAACTCTCAATCTTGCCTTTCTCAAAATACGTTAATTTTGTTAATTTTTCTAGTATCCTTCTTTCAAATAACATCTCACCCCACTAGTGTTGCGCAAATGATACGATCCTTCCGATCTATCGAACCGAAAAGATCGGCCGCTTCGCCCGAAGTGATCGACGACGAATGTCATCGATCGTTTTGTCGCGGAAAGTGATCGATCACATTTGAGAGATCGTTTTCGACGAATGAGAGATTTAGATCACTTTATTCGATCTAGATCACTTTGAGAAGGGGGTTTGAAGGGCCGCGCGGGTTAGCGCGCTAAGTGAGAAATGAGTGGGCGACTCTCTCAATTTCGTAAACTATCTCGTTATCATTGCTCATATTGGCAAACTGCCAAGTTTTCAGAAACGAGATTTACTGTAGTTTGCGACTATTTTCGCATGTATTTCCGTATTTTGAGGATTTTTGAATTGCAAGCAACACTTAAACATCATTAGAAATAAACTATTTTTTTTAATTCTTGGGCCACTAATTGGCAGATCTTCACTTCTTGCTTTTCTTGGATGGACTTGATCGCGAGATAGTGTATCTTCTCTTAGATTTCACTGAGACGCCCGTTTCCATCAAATCGTCTTCAGAATCTCCGGATGATGAAAAACTGCCATCGCCTCCATCATCCTAAAACCTGGCTCATCATCATAAAATACGATTTTTATCTCACCGAATCAATGTTATCATCATCCTCTTCCGAGTCGGGACCATCCTCAATTCCAGTTTCCACTTCTGATGCTGAATCGTCGGAATCAGAGGACCTTCCACTTTCAGATTCCTTGTAACTGTCATCGTTATTCTTCTTGAGGAATTTGCTGATTTAAAAACGATTCGAATAAAAACAAATTATTCATCATGATTACGAAATGTTGTTTGAAAATCAAAACCCTTTTAAATACGAAGGGACATGCGACATAAGTCGCACAGCATTCTGATTCTCCTTGCTATAGCCAATTTCGTATATATTTAACAAATTTCAATGCTTCGATATCTCCTCGAAAATAGTCGCAAACTACAGTAAATCTCGTTTCTGAAAATTTGGCAGTTTGCCAATATGAGCAATGATAACGAGATAGTTTACGAAATTGAGAGAGTCGCCCACTCATTTCTCACTTAGCGCGCTAACCCGCGCGGTCCTTCAAACCCCCTTCTCAAAGTGATCTAGATCGAATAAAGTGATCTAAATCTCTCATTCGTCGAAAACGATCTCTCAAATGTGATCGATCACTTTCCGCGACAAAACGATCGATCACATTCGTCGTCGATCACTTCGGGCGAAGCGGTGGAAGATCATTGTTCACATTTTAGATCATTTGCGCAACACTACACCCCACCAGTGTGCCATTCTAGTCTATCGCTGCAACTTGAAAACCCCCCGAAATAAAAATTTCTCCATACCTGCTTCTCCGTCTTGTTCAGCCTCTTCCCTCTAATCTCCAGCGGGATCTCTCCTCTCGCCGTCACTCCGGGCGCGCAGCACAGCAGGTAACGCAGCGATGCGACCCGGAAGGCTGCGACCGCTGCAGCTCCGCCTCCTGCTGCAGGCTCCACCCACAGCTCGATCTGCAATGGGCGCTTTGCTATGCGGAGGGAAGCGAAAGGTAAAAAAGAATGCATAACACCAGTCACTTTTCGGCTGCCATAATTCTCTAAGAAAACGAGCGATCGCGGACCAGCAATGGTCCCCAAGTAAATCATTCCACTTATGACTCAATTACCCTATCGCAACCGAACCACGCGGCATCCTCAGGTGCTTCCTCATTACCGTATCCAACCAATCAATAATAGATACCGTACCATTCTGGCCTCCTCCGGCTGCAGGTGCAGGCTGTCGATGCGATGGACGCGGATGCCCTCGTGCTCCTCCTCCTCCTGGCGCTCCTGATGACGCTCCTGATGATGGTCCTCCTGCGACTGCCGACGGGAAGAGTGGGAGGAAGAGGAGTGGTGGTGATGATGACCGGACGAGCCTGCAAGGAGGAAAAATGAACTGCCTGGTTGTTACTCGCTTCAAATGTTCCCTATAAGAATCAAAGAGTCCTTCGATTTTGATCTGCGCGGCTCATGAGAGAATCCACAAAAAACCGTCACAATTCTTGCTTCATAGCACTAAATTGAGAGTAAATCGAGGACACCAATGCTCCTTTCCCAAATTCGAACAAAAAAACCTACAAGCCTACAAACATGCAAGCATGGATTTTGACCTCTTTTTCATTCTCTCATCTCTTTCCCATGTTCCAGACTACACTCCACACAAGTTCAGTTTCGGTCCACACCTCCATTCACGTTTCACATCCTACTCATAGCATCTTGGGGTTCTATTGTCTCTAATATCACTTACACTAGCTAAAGCGCAAACAAAAAATTGTATACTTCACGCTCCACCTCACATACAGTTCCGAAATTCCACACATTCACGATCTTTCTCGTTTCATGGCTCTTCCAAAGCAACAAAGATATTATCTTCGCCAATAAGACAATGATTCTTTTTTGTAAGCATTACTCCCATCACCATGTTCGCGTGAAAGACATATTTTGTAGATTCATTTGCGTTTTATCCCCTACCCATAACCCACAATCCGTTCATCCACTTCTCCACACTCGTCACTTCCAGGTGGTTCTTGTGCCACACATCCTCCATCCACCCCCCCCCCCCTCCGCATTCGCCGTTCCAAAATGTACGTTTCCTACATCACTATCCACAAATACGGCTCATTTTCATTATTGTCCAGAGACTACCCGATCCAATTCCGTTTCAAGCCTTCCCTATCAACTCACCCTCTCCTCTCCTCTCCACATCCGCCACTCCCAGGTGCACGTCTCGCAGCTGCAGCGGAATCGGCAGCGGGTTCCGCACGCGCAGCTGCAAATTTCATTCATTGGATTAACTATCATCCCGTTGGTGTTTCAGCAATCATTCATAAAGACACCTCATGCACCACAGCCAATGGAACTACATTCCCCAGTTCATAAACGCTATTCCGCCGTAAAAGTTATCATTTATTATTCTATCATTGATAGCCACACTACTATCTTCATCTACAATATTCCCACATTCTACCGTACCTACACTCTAAAAGTAGCCCAAAGCTACCGTACCTGCACCCTGAACCGCTCTCCTCCGGGCGTCTCTCTCACGCGCGCGTTGTCCGTGTCCGCGTCGCTCACGATGTGCGCCGGACGGAAGCCCGTTGAGGTGCCTGAAACATAATTGATCTTTGATACTTCATTTTAAACCTTTGAACTATCGCCTACGTGGCCTTTCAAAATATTGAGGCCTCTGTTTTCCCTTTTCACTCTAAAGATATGATCACGTACTTCCCAGTGTACTCTAATCACTTGTCATCTTGTAGTGGACAACAAATACTAAATGTACTTCTCTATTAAGAAATGTACAACTTAGCAGTTTACTCGATCGTAATCCTTTGAATAAATTTCCAGTTGCCCTTCCCCTGTGGAGTCATTGCCTGTTCATTCATCCCACACTATTCTCGGACTTCGCAACTCTGTACGGATTTTTTTCTAACCATCTCACAGTATTGTGGCAAAATTATTTTTCACCGATCTTCGCTGTTTCACATAGAGCTCATCTCTGAGATACATTCAGCCTACAGCAATATACCTCTTTCTCGTACTTCAAAAAATTCACCACTGTCTATCCCAATTGTTCTACATGGCGGTACTCAACATCGTCTCAGTAGACTGCAATGCTTACATTTTTATTATCGATCGCATCGAGCACAGCGCATCTCAATAAAAATATGTCTTTGTTTCCCACTCTCTATCTCACAAATCCCATAACATTCTCGTCCTGATGCACTCCCTACGCTTTCCCGTTTCACATGTCTGGTCTAATCTCATCTAATCCAGCCTACTCCAATTTTGAATTCGATCACATGTGTATTTGAATATAGTAAAATTTTTCTGGTTTCCAGAAATAAAATGGAGCGCCACCTTTCCCGTTTCACTCTTTTCCTATCTACTCACCAATGTCTACACCAATCGCACTGGGCTTTCGTTGGGAAACAACTCTTGATCCATTCGTTCACCCTCATTTTCTAACCCTATCACTATCAGTACCCACCAGCAATGGAATGGAACACGGCCCGCTCTATGTACTTGCCCCTACTCACAATATCACCCCTACATTCAAATATTGATTTCACCCCTCCCATGCACTTCCTCGCTTCACTCGTCTGCTATCTACTCATCCAATCACGCCTACTCCAATAGAGAAATCTTTTCGTCTCCCGATATTACTTTCTCTCGTCGATCTCAGAGGCGAGAGAGCATGTGAAAGTGAGAGACATAGACGATTCTTCCTCCAATATCTGTCTCAGTTGTTTGAAATAATGACTCACCAGCAATTGCATGGAACGCGGCCCTCTCCATGTCTCTCCACTTGACCTCCTCGCCTCTCCTTCCTGCGAGCACCTGAAAAAATTTTTATTTTCAAGTAATTCAAGTAATCTTTTCAAGTAATCTTTTTGATCCTTCTTCCGAAAAAGATTCGACATAAATTATCCTAGTTTCACAACATTGTTATACACACAAACCATCTACGTTAATCTCGATGACGATCGTCGTCCATACAATTTAATTCGTATAGTTTCTTATTTTGCGCTCATGTATGGTTATTCCGTTAAAAAAAACTCTCTCTCCCCCTCCTGCAGCAGTAGCTCTGTCAAAATTTACTTAAGACCCACCTCTAATCATCTTTTTATCATCTTATTTGTAGCCTATGTTATATATGTACTATCCCAGCGTTCCAGCCAGCACTCACGAATCAAACAAAGCAACTCCTCACCTCCGTCGGAAGTGGCCGCTCTCCGCAGATCACACGAGTCGCTCCCACATCCACTGCCGGCAACGGGCAGCTTCTCGCCGCCGCCGCGTCCGCCTCCGTGCCCGCGTGCCGCGCGCGCACCCTGCGGATTAGATTCGGTTGATTACAATCGAGGCCAAGTTCGAGCACTCGCCACTTTGCTGCTACTGCGACCGTTCAATATACTATGTATCAGAAGGAAAGTAATTTGAGTGGCCAACACGTTACACAATTCTATATTTAACTTTTCCCCTCATGAAAGGTTCCAGTTTCACAACTTGGTCATTTACACACCACCAGTGTCTGTTTGCAACAATAAACTCTTCCTATATTGTGCAAAAAACCAGAGAATTGTTTCCCGGATCTCATATTCTACTTAACCCCCCTCCTTCCTCACCTCCCATAGTGCGCCAGATGCGTCTCCGTCTCCGTGTCCGCGCGTCCGCTCCGTGGCGCGAGCAGCCGCTCGGCCGCGCCGATCGCCGCGCGCCCATCCGCCGACCATGACGACAGCTCGAGTGCCAGTCGCTCCTGCAACGAAAGCAATCAATAATCTACCGTAACCTTGGGTACTGTATCCTTCAGCCATCCACTTCTCACACTGTATAATCCCTCTGTCACCCAAATATCGTAATTAATCCCTGTCAACTCCTTCTCACTTCCTCCCACCCTCATTGTTCTAATCCCCACGCACACCCCATTCGCACATCACTGTTACCACCATCCCCTTGGCCCTTCTCCCCAGTCCTCACTCTTCAAGTGACAGTCCAAGTGCGAACACACCGGATACGACGCCTCGCATTTCCCGGTTTCATTGCCTTACCATAAATCCGCCCTGTACAGTCCAGTCCAATTCTTCAGACGAGTCCAATTTATTCTCGCTTCACACTCCACCCTTCATCCCATCTCGCCCACTCCACCACAATCTTCCGCCCCTCCCATCTCCAATATCCCCCAATGTCCTGCTACCTATCCGAGGCCCAGATCGCCACTGATCTCAAGCGGTTTCACTCCTCTCCCCGTCCCAACACCTCATCCACTCGTCGTGACCGAATTTGCGAGAGCCTCGACCGAGCCTCATTCTTTCTCATCGAGCGAACGTTCTACTACCACCCATCGCTTTTGGCCAAGGCTCCTTCGACTACGGTAGATCCACTGATCTTCTCACTTATCCCCCTGCCTTTATCAGTGCTCATTACAGGCCTCCTCCTCTTCTACAGTTATCGCGGCTAGCGAGCAACCCGAGCATGTTACACTTGCGGACACTCCTGCATTCGCAGACCCCGTACGCGAGGTAGCGGACGACGTAGCTTCGAACCGCGACCTCGAGGACGCCTTCCGCGCCGGCGTCATCGATCGCCCCACCTACGAGGCTATGCTGCGACTTCGCGCTGACGATGACCTCCCCGATCCTGTATCGCGGAAGGATGCCGCGGTGTCCGAGGATCGCACTGAGCTCTGCCAACAGCTGCGACAGGAGAACGAGGAGAGGTTGGTCTCGTGTTTCACCCATTATTCTTCCACTAATCAACACGGACAATATTAGTAGAGATCAAGCTGATTACACCAACAAAAAACTTATTGCAGCACCGCACTCTCCCATCGCTTCTCACGCGCCTGCGACGTCTGTCTCACGGAGGTGCCGCGGCAGCGAGTCTGCTTCACTGGCTGCGGCCACGCGGTCTGCCGTGCGTGCGCGGAGGAGCTGGCGGCCGAGGCGGACGCGCGGCGCCGTCCGCTCGCCTGTCCCGATTGCCGCACCGAGAGCGGGTTCGTGCGACTGTTCGAGAGGCGGAGCGACTAATTCGTTGAATTATGTATCCAGATAAACTATCCGATATTCACAAATTATCGTACATAAAGCAATCAAATCACAGATCTGCCCCACTCTACAATCACAGTATCAAAAAATAATCCAACTCAGTCTTCCTCTAGGGTCACCTCTCGTGTGATAGGGCTGATCTGATAGTATACCCGATACCCCAACTCTCCCCACCTCAAGGTCTTCTCTACCAGCTGTTCTCTTCTAATTTTCACCATTCTCTTTCTACTTTTTCTCGAATTTCCAACTATAGAAGGCCCTGCTAGTTTCCTATCTCAATCACCACTATCACCGCATTGTTTCCCACTCATATCTGGCCTCGCAAACATCCTCGGGCGCTCTATTTCATCACTATTTCGTCGAGTATTGCCTGCACATCGCAACCCCTCCCCTCGTCCGCTCACCCTCCCTTCTCTAAACCCTCTCACACACCCACCATCTCTCCCCTTCCCTCTATCTCTTCCTCCCCCAGCTCCGCTCCCTCGCCTCTTCCCTCACTCGCACACCAAACCCCCTAGAACCGATCTCGATCTGCATTATTTCCCCTATTTAGAGACTGAATTCTCGCCAGAAAGCAGAATAATATCAATGGAGAAGTGATTGCGGCAGTCTTAAAGCCCATCTTATTTTGGCAAGCACCGAGCGATTACCGAAACACTATTGATCGTGCTTGTTATGATAACTTTTTGCATCAATCTCTCTATCTCCAATTATTATCTTCCAACGTAAATCCCATAGGAATTCAGTAAACTCCCGAAACCATTCTAAAATATCCCCTCCCTCAGCCAATGGAGTCTCATCCGCTTCATGAGCGGCTACTCGAGGAGGCTCGGAAGCGGAACAAGATGCGCTCCGCTACGGTCACGCCGCCAGCTACACGACCAGCGACTAGACTGCAGTCCCGGCTTTCATCATTCGCCGCTTGTGCCGCAGATCCGGACGCGGACGCGGATAGTCCCGCATCTCCTGCACACGAGGCGGACAGAGGCGGCCTTTTCAATGCAGACGACGTATCTGGTGAGAATATTCGACTATACGTTTATCTCGCTTGATCACCGATTAGGCAGAAAGAATCAATCAATTCAGATGATATCGCCAGCGACGTCCCTATGCCGTACACCAACGACTATGAGGTCGTCGAGGAAGAGGATGGCGGAGTGTTCCATGTCTACGAGGTATTCAATCGGCTCTTTACACTCACTGATATTATTTATTCTCAGGTCCCAGCAAACGAGGCGGATTCCTATGCCAAAGACTCGGGTTATTGCGAGGGAGGGAACGACGGGGAGGAGCATGCAGCCAACTACGATGGCGAACAATCTCTTCGCGAGATATGGAAGGCTCAGGAAGCACATGAAAAGGAAGAGCGCGCGGCTGCCTTGGAGCGAGCTGGAGAGGAATACGAAGTGTACATGGTGAGATCAGTGCTGTCTTTCCTTGACCACAGATCGTCTCATTCAGATGGCGCGTCTCGAACAAAAGACCCGCACCGAGGACGAGCTGACCGCGTGGGAGGCGCAGGAACGAGAGTTCGCGCGACGTGCCGCACGCGTCGAGGAGCGAGCCAAGCGTACGCGCGCCGACGCAGCAGTTAAGGCAAAGCGCGAGCGTGAGCGGTTTGAGGCACGGAAGCTGGAGCTGGCGCGTGAGCGAGCGGAGAGGGAGGAGCAAACTGCGGAGAAGGACGTCAAGGTTCGTCGAAAAATAAAAACTCTAATTAGCTAATTAAATGATATAATTATCCAATTAAAGGACCGCGAGGCTCGCGTGCTTGCGATGGAGATTGCACACTCCAACGACCGCATCTTGCAACTCGAGAACGAGAATGAAGAAGAGATGGCGATCGAATTGATGCGCGAAGATCTCAGGAGGCGCGAGCGGAAGTATGCTATCATCATTTTTACGCTTCGCAGAGACGTTTATGCGACTCGATGAACGTTACTTAATGAGACTACTACAACAACTCATTCCAGCCTTGTCGAAATGCGTCAGAAGCGAAAGGCTCAAGAGCGCGAGCTCGCTGACCAGAAGGACAAGCTCATGTTTGCGAAGTCGCTGGCTGTCGCCAAGAAGGAGGCGAGGATCAAGGCTACAAAAGAAGCCGATGACCACCCGTTAGTTCCTACAGTAGCACTGACAGTTCGGTGGGTCACGAACCTGATTCCAGAACCTCCTTAGCCCTTCGCTACTCTCGCTCTTGCACCATCTGTCTCACCGCCAACCCCAGACGGCGGGCAGTCATGATCGCCTGCGGTCACATGACCTGTGCACTGTGTGCCGAGAATCTCGTCGAGGTACCGTCTCCTGTTCCAGTACAAACCTTGTAAACAACACAAGTAAACTGATTTTGTTCAGCCCAACTCCAAAGACTTCCCCTGCCCATTCTGCCGCAAGCAGACCACCTACATCAAGATGTTCGAGGTGCGTTTGACTTTTAAAAATTGATAATCACGACACAGAATGGTTGCAGGATCTAGAGGACGCGCAGGAAGTCGCTCCCTCATCCTCCACTGCATCCACATCTGCGGCCTCGTCATCAGCCGCAGTCTATGCAGTACCTGCTCCATCAACTTCTGCTCGAAAGCGACCCGCAACCTCATCATTGACGTGCCCACTCCCAAGGAAGGCCTTCGTCATTCAACGAGTCGTCCATCGATCCAACCCTCATCATTCTACATGACCTCACACTTTGGTCTCATTGTTGAGTGAGTATAATAATGGTGAGTGTGTGAAGACCAGTACATTTCTGTAGATTCCCAATTGTTGATAAATGTGCAAAATGTTGATAAATATAGTACACTTGTGTTTGCTTCAATACACTTCGTCCCCTCGATTCTTTTTTTCGTCTCCCTCTTGTTCCTTCAAAGTGAGCGTACCCCCTGGCATATCCCCCATGCGCTCATTTTCCCGCTGGAGGATGCAATCTTCAATATGAACGCTACACAAATCAAAATAAATCCGCCTAATTACCACTGCTTCATCATACGTCTATAATTATTTCTCTTAAAAACTCCGCTACTACTACGTCTCACGATTACACCCCAAATACTTCCGCTTCCGAGCCTCCTCGAGTAGCCGAGTATCAGGAAGAATGGATGCAGACTTCAGCAATTACCGCCTCTTTCCGAATCCGCTTTTCCAGCCATTTATGAGCGGATTTCCAGATCTGAACTTCAATCTACTAGGAGGAAGCGGTATGGTAAGCCATCTGTTCAAAGCAATTGTATTTCCAACATGTCAGTGCAGTCTCTTGGGAAAAAACATAAAACGATCTTTCACAGAACTACATGCGTCCTCCCTCGATAGCCGACGTGCCTCCAGCTGCCTTCCAAGCCAACGGACACATCTCCGATCACGAAAGCGATTTTGACGTTGAAGTGATCTCGGATTCCGAGTAAGTCAACGATCCCCGACCAGAAATCCAATGCCCCAGCGTAATCGAGATAACCGACGACGAGGAGGCCGCTAACGACGTTGAATCTGATTCGGATGAGACCATCGCCTATTACGACACTACGCCTCCTTCTACGACTTCCTCTCCAGCGGTGAGCACTTTCAATAATCAAATAAGGTGTACTCTTTGGAACTAAGACTGCCTCCAATGCTTCGTTTCCCAGGTAGAAGAAGAACGCGAGTACTACGCTTCTTCTAATCCAGCCCGTCGCGTGCGGATCACTTATCCGCTGACTCAGAAGAAAACGAACGAGACGGAAAAGGTTACCCAAAGGAGACTGCGCGAGCAAGAAAAAGCAGAAGCGAGTGCAAAAGAGCAGCTGATACCACATCTGGAGAGGTAGTACAACAACCTTTCGTTATCTGAAAATCTATCGTGAGTGATTTTTGGGGGAAACAAATGTAAATAGATAATGCATAATTCAGAGACGAACGCGAAGCCCAGGCCAGTCTGCAAGAGGCCACGAACGTTCTCGAAAGAGAACAATTGAGGTTCGACGAGGGTAGCAAGGTTCTGTTCGATGAGGAACAGAATTCGCTGGTCGTGCTAGAATATTACCAGGCGCGAATGCGTGAAGTAGAAGCGAGGTATATCGATCATTTTGTTGTATCCATTTTGACGATATTTCACTGGGCCATTTCAAAAATCACAGACTCGCCGAGGTCAAGCGGAAGCGCTTGGCGGATGAGAAGACGCTGCAGGAAAAGAAAGACGACGTCAAACGGGCCAAAGAGCTCGTCGAGGAAAGGAAGGCTGCACGCATCGCTACCACAAGGGAGCTGGACGAGCTTCCGTAAGTCGGAAAATGGCATACATTACACTAGAACTATCGCACCAACATAAACATTTTGCAGCCACTCCCTTCGCGTTCGCTACAAGCGTCACTGCGCCATCTGTCTGGCCACGAATCCGAAGCGGCGCGCCGTCTTCGTCGCCTGCGGGCACACGGCGTGCGCGACGTGCGCCGAGGAGCTGCAAGCGACGGCCGAAATCTCCGCCAATGGCCTCTTTCCGTGTCCGTTCTGCCGCGCCGACACGAGCTTCGTGCGCATGTTTGAGGACGAAGAGGCAGACAATGAAGAAGAGGTAGAAGATGAATCCGAAGCAGAGGAAGCGAGCAGGAGGAAGCAAAAGAGGAAGCAGCCAGTGCCTCGAAAGTACAAACAAAACACAAGAAACAGCGGTCCATCGTCCTCTAAACGCCGCCGTGCTAAGTAATCATGCCCAGACTAATATTCGTATACTCAATACATAATAAAAATTTGTTTTAAAAACGAATAAAATTGTTGCTGGCACAATGAAAGGCAGAAATCGTATTACTGTCACATAAAAAGCTCCATTCAGTTTGCGATTCGCCGGGAGAGTGGGCTATTTGCGCGCGTTAGGTCCCGCCGCGATCTACATGATGGGATTTCCCAGACTATTGTGACTTTTTTTGAACTCAGTGGGCCTCCTCTATTTTTATCGCCGATCGATGCCAAAATCGCGGCTAACAGACGCACGCACACTTAGCATCGATTTCATGAAACATTCTCTTTTAAATCTCAGTTCCTCTTTTATTCCACTCACGCTTTGCGTCCTAAAAATCAATGGAAACGCGTCGCGTTTCTCTCCTTCATCGCTTCCTTATAATTGGATCGGAAACCACAGCGCAAACCCCAGTCGTTTCTAGAAATTGATTTCCACCAAGGCGCTCTTCAGAGTAATACCTACCTTTTTTTTAAACGCTACTCATAATACATCTCGCGCTATATTCATTCGACCACCCGAATAACTAACGATACTCTCATCAGGATGGATGGGCATCAAGGAGATCCCTTCGCACACGCCCTTTTCCCAGACATACCGGATCCTCAGAATGCCGCCGAGGCCCGAGCCGAGCACCTGCGTCTGTCCAGCCAGCAAATGATGCAACAACATCTATTTATGGCTACGCAACTAAACGCCCAACAACAAAACGCACCTGTGGTTCAACACATGCTACAACATCTTTTTGCTGCGCCTGACGCCCAACAACAGTATGCACCGGAGAACCTCCCATTGGCACAGCTGTGCGCTGCCCAGAATGCTCAAATGATGGCGCAAATGCAGCAGCGGGCCGCGAACGCTGCTGCAGAGTATTACGACCAGAGGGCTTCGATTCAGAAGGCGCACGACTTCAAACGTGCGCAGCGCTTGAATCAGCTACAACAGGAACAGGAAGGCCTGAGTGAGGGCTTCTTGAAGTTTCAAGAGGCAATTCAGAAGCTGATGCAGCTCCACCAACAGCAAGAGGCGTACTGCACAGACCAAGCTCTGAAGGACCTTAGCATGGTGGAGCGTGAACGACAATGGAATCTGATGAACTTGGCCAGCAATTACAGACTTGTGAGTAATGAAGCATTTTCGTATTGACAATCAACCGCTACGAAACCTTTCCGGACAATACATAATGCACCTCGTTCAGATGCCTGTTGATACACTCGAGGACTACAAGGCTGCGTCCCTGGGTCTCATTGCAAATCTCTCTAACGAGAGGGCCATCCCTATGCCACCGCAAATTCCCCTGGCATACATCTACAACATCCTGCCGGTGCAGCAAGTCGCGGCGGTAGCTGTTGCCTTCGATCAGAACGGGTACTTTGCTAATCTCCTTTCGTTAAAGTTTTCTCTATTCTCATTCTTCGAAATACTACTGCAGAATCATGGTGCCCGTGCTCGCACCGCAGCAGCCTGTTGCACCCCGATACGAGCACTTCCTCATCGATATCGGAGCAGAGCAGGATGTGAGAGACGAGGACGACGACGAGGAAGATGAGGCGGAGGAATTAGAGGAGGACGATGGATCGGAAATGGGCGAGAACGAAGATGTGAAGGCGTTTCGCATCGATGAGCTGAGAGCCGCCGACGAGCTTCCGTGAGTAGCAAACACCTAACCTTATGTCCAAAAGCATCTCACTCATTCAAATCAATGGTTCGCCTCCGACCGCCTCATAATTCCAAATAAATCCGTTCCTTTCTAGCTCAACGCTCGCCAAGCGCTACAGGCGCGCCTGCACCATATGTCTGACGGCCAATCCTCTCAAGGTGCGTCTATTCAAGCTTCGTATGTGTAATTCAGGCGAAATTTGATTTGGGAAAGGAGAATAATGCTCGTTCATTTCCAGAGAGCAGTCATGGTGGCGTGTGGGCACATGACGTGCGCGCCGTGCGCCGAATTCATGGCCGACGCTGACGGCCGTCTCGAGTGCCAGTACTGCCGCGCCGACACGACGTATATCCGCTGCTTCGAGGTATCTCTTTTATATATGATGCCCGATTATGCTCTCTACTAATCGAGTCATACGATAGATTCGAGAAGCAAAAGGAAACGACCCCCGTTTTAGAGAGGGGAGGAGGGGGAATTAAAGAGATGATGGGAAGAGAGGACATGACGAATCATACATATTAGTCACTATGGCAACCCCAGTACACTCGACTACATTTTACGCCCACACCAAACATCACTCTAGCCAAATGACGAAGAGGACAAATAATTGATTATCGTCATAATCAATATTTCAGGACGAGGAGGAGGAGCCAAATATGCTCAAGCGCAAGCACGATGATAAGGAGGAGTCATCCCCGTCAAAGAGCTTCCGTGCTCAGTAAATCATTCCCACTAGCACTCATTCAGTATTTATCTCAACTCTCTCCCTTACGTCGTCACAATTCTCCTGGTTCATCTTCCCACTGCAAGTAGTTTCTCCTAGTCCGGCCAAGTGCTGCTTATCTACACGATTTCACAAACTCTCGCATGTCCATACTCTTCTCTTCCCCGAGTGTATTCACATAGCCCATCGATACCATACCTAGTAACCATATTTTCCCAATGTATATTTATTACTGCATCCTCCTTGCCTCCTATATTTCCCAAAATGATTATGTACGAATTTATTCCACGCACCGAGTGATGCAAGCATACCCGATAAATCACACTAACCGAAAAATTGCACCGCTCCAACAAAAACCGTGTTTTTCTCACGTGGCTCAATACTTTGATCGGAAAACTGGATAGATTTAGTTTTTTTGAATTCTCGATATTGCAGGGATGGAGGACATGAACGTGATTGGCTTTCTCTTAGATAAGATAAAGACTCTAGAAGAAAGCCTCGAAATGCGGGAGAGGGAGCGTGCGATGGTTGAGGCGTGGAAACGTCGATGCGAGTGGCTCGAACAAGATCTGGAGAGGGAGCGCACCGAGAAGCGGATTCTCTTCGAGTACACCATGGACGATGCGGGCACTAAGCGGGCAGCCCATGAGGCCATGCTGGCGGATATTCACGAGGCGGAAGAAAGGGCTATACGACATGCGCAAGGAGCGCATGAGCAGCAGGAGATTGCACGGATGCTACTCTACCCGGATGCACTTGCAGCCAACGCCCAACCGTTAGTTTGTTGCACGCCATTTTCGCAGGGGATGTCAGGGTCAAGACTTTCAGACTAAGAATTTCCAAATCTCGATTATTGTATAGTATCAAAAGACCATGAACAGTTTGATAAATAGCTGGTTTGTCCGAACTAGAGCGTGCGAACCGAAAAAAAGCCTGAACACTACTATTGCAGGGAGTCCGTCACATACTCGCGTGCGTGCAAGAAGTGCCGCACAGCTAACCCCATTGAGCGCGCGGTTACCGCAGCGTGCGGGCACGTTTACTGCGCTCCTTGCCTGATGTACGTGGCGCGCCACCCCAACGCCGTCTTCCGTTGCCCGGCCTGCAACACGCCCACACGAATAGGGTACAATTTTTAAAAAAGAAATATATCAAGACATAAAATTAAATACCGTGTGTAAAAGTATAATTTCAGGAAGCTTATCGAGGAAAAAAATGAGGTACAGCCCGAGAACGGAGATGCAAACACACGCAAGCGTCCTTATGAAGGAAACGATGAAGAAGTACCCAGCTCGTCGACAAACTACTATACACACTAATTGACTCCACTCAATTTTGCATTCAGTATTCAACGAACCTAGAAATTCCATTATGCACGATTGCCTCTTCTGACAATTTCAAGGAAACTTTATGTTCTGTATTCATATATTTGTATAGATAACTGCACCACCCTTGCCTCCCTATTCCCAATTCTGAACGGATATTTTCAACACCGAGTGATGCAAGCACACACCCGATAAATGTACAATTGTTTCTATTCCCGCGATGCCGATTACAACGTGTTTTTTCTCACGTGATGGAATACTGCAAATTGAATGGCAACAAGATCACGAAACATACTTTTGAAAGATGGTTGACGACCGTGAGAGACTACTCGCGAGGATAAGAGCGCAGAAGGAAGAGATCGTGCAGCTCAGGCGCGAGAAAAGAGAACTCAGAGAAGCACAGAGGAGGGAAGGAATTAGCGCCCGTCAAAGACAACGCGTACTGGAAAGAGACATGCGGAGCGTTGATCAGCAACTGATAACCCTTCAAGAACGCATGCAAGAGAGGAATGCAGTGATTGAAGATCAAGTTGCACGCATACAGCGAGTCCTCGTCAATTTCGACGCTGCAGCTGGCGCAATTGGCCTGCCTATGGCGCCGGCTGCCGATGCCGCGCCCACAGCTCCTCCTGCTCCGGAGGAAACAGAAGAGGAACGCACGAACCGCTATGAAGCGGCGAAAAATGCGAACGCTCAGCCGTGAGTTTTGGTAACATTTAGAAAAAAGAAAATTAATGAATAGAAAATGAAAAATTTAGAACAAATAAAGTTTGTGTGTTTCACTCTTGGAAAAAACGTAAATCAAGCCAGTCTAGTCGGTACTTTTGCAGTGACTCCATCCGCTACACGCGCGAGTGCAAGATCTGTAACACAGTCAACCCTCGGGATCGCGCAGTGGCAACTGCTTGCGGCCACGTATACTGCGCCCCATGCATGGCACATGTGGCGCGCCGGCCGACAGCCACCTTCGCCTGCCCGGCATGTCGTGCCAGGACGCAGTACAAGTGAGATCATCTGCGTTTTAACATATGCCGTACGGCTTTATTTATTACAGGAAGCTCTACGAGGACCTGGAAATCGAATTGAGAGCAGAGCCGACTGAGGAACCGCCTAGAAAACGTCCGCCAACACGAAAGCGCCCCAACGGAGACTGTGATTCAGGGCCATCAAGAAATTCCGCCAATTAAGATATAGAACCACGGGACATTTAAATTGACAAAAGCGCAAGAGCCTTTCTGTTTTAACCTTTTTGTTGTTGCTGTTGAGAAATCTTTAAAAATATCCTCAGAAATCATACAAGTATTTTCCATATGTTCCAGGCGCATTCCATTGTGGATAAATAACGCTACCTTGCAAATCACAACGAATCATCCATAAAAATGGCTGCAATAACAAATAAATCTTAAAGAATATTTAGTTATTCATGTGTCCTGGGAAGTTGACCCAACTCAAATAATATTACTGTAAGAAAATATATCAAACCGGAAAATGTAACAACTCTCCCAACCATTCGATTTTGTGTTATTGTGCTTTTTACACTAAATATATTTATAAGTTCTCTAATGTTCAATAAGACAAAGTCTAATTGCAAACAATTGCTAACATATATTTTAAAAACTAGGCGGCACAAAATCGGGGAAAAATTGCCTTCTCTTTTCATTTCTGTCTGCATCTTATAAATACAACAATCTTTGTCACTCGGAAGACTATCTTTCTTTTCTAATCCCCACATTCCCCATCTCATGCTCCTATAACTTTATTCAGTGATGGCAGACCAAGGTGACGTGAACAACGCCCATCCTGATGGCCACAACGGACAAGTGGCAGGTCCCTTGCCGAACATACGGCGATTGGATGATGAGCCGTTATTACGATATTTGATGGATGATGACGATATCCAGTGGATACCCGCTGAGCAGCCGGATCCCGAAGAAGACCGCATGAGGCGGCAGATAGAGGTAATTTTTTTAATTTGAAATTGTGCCAATTGGGTAGTTCTTAGCAGGCGAGAATACGAGCAACATTAGAAAACATGATGCCCATTTTGAAAAAAAGTCGATATTATTACCAAATAGAATTTTTTTTGGCATCACTAGAGAGAGAGCAAAAAGTGCATTCGATATACTTCAAAAGCAACTTCAGGAGCTGGAGCTCGAAAGACAGCTAAGGGTGCGTATACAACATCAAGAGATAGAGCTCGAAAGACAGATGAGAAGAGCGCGTATACAAGAGCAGCGTCAACGAGTGGACGAGAGGATGCGCGACAGGGAGGTGAGATCATATTGTATAGTTCGCAGATTGGCGCGTTCACAGCCCGGACAGGATGTGCTAAAAATTATAATTATAATATAATTTTCAAGGAACTAGCACGTCAGTTTGTCGACGACATATTGCTGGCTGCGCAGCCGCAGCCTGTTGATGCGGAAGATCCCGAGGGAAATGCACCGAGGGAGAATCCGGTTGAAGCAGATATCGAGGTTTTTTTTACCATACTAGATTCGCACTTCAGAAGCTGCCTTGTCTAATGCTATACTGATATCATATTCAGGAGCATGAGAGGGCACAAAGGGGGATACTCGAACAAGAATTGGCGAGAATTCGAGAGGAAAGACGTGATCAAGAGGTAAAACAACTCAAACTCAGACAAGCTGAGTAGCATATGTCAGGAGCGTACAAAACAGCTGAAAGCTAACGAACGAGCCGTCACCAACCGCTTACACATGATAAGGATGGCAAATCGTGCTCGACAGGTTAGTGTTTGTTCCATAGACTTCCACGATTAACGTTTCCAATTGATAAAAAATTAACGCAATCAGGAAAACGAGCGCATCAACAGACAGCGGTTGGACCTCGAGAGAAGAGCTGCAGAGGACGTTCAGAGGCGCAGAGAAATCGTGGACCAGTTACGGCAAGACTACGAACGGCTGAGGGCACAGCGGCGGTTGCATCGAGAAGCACTGATGCAAGAAGATGAGGAGGATCGGAGGCATGCGAATCAGGAGGTTAGCGAGTCATACAGATAATTGGCAAGGACGACCTATCCATTGATACTCCAGGAGCGCGAACGACAGAGATTAGCGGAGCGTGTTGGTGAGCGGAGGCGAATCGTTGTCGATGAGGTGGAACAGAGGCCTCGCTTGGCGCACTTTCAAATAAGGCTGCCCGAATGGAATGCTAATATGGAGGTTAGCAAGCCAAACGGCAGACAATCTTACAATTGACAAGGGAATCAAATAATCCTACAAATTACAGGAGCAGGAACGACAGAGACAAGAGCAGGACCGGGCTGCTGCACAGGCGAAGCGAGACGCATGGCAGGCGGAGCGGGTAGTGAATGACCTACCGTGCGTTTCACAATGGAACTGACATAATCACATCGAGACTTGCATCGAGTATGTATTTACAATATCAATTCAGCGAGAATCTGGCCCTCCGCTACTCTCGCCGTTGTGGAATCTGTCTGTGCGAGAATCCTCGCAAGAGAGCGGTTCTCGTCGCCTGTGGACACGCCTGCCTCTGTCTGCCATGCGCAGAGGAGGCAACGGGAGGTAATACTATTGCAATTAATTACTTGACACACTATCAACCAAACAGTCGGAGCTCTTATTTTGCATGTCAAAAACATAAGTTGCATCAAATTCAAGGCCGGAAGAACGCGCAACTCGACTGTCTTGTCTGCCGTACGCCCACTCGATTTGTTCGGCTTTGGGAAGATCTCGAGCAGGAGATGACTCCGCAAACTGGTCAAGATACACACGAAGAAAGCAATCCGTCTGAGGCAAAGAACTTCCTGAAGCGCAAGCGCAAAGAGGACGGAACCGAGGAAGATGAGGGTGCCAGCTCGCCCAAACGAGCGCCAATTGTTCAGTGATCTAGATTATGTAAATATGTTTGTAAAAACCTAAATACGCAAAGATGTAAAATAGTATGCCGATAAAGCGAATTCAGAGTATTTACCTTCAGGTAAACAGAAATCATTAACCGCCGAGAGTAGTCCAAAATTACTAAAGGAGCGAAGGAACACAAAGACAGCTATAATAATTATCAATACAATTAGCGGTGTGCATACATTTTATTTTTAGAACAAAATAATTTCCATGACACGATGAATTAAATGTGACCCGAAGAACTCGAACGAGATGGCATACTGTGGTCTCCACGGCAAAATAAAATCGTCTTCCCAACATTTGATTTTGATATCTCTACTATTTACCTACCTTTTTCCAAATTTAGTGAAAAGATCAACAGAGCGTAATTGAATACTATTGTTACTCATAAGCGCCACACAACAGAAGAAGTGACTTTGATGCGCTACGTAAACCATCAGTATTTCACAATCATTATTTCACAAAGCATTTCATAAGACATTTCAATTAAACTGTAAATCCGCTGCTTTCTTTCCGCCTCTCCTCTTTTCCGATCGATATTGCCTGGGCCGATTCGCGGCATGCTCAAATGAATACAAAGTTTCCTTCTTATTTGTTCACTTCTAATCGATGTCCATGTATTCTTATTATCAGCATATTAGAATCTCCGCACTAAAGTTCGTTCATATCAGGGTATCGATGGCTGGAATACAGCCGGAGGCGCCTGGCGTGCCGCCTCCAATCATCGACCCTCCTCCCCTTGCTGACCCTGTGGACGATCAACCACTAAGACAGATAGACGCCGATCGTGCCCGCCTAGATGACATGCTCCGACGAGCGAGGGCCGACGCCGATGAAGACAGGGGCAACTTCCAGTTCGGAACAGAGATGCACGCACTAAACATCCGCCTCTTCGAGATCGGCGCAAGATTGAGGGAGAGGCCCAGGGAAATCGAGGAAATGATTGTCATCCTAGAGAGAAGAAGGAACAACATGGAGAGGGAGATCGAACAACGCGTTGAAGAGGGAAGAAGAGGAATGCAGAGGGACATGGAACGAGGACGGGAAATGGAAGAAGCAATCGCAGCAAGATTTCTGAGGGCCATGGAGGATCTCACGAGAGCTGAACTCTTGCGTGGGGAGGCAGAGAGGAGACAGAGGGCTCTGGAATTGGACCTAGAGCAGGCCGAGCGACGAATCGCCGATTCACAACGAGAGCTGCAAGATGCTCGGAGGGAGCTGGTAGCTGGACGAGTGCAAGCCGACTTGAGAATCGCCGATTTCGAACGACAGCTACAACATATGCGAGATACTTATGTCGAGGAGAGAGAGCGTCGAAACAGATTGGAGCTAGAAATGGCAAGAGGACGCGAGGAAGCGAGGAGACTCGCGGAAGCGAGGCAGCCAGTAGATGATATGGCTCAACCTCCGCCCGAGCAGGACCCGGTGCCCGTGCAGGTGATAAGACATTTCGCAAAAGAAAATTCGAAAAAGGACGTTTCGCAAAAAGACATTTCGAAAAAAAATGTTTTGTGCACGTTTCATTTACATTTTGTCGTATTTTTTTCTTAATTATCGGGTTACGCTGCTTCAGTTACACTGGAATCGATAAATAAAAAATAGGAAAAATATTTGTAAGCATGCGAAAATTGCTTTCAAAGAGGATGTGCGTGCTCTGCGTCGCGGTCGCGTCGCGGCTGAAAAATTTGCGAAACGTCCTTTTTC
>LS564119.1:120599-133953 GCA_900490775.1 Pristionchus maxplancki | reverse complement strand
CGTATTTTTTTCTTAATTATCGGGTTACGCTGCTTCAGTTACACTGGAATCGATAAATAAAAAATAGGAAAAATATTTGTAAGCATGCGAAAATTGCTTTCAAAGAGGATGTGCGTGCTCTGCGTCGCGGTCGCGTCGCGGCTGAAAAATTTGCGAAACGTCCTTTTTCGAGTTCCTTTTTGCGAAATGTCTTATCACCCCCGTGCAGGTGAGAAATAAGCCATAACGTCAAGTAGCTATCCACTTTTCATTGACTTTGTCTGCCTTGATCACTAGCTTGAATATTCAGGCGGTGCGTGCGGATCAGGCTCAAGAAGATCGACGTCGGAGAGATGAAGATCGAGAGCGATTGCGAATGCAAGTAGAGGTAGGAGAACCGTTTCATATCAATCAGCACTATTACAAAAACAAAAAAAATATCAGGAACAATTGCGCCGAGCTGAGGATAGGCAACGTGAGCGAGAGGGTGAATTGGCAGTAAGGATGGCACAGATGGAACGAGAAGAGGTCATGAGGAGGGCCAGAATGATTGAAGCAGGACTTCTTCCGCCCGATGAGGTGCTGTTATAATGGCTACTGATCAATAGGGAACGCTTGGTGATCATCGTCATGACGGAAGACGCAGTAAGATAGTTACTGGCATAGAGACTAATGGCCATCGAGAGATCACTATCGGTCGATTTAGTGTTACCACAATTAATTTAAAAACCTCAAACAATGTCAGGATCGAGCACAAGGAGAAGCGGGAGACGAGTTGCGAAGAGAGCGCGAGAGGAGGATGATGGATATGCGCGCCAGGGTGGAATTGCTGCGTGCCAGGCTGGTTGGCAACTTGCGGGGCGGAGACGATGCGGATCCGCAAGTAAGCAAGTGTACACATGTTAAAAATTACGTGATATGAGATGCGCCGATAATTATCTCGTTCGTCCTCCCCATTTTTAAAATTTTTTTCGCTGTTCAGAGAGCGGAGAGGGAGGAAGAGCGAGCGGAGAGGGAAGAAGCAGAGCGGGTTGCTGCAGAGGTTCGACGAGCTGCTTGGCAGGCGGAGAGGGACGACAATGAGCAGCCGTACGTTTCACAGGATGGCTCCATCGCAAGGATGAAACAAATGCGACGTTCATTGCAGTGAAAACCTCGCTCTTCGCTACGCGCGTCGTTGCGCTTCGTGTCTGTGCGAGAACCCGCGCAAACGGGCAGTGCTGACCACCTGCGGGCACGCCAGCATCTGTCTACCTTGCGCCGAGGAGACGACCGGAGGTTAGAAGCGACACATATCAAGAAGGTTCAAGATTTTGAATATTGTAATGGAACTATTTGAAGGAAAACGAGGCGCGAAGCTGGACTGTCTCATCTGCCGTGCAAGAACGGGTTTTGTTCGTCTCTGGGAGGATCTCGAGCATGAGATGAACCCGCAAGGAAGCCAGGAACCGCCAGAGGCCTGCGCGCCAGGACCATCTGAAGGGCGCAAGCGCAAAAAGGGTGGGGACGACGGCGATGAGACGGCGCCGCCGAGGAGATCCATGAGATTAAACGCTGCCCAGTGATTGTATTATTAATCGTATGCAATAATTGATGCTAATTCCGAATACTTGTGTTGAACTAACTGTATCATACGCACATATTATTGATAAAGAATTGCTTGTACATCCCCGCAAGACGCAAGTGCCTAGATTAACGGGGCAACTTTACACCCTCACCTTTTTATACAATAACCAGCCAGAATATTGGGAATTTTTTTAGAAATTTAAAAATTAAAAATATGAGCAAAAATTATTTTTAAAAAAAACTATAAAATATATATGGTAAAAAAATAAATGCTATTCGGGAAATAATAAGATAGCATGACACAACACAAATATCTGACTCAAGAAACTGTCAAATCACGTCATACTGTGCTACGGAGAAAGAAAATTCCCCTCTTATTTTGCCTAGTATTTAGATAAAATCACAGCACTTGTAAAGTATACAACAATGTTCGCTTGAGCGAAATGTTAATCGAAATAGTTCAATTATTTAGAATCAAATCCATTCCATGAGCTTCCAGCAAAAATATATATCGCACGTTTTTCTCTCTGTCCGCTTCTCTTGCTAATCGATGAAATGTGGCGCCATACGTCAATTTCAAAACCAGTTAACGCGAATAGAGTCGTGAATCATTCATTCGTCTCCCGTTTTGACTTTAATAGATTAAAATCGTGTGTGTCTATCAAACCACCTTATCCTGTCTCTCCAGGCCTTCTCTGGTCGTCAATGGCCGACCCAGGCGCGGCCATTGACCAGCCTGATGCTCCGGAAGACCCAGAGCCACCCATTCCGGACATTCCGCAACTCAATGCGATGCTGGATGGGATACTCGAGGGAGAATTTGGAGCAATCGACCCAATCGTAGGCAATGCTGAGCGGGATAATGACCCTCGGGATGCTCCCGCACCTCCCCAGGCAGCACGTCCGAGAGATGCTCTCGTCGTAGCACATGTCGATGAGGAACTGTTGGTAGCCGTAGGCCACCTTCATGAGGCAAGGCGTGAGCACGTCGCGGAGGAGATAAGACAAGAAGTGCGTGACGAGAGACAACAACACTTGGAGGAGCAGCTGCGTGCAGCGAATGAAGCTGCCGAAGCTGCTCGCCGGGCCTTGCACGCTGCAATTGCAGTCGCCGAACAAGCAAGGAATCGGGGTGATGAGAGAATGATGGAGATGCGCATACGACTTGCGAGAGAAGGAGAGGATAGGGCTCGCGCCGAGGTGGCTCGAGAGGCAGCAGAGGCGCGGCTGGCGAGACAACGGTTGGCTGCCGGGGCTCAGCTCCTTCAGTATATACGGCCACAGTTCCCGGTACGAGGCGTTAGCATAGGAAGCAGTAGGCAACACACTTGAAAACTACAATTATTTCCTATCAGGAACCTGGGGTTCCGCCAGCGATACAGCCACTAGGGGATTTGCTCGCTGTGCCCGGTGCAGGAGCGCCTAATAGAGCAGCTGTTGAGGTAACAGGGAACACTTGCATATATTTACCAATCAATCTAATCTAAGAAATCATAGAAAAAAAACAAAAGCGAAGCAATATCAGGTTCGCGACCCTGCTGTTCGACAAGCAGGAAACGAAGCTGCGCCCCTGTTGGCCGCTGCGCCACGGCAGGCATGTGCAGAAAAGCAATGACATTAGTGTAGTATTATCCCTCGCTATAGGATAACAGCAGAAAACATACAGCAAATGGTAACCATTCCAGGAACCAGCTGCGGTTCCGCCGGCATTCCATGGCCCACTGGTAAGAAAGAGTATATGAAACTGATAAGATTTATAATCAAAAACAATTTTAGGCGCCCAACCTGGTGCATCTGTACGAGCAAATATTTGAACGTGCAGCTGCTGCCCGGCACGTACCACCACCGGTCGCACCGCCGCCGGTATATACAGCATACTCCATAATTGGCTTATCCATAGATCAAGCCGTCAGCTAAAAATCGAAAATGTTGCGTAGTGTATGCGTACTGATAATCGCAGGATAATTGTTTTTCACTGTGACTACAAGGACTAGAAACAGCAACAGCCACACAATTCACAGACTGGAACAAATAATTGAAAACGAAATTGTAGGCGCGTGACCAGAGGAGAGACGAAGTTCTGATGGAAATGCTTGGTCGTATCCCATTAAACGACGTCCCTATTGAAGAATTGTTGGCACAAGTTGCGCCACCGCCGCACGCACCAATACAAGTAATAGAATAATCAAAAAGTGACATTTTCCCACTTTTATTTAAACAATCGATATCAGGCACATTTGCCGGCACTGCCTCTGAGTCTGATACTAGAAGCTTTCAGTAGTTCGCTGATTAAACAAATCAGTGGAAACAGCCGTTACCGAACTAATTGCAGGTTCTCAACGCGGCGAGAGAGCCTGAACCTTTGTTTGTTCCTCCTCTTGCAGCTGTGCCACCGCCGCAGCTCGCACCAGAGGTAATAATCAATTATTGATATTTCCGTATCATTAATTAAAGAAATGAATCTATCAGGCGATAGCACTGCAAGCACATTTGCTGCGACTACGTGCCGAGGCACAAATGAACGCAGATAGGCTCGAATTAGATAGACAGCAGGTATGCAAGGTACTTCTAATCGTCGTAGACTAGGGAATGACAACGAACGGTCGATTCGATTAGTAGCGGTATCTGCTGCTACAGTGAAAGGCGGAATGACAAAAAAGATTGCGAAGATACGTCATTCTTGAGGACGAACGAATGCGTATTATGCGCGGCCAGGAGCCCGCAGATGCTGGTCGTGAGGGGGCCGCAGTGCCACCCGAGGAGAGGGAGGTGTGCATCATAATCAGTTAGATCGGTCACTTCATGCAATGCTTCTTTCCTATCAGGAGCAGGAAGTTGCGGGACAACCGGCAGAAGTCGTGGACCGACTACTTGGTATGCTAGATGAGCCAGAGGAAGAGCTCCAACCGCGAGAGGTGAGTGCTCAGATAGATCAATGCAATCGCATAGCATGTGCTAGCAGGAAGCTGAAGGACAGCCGGCTGCTGCAGTCGTCCAGGAACTTGTGAACCAAGCAGTTGTGGCTGCAGCTCACGACGTACCAGACGCACGTCCGCCGTGGGAGGTCAGCCACACATGTTCGGATGTTATAGATTTTTTAAAAACCCCCACATTCTCGATCAAAACTGTGACACGTCAGGAACCGGAGGCACAAAGGCAAGCTGCGCAAGCACTCGCCGGACGCCATCCTTGGAATGGTGAAGAAGTAGAAGGAGCCCCGGCCTGGGTGCCCATACAGGTGAGAAAAGACAAATAGTCGACAGATTGGACGGAGAATGTCTTGATCAAGTAAAGAATAATACTTATCTAATTTCAGGATCCACGCGCGTTTATGATGCAACAACAACAGGCTGACAATGCGATGCAACACCAACAACAGTTTATGAGAATGCTCCGACTTCAGGTATTTATATGTTTCAGACAAATATATTACAGCCAACCATTATTTTCAGGCAGAACAGAGGGCAGCCGCCGCGCGGCCCCTCAATGCAGAAGAGGCCGCGAGAAGGGTAAGGCCGACTCGCAGCTTGACAGTTATCAAGCAACAATACACATAACAATCACTGACACGTTTGCACACTGCTTCAGTTGCAATAAGTTCGTATTCCGTATATCAAACTCAGGAGGAGACAGAGCGGGCAAGACGGGAGGCTGCCGAAGCGCAGCGGGCCGCATGGGAAGCAGAGCGGGAGGATAACGATCTGCCGTTAGTTCAAAGTTTCGACAATATGTTAATGGCTTCATATCAGCGAGAATCTCGCCCTTCGCTACTCGCGGGCCTGCAACATCTGTCTCAAAGAGAACCCGCGCCGTCGCGCCGTCATGGTCGCCTGCGGACATTGCTGCTGCTGCTTGCCTTGTGCCGAGGTACATTCCCTCCGAATGGCCTTTAGCCCCTTCCAGATCAACTAATAAACCATTCAGGAGATGTTGGGCGGCAGAAGAGATGGTCTGATCGAATGCTTCGTCTGCCGTGCCAGGACCGGATTCGTCCGACTGTGGGAGGACCTGGAGCACGAGATGGCACCTCAAGCGGGCCAGCAACCCGAGGTTGCGGACACGATGCGCAAGCGAGGAAATGACGGGGACGATGAAGGGGAGCAAGGCTCCAGCAAGAGATCCTCCGCTGTCCAGTGAAGGAGAACCGTGCACACAGTGCACACTATTCATACGCCGATATACTACAATAATTCGTGTAATTTCCGATAAAGTGTATCTAATATTTATCAGTCTTTCTATTATTCCATTGCCAGTACGATGGCGTATTCTAAACTATCGCTTCTAAATCGCACGAGCGCACACTACATCCTCACTTTCCATCGCTCATTTGCACCCATCTTTACATATCTGAAAGAAATATTAGTACCACAACAACACGGATTCTCGTTTCAAGCGCCGCCTAAAGTCCAGCGCCAATTCAACACAAAGCTGCAACAATTTCACGCCACAGAGAGGCGCTTTCTCGTTGCAATCGCTGCTCATACGACACATACCTCGGCGAGACTCCATCGCTTGCCGACGTACTCGGGGAAGGCTGCAGCAGCTGCGGCCAGCTGCAGCGAGGGCTGCCCGCCCTTCGACCAGCGGTGCGCCGCGAGAAAGCGGTAGAACGCCGCCTGCGATTAATTATTGATAATTTATTTTCCCAGCACTTCTCAAAACATGTACACTCGATCATCCTCTTGCCTAACACAAAAGATTAGTAAACCCAGTGAAACTCCAATAAAGATGGGATCAACTTGAATGCAGTTAAAATGCACTTCCAGAGAATAAAATAAACATGCTTTCCCTACTTTTCGATGCATCTTCGCCCGTGCGAACGAGGCAGCGGCGCACCAGAGAGCCACGCCCACCGCGTTGTCGTTCTCCTGAAATTATAATTATGATAAATTATAACAAAATAAGGAAAAATAAAAATGAATTTATTTTCAGTAATTTCCTCGGCAAAAATCAAAATACACTAGCAAAAAAAGACAGTATAGCTGTAGCTTGAAACCTGCATCAAGCAGCGAAAAAACAAAGTTGAATTGAATTGTTTTGTGCAGCTCTTATTCGGCACCACTACCCTGCATCTACTTGTTTCAGAATATGTCTATACCAATAGCACCATGGATTTCGTACATAATCTCTTTTTAAAACATCCAAAAACAGCTCACCACGGTGGTCAGTCGCACGACTAGTGCTTTCCAATTCTATTCCCGTTTCAAAACTTCTATACCGTTAACGCAAAAAGCTCAACACTGATTTCGTACGTAATCTCTTTTTAAAACATCCAAAAACAGATCACCACGGTGGTCAGTCGCACGACTAGTGCTTTCCAATTCTAATCCCGTTTCAAAACTTCTATACCGTTAACGCAAAAAGCTCAACACTGATTTCGTACGTACTCTTTTTAAAACATCCAAAAACAGCTCACCACGGTGGTCAGTCGCACTAGCTGTGCTGCAGCCTGAGTGTGCTGCTCGAGGTGCGCGTGGATGCGGGCTGCAGCCAGGCCGGCGCGCAGCAGCGACGGCCATCTACTGCAATTCGAAATTATAAATAATATTTATAATTATAATTCAGTAATAATCAGCACCTAGTGGAATTATACTATTTCACCGATCAATAAGAGACTCGCTCAAAGTCAATGCTGCTTCAAGATCATGATACACACAACTACCAAGCTGTGTTAGTGAAGGAATCTTACACGCCTAAAGAAATGAACTGCACCATCCCCCAAGGAAATATTTGAAAATATTTTGGTTCAGCGTCCTGTTCACTCTCCGTTTTAATCCTACTACAAGACTGATGGCTTACCAGGACCACCAATGACACTTTCCATGTCTTTTCCAAATATTCAAACAATTAAATCTCCACTCACGCTCCATTCTGCAGCAGTCCTCCGAGTGCGTTCTCCACGTAATCGCAGCGGAATTGCGCCGCCGTGAGCTGCGGGTGCGCGAGGTGCAGCGAGTACGCCGACATTTCCTGTGAATTGGAGTATTTTGATTACGCTAAATAATTAAAATAGTTTCCCAAAGTAAATTCGTAGATCCTCGTTCACGGTTCACAATCGCCACAAATTCGGCGCGAGTTACAGAATTTACTAGAATATGCGAACAAAAAAAACTTCAATCCACATATTCGGGTTTCAGAGCACCGATATGTTCGACTACCATCTTAGTTTTCGATTTCGTTATCTATTTGATTTTCTCAATACAACAATACCTTTACCTCTCTTTGACTAATTAACACAGTAAATTAATTAGCCAGCTAAGTTATTAATTAATTAATCAAATCCCCCTCACCAGGGCGAGTGCGTGGTGCAGCCACGCGTTGTCCGCCGCGAACTCCTTCTTCACCGCCTGGTACTGCGAGTGCGCGAACGCGTTCAGGCCTGTTGTTATTATTATTATTGTTATTATTTAAACGATCATAAGCCTAATTAAGAAGACCAGCACACGTTTCCTAAAAAAACACATAAAAATTCGCATTGGTAGATTTTCCAAATCTCTTTGAAGAATTAATTAAAATCCCCATTCTACCCAAGTCATGTATCACTGCTGCTACCTCGGATCACCGGGGCAAAAATCAAAAATTATCCAAATTATGAAACACGCATTCATTCTATTTCTTTCCCACCCACCAGACCATACCCGTGTTCCGCTTCCGCTAATTGGTTATTAATCACTAAGTTGGTCTTCGTAACTCTATCGTTGATCTCTGCCCCACTCACCAAAGAGGAAGGCCAGGTCGGCGAGACGGCGCATCTGCATCTGCGGCGCCTCGGGCGAGTAACTGCAAATATATAATTAAAAAATAAATGAATTAAAATTATCATAATATGACCAGCAGCATGTTTGCTTCAAGAATCACATATCTGTTCGTTACCTCACCATTGGTTAATATATGGGAGTAAAAACAGAATGATTCGAATTCAGGTACGCCCTTCCCACTTCATATTCGCCACCCTTTTTATTTCAGCCTTCCTACAACCTCTCATTCCAACTCTCCTTTTCAATACCAGTTCATCTTTCTATTCACTCACCTCACACTAGCTCCTCCCCCTCCACCCGTCCCATTCTTCTCCCCTCCTGCTCCTCCTCCTCCCGTTCCTCCTCCACCGCCACTCCCTCCGCCGAACCACTTCTTCATTCCTGAAGAAGAAGGCCCAATTATTTAAGATATATTAGTTATTTAATTATATACAGAGCACAAGTTCGATGTATCAACTGATGCCGAAGAAGTCCAGTTTATGGTGGCTAATGGAAAATCGAAAGTGGCTTTCCAAAAGTACAAAAAATGAACGGATGCTACCGTAGCTGTTATCCTCGACCGTATCAACACTATATGAATCGATACGCCTTCCTCCTACCGTACCCTACCGTATTCCACCCCTACCGTACCTGACGCTAGCGACCGCGAGATGCCTCTCCGGCCCGCCACCGCCTCGTTCAGCGTGCGCATCACGCGCTCCGCGTGCGGCACCTGGAAAGGGAGGAATATCGATTATTTCCAGATTGCGACTCCACCGTAATCCATGTGTAGTTTTTGCCACAAGTTAATCACATTATTTTTATCATTGAGCTTTCTGAAACTATCAATGCAACAAATACTTACTGTTCCACTTATACTTCACTCATAAATCTACTGAAACCCAATAACACATGTCGCATAACAAGATCAAAGAGGAGAAACAAACCATCTTCGATTACCCTTCCTGTTCGTGCTTGTGCGGTAGATTCACCACCGCCATGACCAATCACTGTTTCACCTGTTCTACTTTGTCAGCCACGAACATTGAAAGCAATTCCGTTTCTTTTTCCGACACTCAAAAATACAATCTCCAAATACACATCAGTGCCTCGCGTATTCCTCCATCCTATATATATGGGCTTGCGCTTAGCTCATCTGGTGTTTCACGCATCCTACATTTCTACCATTTATCCAATGTTCCAATTGTTCGCTTCAATGTCGGCTATTACAATTCTACACAAAAGCACACAAATAAGAGTCCTATATTATTCTACAGTACTCCTACCGTAACTCTTCCCCTTACCATACCAAGGAGTTCCTCGCGTACTCCTCGATCAGCCGCGTGCACGCGTCCTTGTCCGCCTGCGTCGTCACGCGCCGCGAGTCCGCGCCCATCCAGCGACCTGGAGGAGGAGATGATAAGAGTAGGAAACAAAGAGGTCCATATGAATGACCGGCGTATGAAATGAGAACATTTGTTGGTTATGCGTGCAACAAGCTCCAAGAAATGAATTGAAACAGGTGGCTGATATCAAGAAGACAACGAAGCCGACATTGATCGAGGAGTGAATGAAGCTCGTGAAACGTCACATTCGCAGTTACATATTTTTAAGGAGGATATAATCAGCCGATCACAATCCAATATCGACTTGCTTTTATACGAGCTTTTTCCCAGAGTGTATACCTAACATTTATCAGGAGAAAGGGAGACGAGAAATTCGGTTTTAAATATTTTAGAGTCAGCCTTGACCAGACGATCACAAACGCTCCACCACTCGCCCTATCATTGACACCTTGAAACATCACCCTTCCCAGATTACGAACAAGTCTCCAGATTGGCACTCGTATTTTCACTGGAATCCTATCAACGAAAATTCGTTCCCGCACTTCTCCTGCTTCATGTTCTCAACAAATTCACTGAACAGAACTACACGCAATTAGATGTCTCCTCCGGCATTACAATACCAATAATAATCAATCAACTCACTCTCGGGCGACAGGGGCGGTCCTCCGACGGGCGAGAGTGGGTCGAGAATGGGCGACTGCTGCTGCTGCATGGAGGTGGCTGCAATGGGATTGGATAGCTGTCTAGGCGAATGCTTCGTACAATTAAGTAAGGATCCGACGTGGCATCGACATAAAGAATCAATTATTTCTTCCAGCGGCTCACCCGCTTCTCATATTCAGTGATCGCACAATTGATTGCTCTTCCGAATCCATCGTTTCAATCACAACGACCCAATAAAGCACTTCCCGGTTACCCAGTGGTTTGGTCAGTCGATCAATAAATAGCCCGATTCAAGCAAAATATTTTAAACTTTTGTGTCCACGCTACTCTCTTGTTTCATCAGTCCATGTCAGAATCCGAGGAGCCATCAAAACAATCTGAGAATCACACATGGGCTAGAATAAATTCCCAGCTCCTCTCCCGTTTCAACCGATTCTCTAATTCGAGGATCGCGCAATCGCTCACTAGATGAAATATTCCTCTTTGAATCACAACAACCCTAATACAGCTCACTTTTCGAGTGGCTCAGCAATTACTCTTCTGCATCAGCACCCTCACAATACCAATGTTTCACGCTGTCCATGTAAGCCCGAGTGGTCGCACTGCATTGATCGTGCATACGTTCGCGTATAAAATCTAACAATCCCATTCCAGCGACTACCCCGCTTCACACTCTTCTCTTATTCATTGACCATACCCTAGTCTGCTGATATTCTTTTCAATCTTGTTAGTTTGCAATAACTACAACTCCTCTCCCCCCGCATCTTTAGCTCACCTCCCTCTCCTCCTCCTGCAGCAGCCGCCGCGTACTGCATGGACGGCGACGTGGTCGGGGGCAGCACTGTCGAGGGCGAGGCCGATGCCGCCGACGAGATCGAGTAGGACGACGAGATGGTCGTGATGCCGATCGAGGGCGTCGAGGGGGAGGTCTGCAAAGGGGGTAATACTGTAAACATAACTGAAATAGTTTCGCGCACAAAATACAAGTTCATACATCTGCGTTTCATCGGGAAGATGAGATACCGAAGGGTTACTGTTGTCGCTGCGAGGTTTATCACGTTCTCACCAAAAACACGAAAAAAATCAAATAGCATGTAGTCTACACATTGTTCCAGAACAACGACAATATTCATTGAAAATAGCAACCGGCGCTCACTAGTTTCACTAGAGGTACAAGATCGGGCAGACCTGCGCTACCCCAGTCATTGGAAGATTTACTGACTAAAATTAATAATGTTCAACCGTACCACTCTCCCTCGCTTCCATACCCCAGTCTCGACTTACCGGTGCGGCTGCAGCAGCTGCGGCCTTCTCGATGAGCGACAGTCGTGCGCGTTCCAGTCCCGCCTCCAGTATACGGTAGGCAGGCAGGCGGGAGGACCACGGATCGGGTGAGCCCAGTCTGCAATCGGCGGAGATTATGGTAGGTTAGGGAAGGTTACCAATTTAGTTTGGCGCACATCAACAAACCCTAATTTGTGAATGTTGAATAATGTTTCATAGATACAAGATGAGCTGATCCGCGCTGCTTGAGCAATAGATCGTATACATTATTTTTCAACAAAAAAGTCATGCGAACGTTCCCCCGCTAACTATTTCACTATCACTATACACACTTCGTTTCCTGTGATCAGAGATATTCGACGGATCCGTAACGAAACGAAAACTTAAATGTATGCTTTCCACATACCACCGTTGCTTCACTCTGATTCCATAATCCTTTCCTTACCCAAATTCATTCCTTGACGCCCTGCTCACTTCATCTCTCACATCAGCCCTTCTACCTTACAAAATCACTATACCCGTCGATACCCGGCGCTTCTCCGTTTGATTGCTGCTCTATTATTCATCTACGCACTCATCTATCGATATAGCGGAGCCCTCAAGTACTACAATTCCTATGTATCCATTTACATCTATTATTCCTTGCTTATCAATTCTAAAGATCCCGTCCCTTCCCCGTTCCACTCACCCCTCATCCTCACTGGCTGCCGTCCTCACTCCATCCAACCTCAGCTGGCTGCAGCTCTCGATACCGTACGTTGAGCACATCTGCGAGAAGATCTCGCGAGATCTGACAAGTATCGATTAATTGATCGATTGTAAGCAATATTATTCTCCGCCTACAGACCTATGACTTGTAATCCAACGTTGCTACCATGTTTAAAGCATTGAGAAATATCCAGAGATCACGATTGCATTTCCGGAACCTACATGATTCTTATATTCTTAAAGAAGGAGTGGCACGACCATCTGGCTAACTGAGTTCTCGATGGGGGATGGTGTGGAGTAGTTACCCGATCACATTTTCGAAACTCCCATGTGACCATTTTAAGTTTGAGCTCAGTTATAAGCGTTTGGCTGCCTGCCAACCGGGCCTTGCGCGCAGGCACTAATCCGAAATGAGAGAGGGAGAGGGGAAATAAAGAGACCATGCATGCAAATCGGCGTGCGCCGCTCGATTATTACAATTGAGAGGGCGGTCATGCCTCTACTCCTTTAACGAGACCACACTATACCAAATGACGAGCTAGTCTACAGTATATTGTCTCAACTATACACCGTACCTCTGTTCCTCACTTCCCTCGTACACGATCACGTAGTGCTTGAGAGTGGCAGGCGTGGTCCATGCGGGGCGCGCGCAGTGAGACGGAGCGAGCGAGATCCCGTCCGAGGAGTGCTGTAGAGGGGATTAATTAGTATTTACCTAAGTAATTAATCATCCCTAGTTTCAATGTCAGCAACATTTCAGCTGCTCCCTATTTGACAAAAGGAACCTCTAATAAAAAATCAGCTTGATTTGTGAATTTAAAAGAAAGAAAAGGAATCAACCACAGCTTGACTCCAGTGTGAATAATATGGGCACTAGTGTTGTTAGATCGAATTATTCTTATTCGAGAATAATTTTCATATTTTGTTCGAGAATGAGTTTTATTCTCGAATACATTCTTCATTTTATTCTCGAATGAGCGGGCACGTACGAATCGTATTCGAGAATTAATTTGCATTTATTCTCGAATATTATTCCGAATCGAATTCGAGAATAGCCAGTTCATTTCCCAC
>LS564119.1:74472-120499 GCA_900490775.1 Pristionchus maxplancki | reverse complement strand
CGAATAAACAACACTAATGGGCACTATGAATCCACCATTTCACAGGAATAACTGTTCTACTAAGTTGTAGCCCATCACAAGCCCCAACAACAAAAATACACAAATCGTGTTAATGAAGCAAGTAAGTTCATAATTAATTAATAAACTAATTAACCGACCTGCTGCGAGTGCTGCAGCTGGATGAGCTGGCTCAGACTGGCCAGAGGGTTCTCGTCGCGAGTCGAGACGAAGAAGACGCACGAGAGGTACGATCGGAACGTCTCCTGCAAATAATATTACTGATCGCTTTACATAAGGCACAGTTGAAAAGGGTGCCCAAAACCAAGGCATGGAGAGGTGGCCGAGTGGTCTAAGGCGCACCTAAGGTATGATCGCGAGGTCGCTGGTTCGAATCCTACCACCCGCCAACTTTTTTTGCCAAGTTTTGCCCATTTTTTTCCAAGAATTTTCTGAAATCCTAAAATCTTGGCAAAAGTGTTTGCAAGGGTCGGGATTCGAACCAGCGACCTCGCGATAATACCTTAGGTGCGCCTTAGACCACTAGGCCACGGCTCCATGCCTTGGTTTTGGGCACCCTTTTCAACTGTGACTTAAGGCTCGCTTCACATCCCTTTCTCATCTATGTTTCACCGGATCACCAAACAGACATTACACCAAGCAAGCCTAGTAACGATCCCAGATTATTTATATCAATAACTTCGACACACCATTTTCTCCTTGAGAGTATCTAATCAAAAATCCTTTACATATCTTCCACTTCCCCGCATGACATTGCTGCTTCATCAACTTCTCAAATAGCTAGCGATTTGCGAAAATAACTAGTACCGTTCTTTCGTCTTGTATAGAATATAATCACAACTCCTCACCTGGTCCACCGGTTCTGTCCACTGTGCGAGGGCGTCGTTGAACTGCTTGAGACTGCCCTCTACCGACCACACGCCCGAGGAGGAGGGCGCGAGAAGGGCCTGAATTATTTTTCAGTAGACGACTATCAAGCAGTGCTGATCCCGGTTCAGAAAATAGGTAGTACTACCTATGAAACACCAAATACGCGATGGGGTAAATTCAGCCCTGCCCTAGTGTCAGTACTCCCATAGCAGGGTCTGACAAGGGAGGAACGAAATGATTTACCAACGTATTTCGTGCATCTCGACTTTCATGTTTCGTGGAACTTGCTAAAAAAATGGGAAAACTGGGAAAAGCCAATAGTCTTCTCCAGCTTATGTGATAAAAAAAAAGAATAATTTCAAATATTTATGAAATTGTCGCAGCCTTCTACCGCATAGATAAAAAATGCAATGCGATGTAGGTATTTTTCATTGAGTAGATAGTTTCCAGGCAATGTTAGTGCCACCTCGACAGGCAGGTAGTACTACCGATGAAACAAAGATGCGAGCGGGGAGAATATCTTGCATTTCACTGATACATTACCTGCCTCGGCAGAAAAAATTGACTAGGCGCATTCATCGCTCATCTACGCAATAAGGCAAATATAATTTACAGCTACTTCGATTATTGACTACGTCCCGGTACAGCAACAAAAAGTTTTCAAGATGTAAAGCAGGAGCTGCATCAATATCAAGAATCGCTCAGCACCTCATGCAGCAAGTGCAGCAGCACCGCGAGAGCAGAAATTATAATCAGTATCCAAGGGTATCACATGCGGCAGTAAGAATCCTCTAACATGTAAGTCACCACTATGAAGTTCATGAACTATAACTAGGCAATTTCAACATTCAACATCTTAACATTCCCGGCCCCAAGGTGCAGTTGTAACACCTTTCTCGGTTTCTATGCAAAAGTAAAATTCACCTCATGCAGCACGTGTGGAGTACCGTGTGTGAGAGGAGGAAAAGAATCAACTACCAGCCAGTTTCACCTTTCAATCTCTCAATATCTCCTTCTACTCACATCACGTAGCAATCGCAATCCTTAATGCATCCCGAAATTCAAATATTTCTCACATGTCAGGGAAAATCCAAAGGAACTGGTCGCATCCTAGTTTCCTCATTTGATAAAACCAATCAGCTCATCTCATGCAGCAATAAGAACGTCATTCCAATGCTACCACAATCATAAAATCTCTTCTCACCTCATGCAGGACGTGCGGCAGTACGGTGTGTGAGAGGAGGAAGCCGTCCTTCCTCAGGTCGCGCACATCCAGAGTAATCCGAGAGGACACCGCCATCCCCGTTGATGGGTCCTGCGAGGAAGAGGATTACGGTAACGTTGTTTACGGGAGGGACTACGGTAACGCTATTTGTCGATAATTCCGGTTGGCGGATAAAGAGGTAACTATAAGAGACTACACTGGTTTGGTCATAGTTTTCAGAAAAAGCTGATTTACAAAAACAACAGAAACACGCTGTTGTACAAACAGAAACGCGAGGGATGATTCACGAATCGACATCGAACTTCAACGATATCTCGGTTACTATTTTACGCAGCATTTGCACCGCAACTCTCAATTCTGATACCCTCATACCCTGGACTGGACTTATCATGTTCTAAATGAAGATCCACGATTCTAGAAGCGAAGGTAAACTTTTCACTCACCCTGACATTGACAGTCGTAGTAGCGAAGGGCGCGAGCAGCTGGCTCATCGAGACGAATCCCTTAAAAAGCAATTTTATTAATTTACTAAAATTCTACTCTTGACTGTACTTCTGATCGCGATCTGGGCTACTAGCGATCAAGGATAAAGTAAAACTCCAGTTATTTCTGTCTTGTCGGGAGCCATTGATAAGCATATAACAATATTAACTTACTCGACCTATTTAGCCCGGAAGGGATGAGCATCATCTAGATTCTAAGGAAGAGTAGATACCTTCGATGCGACGAGGTCGTCGGCGCCGCGCGACGCCAGAAGCGCGCAGCAGGGCGCGGCGCCCTGAACTGGCGCCCATCCTGCGCCCGCCATCTTGTCGCGCTGAATCAATTAATCATCATGAAGCAAACAGAAACACGACAGATCAGTAGGTACAACACTCAAATCGACTGATACGCAACACGACTAGTGGCAAAACGACGAAATTTGACGAATTCTAATCGACAGTGAACAGCTCAAAACGGTAGGAGTGATTGTGAATGAGAATGATACGGATAGACCACGGTGGAAGGTGAACAAGAAACTTTACAATGCAGAAAACGAGTCCTACCTAATCAGAAATCAAAAGGAAACAATGAAACTGTGAACAGGCACGTGTGGGCTACACAGGCGGATGCGTACGAAGCAAAATGAAGAAAATCGGGTGATTTAAATGATGATAAAAGTGAAATAACCGCGAAATGTTGGAAGAGATCGCAAACTGGTGGCAATGCTGGTTCGCAGCGCAGGCGCTAAACCTAGGGATGCAGGGGGCGGAGCTTCATAAGGCGGAGCTAACGATTATTCGCGTACTCAGAATTGTTTTTTTATTAATTTAAGAGTTTTTAATTATTTGTTTTTTTATTTGTACTTTATGATCATGGATCCCACTTAAATAACTGACTTTCAAAAAAATAGTTCTTGTGATTTTAATGAATAATGGAATTCGAATACCGTAGTCCTGTGATCGAATCAACTTTAAATGGGCAAAAAGCGGCTTACACTTTTTCTTCTCTACTTTTTGTGATCCAATGGCCAATCAAGCGTGAAGTTACTCAACTGCTCAGTCTGTGTCACTGAGAATAGAAACTGAGCTAATCTAATTAGGCAAGTGCACGTTTTTCATGCGATCGCAGTCTAAATACTGTAGGGAAAAAGGTAGGCATACCGGTAGACACATTCGCGCACCAATGTGAGCCCCTGTAGGACTACAGTACTTAAGAAGAAGAAATTCGGTTCCATTACCCATGTTTGTGCAGCATTTGCCTTCAATGAACAATCCAACATCATCGCACATCACCGCATGAACTTCTGCTGTAGGAGCTCAGCTTTCCGTGAAGACAGCATTCATGTTTGCATTAACCTAATTGCTACTATATTTAGAGGTAAAGTATCCATCAGAGCACCTCAAGTTACCTTCCCCCTTCCAATCACTCCATCTCACGTCACCATCATTCCCGTTAGTGTAATCGGGCCTAATTCCCTCTTCCATGTTTTGTTTTGATCACTCCCCGTCCTGTTATGCCATGTTGCCCGAGCCTCTCATTTCGCCGGGTTTTAGTGCCGGACTACCGCAATCCGATGACCGTATCCCGATATCGGCGCTGGTTCAGTAAATGGGTAGGGATGGCAATTGAGACAAAATCTATTATTCAAGTGTTGCTTCAAGATTTATCTGAATGGATGTCCTCTAATAATCACGTTCACTACTCCAACCTCAATAAATAGATAATCTGAAACTCATCTTATCCGAAAAACAAGCGATTGCTCAATCTCGTATCCAAATCCCGTTCTTCTTCCTACACAAGCAGTAAACGAATGGTTGATATCCCAGGCAGGATGCAACTCAGTTCTCGATGCGCCCTACCGTATCTCTCTCGATCTCGGACATACACCGGGTCATACCTCTGATCGCATCTTCCGATACCGATCTCTCTTTCTCTTTCCCATCCCTTTCGCTGCCTCTCTCGCATTCCAATTAGGTCATTTCACTCTCTGAGAACATTAGAGGGCGCAAAGCGCTTTGTGTTCGCGATACCGTAGCTATACATACTGTAGTCAGTTCACGATTCAGCTACCGTAATCAGCTGTAGTTTCAATTTCGAAAATGCCGAAATCTCGATCAACCCCCCAATCGAGGAACTTCCATGTATAGTCAATCCTGTTGCCGTTGTTTCTTCCTAACTAATTCGGCATTCTCTCCTCCCTACGCCCATAAAATTCCTTCCTACTCCCCCACTCGCCCCTTGCAATCATGATCTAATGTTCGCTTTTTCGCCTCTTTTTATTGGCTTCTCATTTTTATTCGGCAACATTGCTAGAACTTAGGCGTGTCGGAGCAAGCACTTCCTCTTGCTAAGGGAGACAATTTCGTGAATGAAGCACCCGCTCTCTCCATTCTACACGCTCTCTCGTCTCTCTACCCTTCAATAGACAATTGTCTGAATTATGCATTCCATAGCGGCAACTTTACTTTTCATTGCTTGTTTCGTGCTTTCCTAATTTCGAAAACAAGGACAATTTGCGCCAGTGATACCCTCCCAGGTTCGCAACCTGTCTCCAGTCGCCAAATTCCTCAGCTAATTTGCGAAATTCACTCCGCTCTCTCCATTTCGCACGCTCTCTCGTCTCTGCGATCCCCCGATCTCGTGTCAAATGAAGAGAACACACACCTAATCACCAATCAACGCGCGCTTGCAAGGTGTCAGTCTCGATTTTCATCAAATTCAACCTGTCTCTCCTCGTTTCGCCTTATCTCTCGCCATTTCTGACTGGTGAGAGAGCGTGAGAAATTGAGAGAGTGGCTGATATCTCATCTCTGGCCGGTCATTTCCCCATTATCATCATGATCATCTCGCGATCCCCCTTGTCGCGCGCTGTAAACATACCCAGGGGGAGATTTTGTCTCCGCGATCCGGGATCTATCGATTTCCTTAGATCGTGTTAGGATGAATGAACTTGTTCATCCAAATTGAGTTCACTTCGTAATGATTAATTAGCAACTCACTTGCGAAATGTGCATACACATGAGATTTTCTATCTGATCCGGCATTGATCGATTTCCTCAGATTGGATGGGCTTTCCATTTCGACAGATATTTCTTCATCAGCTTATCACTTGCGAAATACAAATGAGAAAATTTCAACCCTGGTCCGTTCCCCTAAGTTTTCATTGAGATAGAGGTTTGTACTTTTCTCCAGCGCGCTGATAAATGTCAACTAAATATTTAGCCAGAATGCATTGACAAATCGCCGATGAATTCTTTCAAATGCAAATGATGTTTACTCAACAATCTGAGTAACTTACCTGGGGATATTCTGTTCCAGGATAAGGATTATCATCTCTCCATGTTTTCGAAACAGTACTCGATTCTCTGCGGGCGATTTCCACTCATCCGGTCATTACTCGATGTTTTCGCATTGAAAATGCCCTCGCACGTGTCTTTCTGTCTCCGATAGACTATCAGTTCTTTGACGTGCTCCGATCCCCTCAAGAGCTCCCTACAGTATCCGTCGAATACCGTATCCCACCGCATGCCTAATAATGATTGCCGATAATATCAATCGATACTTACCGTACTCCTACCGTAACCCTCCTTTCCGCTCAGGACCGTCCTCCGTCCCCTGCAGGACTCTTCCGGATGACTGATCTCCTCTTGCAACGATTGCCCCTGCTCGAAGACCGCAAGCAGAACCTCGCCCGATTCTACGAACGAGTGCGTATTTATTTATTTGTTTTTTATTAAAATGATTAAATTGAGTAGTTTCAATCGATGTCGATACAATATCAAAGACATGATCAAGCTGAAAATGTTAACTTGTTGTGAAACTCAATTGAATCCGAAACTTGTCGCACCTGAAATTTTTTCGGGTAATTCAAAACATTTCAATGGAGTCAAAATCGCTCAGACCGTCGCGGTCGCTTTCTTTTCCCAACATTGTCACGCAGATTCCATAATTTTGACTGCAACTGTATATAGCTAACAAAGCTCCTGGAAACGAATTGTAAAATGTTTCATGAAATTTCGAAGGACTTTGATCTTCATAATCACTATCTGTGAACTACTCCCTGATCCCAATCTCGCCTCTTTGATCTACTCTTATCACCATCGATCACTTATCACTAGGGGTCAATTAGGCACTCCCCTGCTCTCTCGCCAGTCAGAGACGATCAGATAGTGCGGCGAATGAAGAGACCGAGACCCCCGGGTGCGCGATCTTTAATGGACTGGAAACTGTTACTCTCCTAGTCTGGACTCTCTCACTTCTCCCTGCTCTCTCGTCATCATCGCAGTCCATCTTTCTGCATCACTTGCACTGCAGTTATCTCTTTTTTAAATGCTCTCTCGATTCTCCATACTCTCTCGTTGCTCTCCTGGATCTATCCAGTCTCTCACCTGTCTTGAGAGCATATATTTTTATTCATCGGTCAGACAAAGCCGGAAAATATCCGAATTCCGAGAACTGAATCTCCAGGACTCAATGATCTTCATAGTATAGATTCGAATCACCAGCACCAAACTCCTGCATTTTAAAAAGATTTTGTTGGCAAATCGCCGTATAATTGTTGATCCTTCAACGTTTTCTATTTCTGGTATCTCTGAAGCATATCCGAACCTTCATCAGCACTATCAAGCACCATAGGATAAGAAAGTAGCCCTGATTACGAAAAGAATACGCGCCCTAGAATCCTGGACTGCCTTTGCCTAGTCTAATTGTAGTCACAACTTCACCAGGATATTCTGCCTCGGTCCACCGATCCCCCGGCTAGATTGTTTTGAACTCAAATGCTGATTTTTTTGGAATACCCGAGCCAACCATTGCAGTGCTGCTCCTTATACTTCATCCATTTCTGTTCTATGTGCAACATCTCAGAGGCCTCTTCGAAACCATCACTTCATCTTCCTCCCCAGGATAGCCCACCTCGGTGGACTGATCCCCTCCCTGTCCATTGGCAGAGTGCCCTTCGAAACCAGCCCGCACTTTCCCTATTGTCTCTCCTTTGATCCCCCGCTCTCTCCCCGGTCAGAGATCTCTGCCCATATTGTCTCTCCTCTGATCCTTCGTTCTCTCACCCTCTCTCTTGCTCAGATTCTCCTCGATCCCCGTGCTCTCTCGCGCGCGGAGCTCCGAGTCAATGCGCACAGAGTACAAGACCCGCGTAACTCCTGTTTCATGCGAGGAGAGGACCGGGAGAGGAGGGAGAGGCCCACCCGTAATTTACGGGTATCCACTCTTGCGCAATTTCCTGTACTGTCTTCCTGTCTCATGTGTGACAGCCAGACCCTACAGTTTCTCCGTTCAGAAAGCAGTTCGGGATGCTCAGCTGGGACACTCCTTAGTTATTCTCTCTTGCGTAATTTCGAATGTGTCCTGTTTCTTAACCGACCCCTTCGTGAATGGGGCCGTTCCTTCTTCCTGAAACATTGACGAATTGCACAATGATATTTATTTTTATTACTAGCGAAGATAAGACTGAAAACGTATCATCCCGACTCTCCTTTAGATACCTGTGAAACATCTTCGAACCGTTCTCTCACCAACCTCACTCTTCATTTACGTTCATCGTCTCAAATTTTTCCTTCGATGTTGTACAACTTTCGATGCCTTTCCCACGTGAATTGAGCTCTGTCTATGATGCAACCACAATCCGGACCAGCCGCCCTACCCACTGCACTTTCTCCCATATCCCCTTTCCCACACTCCACCCACTCCTCCGCTCTTTGTTGCATAGCCTGATCTTGCCCTGCTCAGCTCAGACAACCTCAACAAAGCGCCTTGTACTATGCATTCCAGCTTTCTCATGGGAACATTGTCACAGTACGATCGTCAATCCAGTAAATCAACTTTCGAATATAAGCTCAGCCTGATCCTTCTGTCTAGAAGCCCAGAAAGTTGCCTTCCACCTCCAACAAAGCGCCTTGTGCTTCCATCATTTCTCATGGCATTTCCCACAGTGCCATCCCAACTCTATCCAATTCTCTTTGGCTTATCCTTCACTCATCCTCCAGTCCATCTTCCTTGATACTAATGCACACCCAGCGAACGAAAATCAGTTCCGGACTTGCTCTTCCTTATCCTCTCTCTCTCGAGATCTTTAATCCTACCCGTTTCCACTGATAAAAACCGCCTGTTCGGCGTTTCTTCCGGTTTGGACCACCCAGAGCAGCTACAGTCTAATCAGACATAAAAAGTGCCTGCTCTCCTCGATTCGCACGCTCTCTCGCCTGCACTCTCCCCATTTGCCCTTACGAATTCCTTCCCCGCGACAAGTTTCTTCCTGCAACAGGTGGCAATCAAGCCCATTTATCATGTCATACACATGATTGCTTGTGTATGACGTTGATAAGGCCCTTCCACAGACGACTTTTTCGACAACTAAAAAAGTTTCGAATGCGTTTCAACTCGCGCTTGTAACTCTAAGTAATCAGAAAGTGCAGTTCACCCCATGCAGATGCGAGTATAAAACAAATTAATAAATAAGTTTTAAAATTTTGTTCTTTCGAAACTGTCCGCAGTCACTCAGAGAGTGAAGGAGAGAAGGGTCTAGAGGACTACTCTCAGTTACATGTAATGGGGCTGTTAGTTCCTCCTCTAGACCTTTGCCCCTCTCTCCGAACGATCTATCGAGAAGGAACTGTGGCAGTTTTAGCGGCTGTTACTTCATGTTAACCTAAGTAATCATCATCCACTCAAAACCTGCGCAATAACCGAATCTATACTTTGCCCATCCCTCCTCAGCACACATTATGATTTGCACATGCTGACTCAACCTCATATTACCCAATGCCACTCTTCAACCCTGCGCTTAGCGACTGTTCCTCCTCCCTCCCACTCTCCTCAATTCACCTTCTCTCTCACCAATGAGACAGAACCAGAGACCAGGTAGACCGAGGAGGGTACCATCCCCCTCTTTTCACCCTCCAAGGCCGCCCTTTTGCCATAGGCTCCTCTCTTCTGTGCTATCTAGCGACGGTTCGGCGCCCATGGGTCTGGTAGACGAAACCAAGGACACCATCTTTCGAGAATGGGTTCCACTCCATTCCTCTCAATTTCAAACTCTTCCCTCCTTGTTCAGACAATTTGGTGCCTTCGCGTCTAGCTCTGTAGGTGCCGAACCCAGGGCTTTTAAAATCATCTTTCCTAATACACTATCAGCATTATTTTCATTTAGGCTTGTCAAATTTCTGGCCTATTTATCCTGAATAGTAAATCAAGGACCCTCCCCCACCTCTCTCGAATGGTACCGATCACTGCTGACACCTGAGAGAGAGTGGGTACACTTCAGGATGGCCTCCTTAGGTCCTCAAATGGGGACCCCTCCCCCCCCTCCTTCCCCTTCCCTTTCCGCCTTTACTTTCACCCCAATTGTTCTGAGATCGGTTCGGTTCTATTCGGGATCGGTTTGACCTGTACGGAGTGGGCCGAATTTCTCAAATTTTCGGTCTTTCGCAGTCCTTCTGATAATCTAGAGCTGCATTTCCTAGCAATTATCCTTCTCTTTTATGGTGGTTCCTATCTCGCGCGAGTCAAATGCAGCAGTCTCGAGTCGCATCTGCATCATTTATCACGCGATATCTTCTCTGCCCTCCTTCCTACTACAATTCTACGACAATATTAACAATGATTCACATTCCCGGAGCTGCACACTTATTACAAGAATGCATGACTAGATAACATCCCGCACTGCCCTTGGTCCACTAGTCTTCCCCGGATCGATCCTCCCTTTTTGCCCCCGTCCGATCGGCCCGTTAGACTCCCTCTTCCAATCATCAACTAACGACCATGGTGTTTTGCCCCGATCCGCCCCCTCTTTTTGACAAGAGAGGGAGAGAGATCTCTCCGATTCGCCCTCTCTCTGTGACTGACTAGCGTGCGGAATGGACAGATTCCGATCAATGATCTTTTGTATTCTCTCTCGTTTTTCAATTCATTTTGTAGACGGGATATCTGCGCCATAACGTTCAAACTCATCCTTCCTAGATATCTGTGCGGGTTGAAACGCATTCGAAATGCAGCTGGGTGATCCCTTAGCCTCTTTTGGATGCAAATTGCATCGAACCCGCCCCCATCCTCGATTTACCTCTGTGAATCAATCACTCGCTAGAGGCGCGAGGAGCCGGGTCAGATAAGGATCGCTGCTCCCATCCACCATCCCTCTCTATTTAATACACTCTTTCACCAGTCAGAGAAAGCGAGAGAGCACGCTATTCGAAGAGAGCGCCGCATCCAGCCCCCGCTCGGCCAGCCCATTTCTCACTCACCGACCTTAGCTGTCCCTCGCACAGTTAGACTGCCACTCTCTTCATTCCCCCTTGTCTCTCATCTCAGCATCAATCAGCTCCCCCAAATGTGACCTTCGCCAACACTTTTCTACCGTTTTCCCACCACTTTTTCGAGAGCGCCCTCTCGTTTTGCTATGCTCTCTCTCTTTGCTCTGACCGGCGAGAGAGCGTTTCCAATGGAGAGAGCGAGAGTGGGCATCTAAATCATGCGATTTGAGCAGGTAAACCGATCAACTCACTCCTCTCTCTCTCTCTCGAGTCGCCTAATTTCGTTTTCGCTCTTCCTGATTTGACCTTACTCGTTGAATTCTTTCCCAAGACAATCAACCTCGCTTTTTCTCAAGACCAACCCACCACACTGGTTATTTTCAATTGAAGAAGAAATCAAGTTAGTCAAATTAGCAAAGCCTCATCTCAATAATTTTTGAGATTTCCGTGAAACGTAACTGCCCTGCCATTGCACTTCCATTTCTAATCCACCATCTCTGCACCCCAAGTTCGCTCCCTTTCTCGTCCTTTTCCGTTATCTTCCTCCTGACCTTACCTTTTTCCTCCCGATTTCCATTGTCCGTTTTTTTGATTCTTTCATTGATCTCGCTCTCTCCAATCCCCGTGCTCTCTCACTTTCTATGTCTCACTAGAGACCATGTGAAATGAAGAGAGTCAGATCACATTTGCTCCTTTGTTATCCATGTAGGGGACTGCTCGTTCCCAGCTCCATTTCTTGAGAAATCACCTTTGTCCGACTCCTCCATTGTCCGTTTCTTCCCATTTGCCGGTTCCGGCTTCTTCGCGATTTTCCGGCTCTGAACTAAGTTTACGGCTCATCCACACTTTCAGCCGGCGAATAGTCGGATGGACGGACAAAAATCAGAATGAAATCGGTGAAAACGCGTGCGAAATTGCGCTTCCTCGCGTGCGAGTGGTCGCGAAATGTGAGTTTTCCATGGATTTCAGGCTATAAAATCGTCATTTTAGTCCATTTGAGACGATTTGAAATTTAAAAAAATGAAGTAATCGAGTGTGTTTCATGCGGTGCTTTTCATGATTAATGACGTCCTAGGTTGTTCGAGCAGAAATTGATAATCCGGGAAAAAACCGATCCATTCCAAGTCTAGTCAAAGACTGCTGTTGACCAACGAAAACCCTTGTTTACTGAACCATCTCCTAATCTGTTCGACTAGTTACAAGTCACGAGAGAGGACTATTCCATTCACCCCCACTCAATCATGACTCAGATATGGACTTTCCACGAATTCGCTCTTCTATCATTTTCCGACCTTCTCTACGTAGTTCACGTGACCTATTGTTAAGAAATACTTAAGCCAGTTATGCCAAGGATGAAAGATTAATACATCTGCGTGCTTGAGTCTTTGAACCCCTCGCAATTCCTAATTCTATCTCCCCCAGTCCGAACACTAGAACGAAGGCTTGCAAACCTATTGCTACATCAGAGTTCAATCGAACACCTTGCAACCTTTAACTGCCCCAATCAATCCAGACTAGAATGTTCAATTTTGTGCAGAACGTCAATCTTTCGAACACCTCTGCATCTAACTGCCCCAATCAAGACTATAATGACCGAATCATCATCACGTTGCAAACTTGGTCGATTGAACACCTTTGCAATCCCCGTTCTCTTAACTGCCCCCAATCAGAACACTGAAAGACCGGCGTTAGAGAAGGGGGAAAGTTGTGAAAAGGCGCGCCGACTCGATGGTAGACAATTCCCACTTGTAATTCCTGTTCGATTCTCCGCTCCTAGGTTGGCCTCTCCTCATTCCCCGTGCTCTCTCGTCTATCTGACCGCTTAGAAATAATAAAAAGTGCGGAGAGCCCTTCACCGCTCTCGAAAACAGCGCACCGAATGCTCATTTTGTGTTGACGCTGCGCGCTCGATGCCATTCGACCCCTTGAGTTTTCATTGTTTTACTGCATAGGAAGTTGCTTTCTTAGTGATGTTCCGCAAGGTCTTCCATTTTCATTTAGCAAGTTTCGAAATTTTGCACTCTACCCCCTGTCCTTAGTCGGTTCACTGCGGGCTCACTATTCCTGTCCCAAGTCGAATAGCCTTTGTCTCTCCCACTCTCATCCCGTTTCGCCGGACCACCCGCGGTGTTCACTATCATTTTGATTGCGAGGCCAGGAAGAGAGTGCAATGATTTGAGAGAGATCAGAGATAACATGAAATCGCGCGCGAGTCCTTATCATAATATGCAATTTTTCGCTATATCTTTCTAGCCGCAGCATCGTTTATTAGGGCTGTGGCCATTTAATTTACCAAATCGGTGGGTGACTTTCAGGCTCTGCATCATTAGATTTTTTTCGTTCAGCGATTCAATTTTTGATCCACTTTTCTCGTTCTGATCACGGCAAAGGAACATTCGCTAAACAAGTGAGCGTCGGAAATAGATTAGCGTGTAGAGAGATCGTAAAAGAATCGATTTGCGCAATGATAGCTCGGCAATTTCGTGTTAGCCCCTGCATCCAATCTGACTCAACATCTCATTGGAGATCTGTTTTCTCACTGGTAAAACATCGTCCGGAATGTTTCGCATGTTGGTTTTCGAATAACATCACTCCCAGTGTCGAAATCACACCGTGGCATAGTTGTTCTTTTCTTCCCCACTTTATTCTCTCCTCTTTCTTGCTCTCTGACCTCCCATCGCCCATTAGAACCGATCAACTCTCCCACGCCCTTTGCCTTTTACTCGATTTCAAAGTCAGTTTCCGTTTCAAATCTTTCCCAATTCCTTTCACGAACCGTCTCTTAGCATCAGTAACTGGTTGTTCTGTGATACTGTGCGGTATAAGGAACGGCTCTCTTCATTTCGCACACTATCTCGCTCTGACTTCTCATTAGGTAGATCAAGGAAGCTTGCTCTCTCCATTCGGCACGCTCTCTCGTCACTCTGACCCGTTAGAGACCATGCAAAATGAGGAGGGCCAGGAACGGGAATGGGGCGAGATTGTGCCTTATCTCCATTTCGCATCTTTTACTACACTGGAAGAGGAGTAGACTGGTCTTGGTCCCCTCTGTCTCTCTCCATTTCGCCCGCTCTCTCGTCGGTCAGAGTGAGCGAGAGAGCATGGAGAATGGAGAGATCGCTCCTTCCGTGATTCAGCCAGTAGTCATTCGACTGAGATATCCACAGGTGAGGCGACCATTCGCGTGTTTCGTCATTATTAGGTAATTTGCTCAATCGCGCGACTATTATTGTATTTTCTTGGTAAAACACCGTTATTCGACATCCATTAAATTCAACAACGGTTGCGTACCAAGTAACTTTCTTGAAACACAACCGTAATCTTGACCATATTTGCTGCAGGAATCCGAGTTCTTGTAATCTTATAGTAATAATCATTTTTAGCTCACCCAAAATCTCAGATATAGTGCAATTTAAAAGTATTTTTAATCCTGATAATTGCGAGTTTAAAGTTTAAACTTTAAACTCCTCGTAATCACCCTTCCCTCCTTCCCTCCTCCTTCTTCGCAATGACCTCCAGCTGATTCGCAATCTCCGTCCATAAACCCAGTTGTCCTCTATTCGGCTTTTCCTTCCCCGGATCGACTCTCGCTTTCTCCTGTTCTCTCGTCGGTCAGACAGAGCGAGAGATCATGGGAAACGGAGAGAGCGCGCGCTTTTTCCTCTTCCCGAGATAACTTTCTCCTAATCCTTATCAACTCTCGCGAATTCTTCTCTGGGAAATGATCCAACTCCTCATTTTTCCGTTTTTTCCTCTTCTTTCTGTTCAATTTTTTCCGTTACGGCCTTCGACCTGTTCTCTGACAAAACCAACACCTTCTTTGATCCGCTTTTTCGCTGAGAATTTGGCGCGATAATCAACGGTTTGTGACAAATGGCATCGATTCTCCTCCTTTCACCTAGCCTCTAGGCGGTCAGAGAAGGCGAGAGAGCACGCGAAATGAGGAGGATGCTGCCGTAGCTAGAAGGGGATATCCTGTTCCGTATGGCATGGGGAAGGAGGAAGAGCCAGGGGCTGTAGCAAAGAAATGTGGAGTTAATGAAGCGTTAAATAGCAATTGCGAAATGTGTTTGGTGTAGGCGGATTGTGGTATTTGGTTAAGGACGGACTGCAATTCTAATTGATTTCAGCAAACTCGTTTGGTTCAATACATTGAGTTGAAACGTATTTGGATATCACGATGCATTTTATTGAAGGGTACAGCGAGGACTATGTAACCCACACTGAATTTTTTCAAATCCGCGTCTAGTTTATGGCATCAGAGAGCACTTAAAATATAGTCAGGAAGAAATTAAGGAAGCGGTCAGAGGGTCTGATTTCCTACGAGATCGTTGGCATGCTGAATCAACCCGATCGGACGAAATATTGTACAATTCGTCAAACTGGCAGGTGTTTATCCTGTAGTCATGGGTAGGAATGGCCCTAGTTAGGAAGGAAGGAGGATAGGTGAGACCGGAGGGTCAGATTTCTTAGAGATCGTTGTCATGCCTAATGAAGCGTACCAGGGGAGGCGCGCGCAGTGTCGGAGTGTTTGCTCGCATGTATCAATTGCATCGATCGCTTCCCTGTTTGAACCTACGATTACGATTGCTGATGATAAGTCCTTTCCTCGTTCTTTAATCTCTTTTTCAACTCATGACTGCGTGTTTTATAACGAGCTGTCTATCTGAGATTTCCGATAGGTTTGTTTGATATTTTTATAAACGAGGAGTAAAACAGGGATCATCCATTCCCTTCTCCTCCACAAAATAAGTATCCCATGAAACACACCGATCGCTCTGTTGTCTGCCAATGCAAATCGCCTCGAATTGGCCTGTTTTTCTCCTCGAATTTTGCAACTCCTCCCTCTCTCTGATCCTCGCGCCTTCTTGCTCCAAGAACATTATTCAATCGGAAGAAGACCACTGACTCATCACTTTGCACCTTTGAGAATCCTAATTTCATTCTATCGTTCGTTGCCTACAAGGCAAAGGGCGATGAGTCACTCGTTCCTCAGTCTTTGAAACTTTCGAAATCCTCCCTCACTTATCTCATTCACGGATCTTGTCACGGCCCCCACTAACATCGTAGTTTATGAGTGGCGCGAAGGCGAAAATGAGCTCTGCCTCTCTCCATTTCGCCCGCTCTCTCGGTCGCTCTGACTGGATAGGGGACAGAGTTCATCACCCGAAAAACGGGCGCCCCAGGGCTCCCTTATCCTTTCCATCTTAGGAACGCGTAGAATCTGTGCACTACACTACCTTTTCCGTATTTTATGTATTTTATATTTTTCAAAGTTTTCGAATCATTTACAACGATTTACTTTCGCTCCTTTCTACCGACAGTTGCATAATGCCGTTCCGGCCTTGGCAGTCTTCTGACTCTCTCCATTCCGCACACTCTCTTGCTCTGCATGATCGGGTAGAGAGCATGTGGAATAGAAAGATTAAGACCATGGCAGTCTGTCCCAAATGCGATTAGGCGATTTTCCGATAAGTCGCCTCGCTCAAGGGCCTAGGTAGCGCTCAAAACCGCAAGTACGAAATTCGTTCCCGTGATCAGTTGTGTTTCACGGCGCGTTTACTATCAGAAGTCGAGTACAGAAAATGATTGAAGGCAGTAAAAAGGTCCAAAAGTAACGAATTTCATTTTCTTATTCGGTAATTAGCTAATTAATTAACCAATTAACTAATTGCAGGTGTGCATGTCAGTAGAACAACAACGGCCGAAGGAGCAACGATGTTTCCGCTTCTTCCACGTGAAAAGTCTCTCGATCGGTGTGGCGGTGGCTGAGATAGTCATCATTCTGTGGCAGGTACGCTGATTAGCTCGCTGATTAATCAGATATTTCGCTGAATCATGAAAATACAAAGTAATATTACTTATGGGGTCCATTAGAAAAAAGTAAACGACGTTACTTTCACATGAAAAAAAAATCTGTCGATAGGATTAGATAGTCATTATTTGATTAGTTGATTAAGCTGATTAGTTGATTAAGTTATCAGTTAGGTTATCATAAAGATTGAACTTTCATAGTTTTCATTGCAGGCGCTAGTCTCGCTGTCTATCCTCTCCTCTTCCTCCTCCACCCACTCCCTTCTCTCTTCCTCCATCCATCTCGTGGTCCTACTCCTATCACTCACAGCCATCACCCTCTTGTTATCAGGTGAGGTAAAGGTAAAGTTGCAACCAGAATGAAAGCGTTATTGCAACCAGAATCAGTATTATCAGGTGAGCATTAAAAATTGGATGTCTTTGGGCATTTAGCTTCTAAAATATTGTTAATTCTTGAGACAAGCTGGGAGATTAATCATTTCTCAATGAACACTTTGCATAGGGGCACCACGTGAAACACAATCGCGCCCATTCTGCTTAATTATTTTGTTCAATCGAAAATAAAAGAATTTTAAAAAAACATAAATAAATTGCAGGAATTCTGTGCCAGACGCCGATGCTGCTCATTCCGCACTTGCTGATGCAGGTGGGATTGAATTTATTTTTATTAATTTATATTTTATTGGAAGCTCGACCAAAAAAAATCAAAAGTTCCACACTGCTCTCAAATTTGAGCACATTTTGAAGCATACCTGAACGTTGTTGTAAGATATTTGGACAACATTGCCGGCGAAATCAGAGGGCATTATTGACAGGACGAAATCAATAACTGATTTTATGGTGATCCTCTCCTCCCTCTACACTATTTTTCCGTAAAAAATGTGCAGTAGTTCGACTCAATCGACAACTAATTTCATTCCAGGGTCTCATCATAGTGACCCTCTTCTCCCTCTACACTCTTTGTTGAGATCGCATCCGAAAATCACAAAACATTACCGTGACAATTTGAGAGTGTTCCAATGGGTACAGAAGCAGCGTCCCATGTCAGCAATTTCAGTACAATATTCCAGGGTCTCATCATCGTGACCCTCTTCGGTCTGGCCCTCTTCTCCCTCTACACTCTCTTCTGCGGCACTTCCGTCTCCCTGCGAGTGATCGTGCAGTCCGTTGACACTCCTGCCGTCGTGTGGAGGGAAGGCACGCGGAGTACGGTGGCCATGGAAGTATTGAGCAAGTGAGTTTGACCTACCGCACCGAATACGGTAGTTCTGGGGATACGGTAATACTGAGATACTGTAGGAGTGGCGTCATTGTGATCATGCAAATGTTGAGCACGTGAGTTTTGCATACCGTAGAACCTTAGCATAGTGCTGTAGTGATAGACGCATGGCATTGTTCAATCTGCCCGTAGTTCACTGCCTTGTTATCGAAATATAACCTAGAATCCGGGCTTTCCGGTCAACCTCTGAAGTAGCCAGCTTCAGTTTAATTTCGAAGCATAGCACGGTAGCTTCAATCAATCGACAACTGACTTTATTTCAGAGCTCTCATCGGTCTACTGGTCATCGTCACATTGTGCTACATCTTACTGATGATGATTAATGTGAGATTTATTTTTAATTAATTAAAAATCGAAAATAAAAAAAATAAAAAAAATAAATCAGACCGTGACCGCACTAACTTTTTAATCCCCCTAAACTCGTCTGGCTATCACCAAACTCGACGATGAGCCATCGCTCGTGACCAGCGCGCTATCAAAACCGCAAACACGATTTTGATAAAACCGTTGACTCTCTCCATTTCGCGCATTCTCTCGCCCTCAGAATGATCATAGCTCAGTGTCAGAGAAGCGGAAATAAGGCAGAGAAAGAGGGGAAAACAAACACAACTCATCTGTGAGTAGGAGCCGTCTCGCTTTCGCGTTCGCTGTAGTATTTCCCCTTTTTTGGCGTATTTTTCCTAATTCCGCGGTTTTGACTGAGCTTATGCCCACTGCTCATTCGCAGAGTTCTGATTTGATTGTATCGTTGTCCTAAAACACCGGTGAGAGACCGTTATCATTGCACTCGGTAGATCCGCTTTTTGCAGACCCGTGAAACTCAACTGAACTGCTTACATTAGAAGTACCAGCTCTCCATCATGTTCTACTAGTTTTGCATGCATTTCTTATTTATCTGGACAGGTGAGCATAGATTGCCTTATCATCAGGAGCATGAGAGCAGTATTATTGCACCGTTCTTTCCCTCTCTTGAGTCCCCGCTGAAACTCAACCAGTCACTCAATCGTCTCAATAATTTTACGATCTACCTCTAATTCGATCTTTTTGCGCCAACGAAAATTGGACGAATGATTCTACTCAAATGTCTATACTCACTCGCTCATCTCTTCGACCAGAGAGCACTGCAAATCAAGAGAGTCAGACGATTGTCAAACGTTCGAAAATTGCGCGCGGTCGCTTTTCTCGATTACTCATCGCTACCTTTGCACTGTATTGATCATCTATTGAGTGGCAGACCCTCCTCAATTCGCGCGTTCTCTAACAGTGCATAGAGTGCGAGAGATCATGTGAAACGAAGAGAGCCAGAGTAGCCACAGATCGAGAGAGACAGCAAGTGAAATCAAGAGACGTTTACTCGTATTTCGAAGTCTATTGATGTTATTGCGCTGCATTAATCACTGCATTACTAGAACTGAACAGGAGCTGACTCAGCAATCAGAGCAACGCTCCTTATTTCATCCATTTACTGACGTAACTCAATCACTCAATGGATGAATCAGTTCATCAATTGCTCGCGCATAAATCAACGGTGTTTCCTCGTGATTCCTTCTGCCTGCGCAACTTAGCTTTGCAGGGGTGGTTAGTAATCTATCGGTGTCTATTACTAAACTCTGTGGTCACGTTCTGATCTATGGTACACTTAAACTCGAATAAAAATCAGTCATAATGACAAACATGATTTTGACCGCATAACTATTGGTCGAAGATAACTTCTGAACCAGTGAACAGATCTTAGAAATGATAGATCAAAGATCAAGCTCAAAGATCAAAGATCAACTCCTCAGATCTGGACGTTTCACGTCGTTCTCGACTGCTATCGATGGCTTTCGACGCAACTTGAAGAGAAGCAGGCGGCCCTCTCATCCTGTCTCTCCTCCACTTCCTCCTCCCAACTGCCCATGCCACCGCCCAAGTGCGCGCCCGAAGACGGCACTGATCTTTGATCTTTAGATTTTCGAAATGTCAAGCTCCGCCCACTTATTAGCTCTTCTTCCGATCTCATCCTTCCGTTATGTGCACTTCCCTCTGACTCCGCCCACTTCTCATCTGTACGAGTAGACCGATATTTCCTTGCTCCGGCGTGCTATCTTATCGTTGCCGCCCTCACGTTCTAGCGTCCCCCCAATTTGGGATCTAGCTCCACGCTTGATTCCAATTTCTGGGCGTACACCAGACCTTTTTTTGCCTTATCTCTGACTCCGCCTCCCTCTTTTCTACGAGTAACCCCGTCCCTCCGTCCATATCCCTCTCGCCTGCTCCTACTCCCATTGAAACTGACGGGTTTGTCGTATTTCCCTTTCCAGAGCCTCCTAATTTGTTCGATTACAAAATGTATTCCCGATTTCTTGCCATTTCGATCGAATTCCGTGTAGTTTTCTCATTTCGCGATTTTCCTTCGTTCTCAAGGAGATAAATCGTGTGCGATTGAATTTCATTTTGTTTCTCATCAATCAAAAACGGCGAGAGAGCACGCGAAACGCGGAGAGCGCGCCAAATCTCGAAAGGAATCAGCCGAATTTGTTTGCCTTTTCTTCGGTGCATCATCATCAGATTTCTCAGCCGCCTCTTTAGCAAACAGATTTGGAGCGCAATCTCTTCATTTTCGTGATCACTTGGATGTCAGAGGAGCGAGAGAGCGTGCGAAATCGAGAGAGTCGGGGGAGGGAATTGATATAAACCTGGGAGGGATTAGATCTCCTGATGGTCTAGCTGCGGATCTATGAAGTGTCTTCAAAGAATAGAAGCATTTTGATGTTCGTCCATTATCATTTTGATATTTCTGACCTTTTTCTTCTCATATTATTCTGATCATCCTCATGTTGCTAATATTTGCATGTCCATGATTGTTGCTTGATCTCTTTTGACTGACATCTGATCCCATTTGTTAGTGTTGCGAGGGATACGCTCTCTTTCTGACCACGATGCTGATCTTTAATGTCCATCAGCCTTTGCAAAGTTGTGAACACGGAAGATCAACGTTATCAGCGAGAGTCCATTCATTTCCGTGAGGTGACCATGACAATTCCCCACTGATTGCAATCAAAGATTCTCAGCACCCAAACTCGGCTTCTTTTCTGCGGCTTTGCTTGATCTAGAAATCCGGAAGTTTGAAAACAATTCACATGCGTCATAGCGTTATTCATAAGAGTAATCCTCCTAAGCTGTTGTGATAGAAACAAGGAATCTTTCTCGCTACCGTTTGATATTATTTCATTACAAAGGCTCTTGAATTTCCATTGAATCATTAATAGTTTTGAGGGCAAAAACTGATATCATCACCATGAATTATCGAAATGCTATATCATAAAACGCTTCATTATTGACGAGTAATGCCGGTGCCTGATCTGATATGATATTCTTCCATTGCATCCATTACAAAAGCTTATTTTGAAACGTTTAATTGCCGGCTAATGAATCATTACTGCAATAGATTTTGAGGACAAACAACTGATATCACCAGTATGCATTACAAATGCATTATCATACAGCGCGTCATTCCAACGAGTAATCCCACCTTCTAATCTGGTGTGAGCAAGAGAGAAACATTGCATTTTCAAAGCCGGATCTTTAAAAATTTCAATTGACAGTTTTCTTAATTTTCATATGATCCCGTTCATTTTTTTCTTCATGATCATTCAATTCATCGATGATAACGATTGAAAGTGCATTGGAGACTGGAGGGTATGGTGTCTGATCAGCTAGATATTCAGCTGATAAGAATGTTAACAATTATTATTTGTCTAGGCCTGAGGCTTGGCGAGATTGCAAGTGGCTTTGCTGAAAATCCATTCTTCCTATAAAATTAACCGCATTGTGAAAATAAGTAGCTTATCGTTTACATCAGTTTGCTATCTTTGACGATCGGAAACATTACCCACTAAATTCTGCGAATATCATCACTTGCGAGTAACCGCGGCGCATAAGAGAGTCTGACTAATCGTGAAACATGACAATCGTTTGACCGTCACTCCCCCTTATCTTATCATATTTTTGTTATAATATTATTCATCATTACGTACTTGTCAACACAACCATTTAACCCTTCCTCAGATGCTGTTTAAAGACTTATTTTGAACAGATGTAGATGTAAAACAATAATAATAGTTGGAAACAATCAGTCATGATGTCTCCGCCTTATCTTATCGATTCACTGTGTCATCCATTGCTCATTTTCACCCAACCGATGGGTATACCCCTCCTTACGTGATTCATATTAGCAAGCTTTTTCGCACTGCAAGTAATTAGACAGCGCGCACGACTACTCATTCGGCGCGCTTCCTTGACTATCTAATCATCGATCGAATGCTAGTGATTCGTACACCGCTTCTAAGCATTACTAATCGAACATCAGGTTCTATTGCTTGTGTCAGGTTCTCATTTGGGTACTGCTGAACCGGAAAAAAAGCTCAGCTCATTTTAGAAATCAATGTTTCATCCCTCATCATTCCTTTCATCCCCAGCTCTCTCTCCTCATTCCACCCGCTCTCTCGTCCTCTCTACCCTAGAAGATGCTCAACCCTCTGATCCTTCTCTGTGCTTTTGCCTCTCCTCTCGCCTCTCTTCTATCGACGCTGAGTCATCCTCGATGCGTTGTGAAAGAAGATCATTCCTTGATTCACAGCAAAACGCGCTCTCGCCTTTTTTGTCGAGTGAAAATAGCGCGTTTGTTCACCCAAACTTGATGCGATAAGCTCAGATTTCTGTTGTTCATCCATTCTTTAGCTAACAAATAGCTGTTTTATCGTTGCAACTATCTCGCTCTATTCTCTTCATTATTCATTTCGATGCGTTGACGTGTTAAAAAGCGTCCAACAAATAGCGGTCATTCATAATTCGTTTGTCCTATCGATCACCCCCTCCATCCCTCCCTCTCCCAATATCCACCCAGCCATCTATCTCACTCTTTCTATCCAATCCACATCGACAAATTTGCTCTCCCCAATTGAACCCCCGCCACTCAAAAGGGCGGGCTCATATTTTAAATTTGGACGAGAGATCGTGCGGATTCGGGAGGGTGCCGACACGCCTTCGTTATCTTAGAGGCCGCGCATTCATTAGCGTTACCCACTCTCTCCATTCCGCACGCTCTCTCGCTCTGTCTGACCGGAGAGAGCGCTGTCTCTCAGCATTCCTTCTCTGCTCATTAAACAGTCGCTAACGAGGCTAATGACACCTCTTTCCGCGTTGAGTATTCATGCTTTCGGGCTCGGTTTGGCGAGAATTTTGAAGTGACCGGCAATCACAGATTCGCCCGGCCGTCTGACCGAGGGAGCTACCGTAATCTGCGAGTAATTTCGAAAATGGATGAAAGGCAGTGAGAGCAGCGATGGAAAGTGAGTGATTTTTATATATTTTTCTATGGTCAATCAATACAATTCAATGGCTGCATTCGCATCTTGACTGAAGATAGGGCTATGTTGAAACATATCAGGGTGGGAAATGAAATCATGAGTTTACATAAATTTGTGAAATCAATTGTGTGTTTAGGGTGATTCGACGATTGATTTCAGCATGAGTGAAATGCGGGGTGACCCAACAAACCCACATTGCCCATTTCCCCATCCTGTTTATTCAGCTCCGCATTTCTCTGAGGGGTGGTGGGGGAAATGCATCCGATTACCAACTCGAATTCTGCAAAGATTTATCTACTTCCCTAGTCATTTCTCCATTCTGCCAATTTGGGAGCTTGCGAGATGAATAGACCTTTGTCCCACTCACTGGATGAAATCACTAGGATGCAGACGATCCTCAACATTCCTCCCCCATTCTTCATCCTGTTGATTCAGCTTTTTCCTCTGAATCGTCGAGGGGGTGGGTGGGGGATCTCACCAGAGCTGCTGACCTTCTCTTCCTGGGATATGGAATGGCAGTGAACCTGAAACAATCTTATGTACATACGATTGAATTCAGACGATATTTGATTTTTTTTTCGCTATGGTCTTCCCAGGATTGTCCCATACTCACATTATTATAATATGGACCCAAGTTGAAACATAGCTGAATTAAAAATAATTATGAATTAGATCGCTAAAAAAGGAACATTGAACAATTCTTCAAATCTTTTGAGATGAGGCGAGAGAGTGTGTGATATTGAGAGAGTCAGTCCATTTCATTCAAAAATAGTTCAGTCTGAGCGCATCTGACATCTCCCCTTCTCCTCCAATTATGCTCAGTCTCGGTTAGAGCAATTCCCCTTTTTTTAGTTCGCGTCAGTCTAGTTTCTCATCTTGTGAATCATCTCATTTTTTCTATTTCTGAAGCAAAATCATTTGTATAAGCATCATTCTTCATTTCATTGTTTCATTCGACGAATCGCTTCCATTCAAATAATGGCCTGAATGGGTGTCATTTATTGGTTCTACCACGACTCTTCGTAACTGTTAAAACTAACTGTTCGATCTTGTTAGAATTGTCAAAAAAACTTAGCACTTCGTAGGGAATGTTGAAATTCGTAGAAGCCCTAGCATTAAACTAGCAATGCGAATCTTTTCCAATTACCGGCTCAGGAGACTAAGCCTAAGTGATATTCTAGAAGCACAACGGAGAGATCCCTTCTCATCACGCGGCTAACAAGGCCGGACAACACCGATTGTTGCCTAGTAATGCCCAGCTCCCCTTCTCCCCTCTCTCCTCCCCCCTTTCACGCTTGACCGAGTTCCCATCCCCTCTCTCTGCCCTCCCATTCTCTGACTTTTCCCCCTGATTTTGTTGCTTTTCACTCACTTCCTCTACCTTTCGACCTTTTCCACACTTCCGGTCACAGTGGTCACTCATCTTCTGTATTTGTTGCTTCCGCTGACACTGTTTACTGGTTGCCTCCTTGAAAATATGGTTGTTTTCGCTTACCTGGTGGCTATTTTGATAGCCTCTCGTTGATTTACAGTGACTTCTTTTTGACAGCACCAGAATTAAATTTCCATAGAGACTTAGCGCGTGATTATTCATAATCTCTACGCGAAGCCTTATGAGATCTGCCCTCTCGTGCTCCTTTTAGCTCGCTGTCCCGTTGATTCTTCCTCATTCCACCATGAGAAACAGGCTAAATTCGTCGTTCCCATGCCATTTCTCACATTTCTTCATGAGCGTTTGAACTTTTTGTTCGTTTTCCCATGGTAGCGTCAGAATAGTCAGGAACAGCCGTTGTTTTGCCGGACCTCGCCACATAAAGCCTATAGTTAGCGCACACCTGTGCACTCTTTTCCCTTCTGATATTCGAAGCCCCTATTTTCCCATTCCTCCTCCTCCCCCTTCCTCTCCCGTATCCTCCACGATCTCTCCATTTCTCCTTATCTCTCGGCAGTCAGAGCAGCGAGAGAGCACGCGAAACGAGGAGACTGCCACTCTGCCATCCCTTCTCCACTGACAAATACACACGAATATGAGTCACACGCGCGAGGATATTTGATCTACGACGCTGTTTGCCCGGCCAATTTGGCGGTTATTATAGTCGTTTTCTAGCGCAAATTAGCCTGATTTCGCTGTTGTAGTCGGCAAATAACAGCAAAAACACCTGAATAGAGTGGATAATTTCGCTTATATTGTGTTGAATTGGACGGCGATATTGCCTACGATACTTGTTGTAGACTTCGTGAAGAGCAAATTAGCCACTTATCGCTGTTTTATTGGATCTACGACAATTTTCAAGGAAACTCTAGTTCAATTTTGAAACAAATTTGTGCCGCTCAGCGCTGTTTATTGGTAATAATTAGGACCTACTTGACTTTTGAAGTGCGTATTATCCAATTACCGCTTATTTGTGAAATATGTATGGCTCAAATTAGGTCTAATGATACTGCTTGTTATGATAACAACCCGAGTTTTGCCTGTTTTGAGCCCATTCTCTGCTATGTTTTGTCTCCTGCAGCGTGTTTTGAGGCGGAATGGAACGGAAAACTGTCATAGCAAGTGTGTGCGTTCGTCACATTTTCTGGCGTGGACAGGAGATCCATTTTCCACTCTTTTTCGTCCGTTATCCCTCAATCGTTACTTTATTCTTCTCTGCCATTCCAGTAGTGCCTATTTCTCTCGGTTATGAATGCTCTCTGAATGAAGTTTTTACCCCTATTCATCCATCTATTCGATAGTTTCGCGTGCAATAACGCATCTCTGTCCAGCTATGGCACGCAGTAATCTTTTCGTATACTCTATCCACACTACTCTCTACCCATCCCCTTTCTATGTTATGCCAAATCCGACAGTTCACCAGTCGAATTCGCGAAATAATGGCACAATTGTACGAACTTTTCCTTCCAAACTTCTTTCCTTCCTCTATTTATCCACCTTCCTGCACCATTTCCAACAGATTCCTTCGTTCTCTCCTCTATTTATCCTGTTCGCCCTGTGTTCATTGCATCTTCATTGATTCCTTATTGTTGTTTTTGCCTCCCTATGAGAAAGAACGGTCCTCCACCCTCACTTTAACGTTATTTTTCGCCGGCTAGTGAAATCTAGAGACCACGAAGAGTGCAGAGTCCCTCTATTTTCCTTTTCCTGGCACTCAGACGGTAGGTCATAAATCGGTCAGCGTCAGGAATACAAAATAGGTCCTCCTTTCCTGCTCTGGGAGGTCTTGCTCTCTCAATTTCGCGCACTCTCTCGCTTTCTCTGACCTGCTATCATGCAAAAAAGAGAAATTCTGACCACTACGACCAGGTTATGCACGCTATAGCGCATGTTTTCGTGCGAACTCGTAGGCTTCCTCATTGACGTAGTGGGTGAGAGAGATCAAAGATCACGCTTCCATAAGTGTTCAGTCAGTATTTTTCTGTTATTTTTACAAGAGAGCGTTCTTCATATCAGACTAACATGCCATCTCACAATTTGTACTAGGCCTGAAACACATCCGATTCTCACTACCTCGAGTGAAGCGAATGTGCGGACCGCTTTGCAGGCTCGCATAGATCTCCCCTGGATTGATGGTCATTTCCTCCTTCCTTCCCCCTGTCGGCCCTGCCTCCTTGCCCCCACTACTATTGCCCCAATCACCTCTCCCACAACTCCCCATTCCACGAGATCTTTCGAATGCTCTGACTCTCTCCATTTCACACACTCTCTCATATCTTTGACCGACGAAAGATCGTGAAAAATGGAGAGACACTCTCTCAAAACCACCTGACATCTTGTTGGCTAGAGAAAGCGAGAGAGCTCGCGAAATGGAGAGAGCGCAGGATACCCCTAATCACCACCTCATCAAACCGCTCATTATCGCCCGCATTCACCGGCTGTTCTGGCTAGTTTTTCGTCTGACTCTCTCTAATTCGCGCGCTCTCTCGTCTTTTCTGACTTGTAGAGCCTCCTTTCCCCGAATGAACAGCTCATTCCAAGGCTGCTAACGAACATTTTCCCACCTTTTCCTACCGCGGTCGACGCTTTTATCTTCTTCTCTAGAAATAGCGGCTGAGAATTTTAAATTCCCTTTCTAATAGTTCATTTTCCATTTTAATCATTCCTGATAGAATCTTATCGTTGCTCGTCATTCCTTTATCGTAACGCCTCAGTCTATGAACCAGTCCGCAATCGAACCCTGTCTAGCCTACAGAGTAGCCTATGACTAGGTCCTGATCACGTTTGCTGCTTTTTCCTAACAATACTCATGAAACTGAATTGGTGTGAGAGCATATGTTTCACCAGTGAACATAAGACCAATTGATCTCCCTTCAGATTTCGTTCAAAAAACAAACAAAGTATCGACTACGCAGTAGCCAAGCAGTGAATAATCCCCATCTTTCTTATCAAACTCGCAAATTCCCAACAACAGTCATCCTTCCGTTTTTTCGCAAACAATTTCTCAATAGATATTGCGATTCTCGAATGACTGATCAGAAAAACGAGAAAAAACTCGACTAATGATTCACTCTCTTCTTTGCCAACAGTCTTTCACTGATCATCGAACCTTTTAGGTTGCAAATATCATCCAAATTAGCCTCATTGTATTCCAATTTTCGAGAAGTAGCCCAAAAAACAGCTGAATTGTATGGATAATTTCGTTTATTCTATTGAATTGGCCAATTTTCGAGAAGTAGCCCAAAAAACAGCTGAATTGTGTTTGTGTTATTCTATTGAATTGGACGGGAAAATTGTGTACGATACTTGTTGTAGTCTACTGATCACCGAACCTTCTCGGTAACCAGGAACAACCGCTTTCGTAATGAGGCCTTACTCATGTTTGCACCACTGTTGAGGCGCGCAGTGAATAATCAACTGCTAGAGAGAACGCGAAATAGAGAGACGCAAACCTCAATCATCGTAAACATCTGATAAGAAAACCCCAGTACAATAGGAGGTGCGAATCGCAAACACTAGACTTTGTCTGATTGAGGAGAGAAAACAACTGATAGAACGGAAAATATTGACGGTCTGGCTCGTAAGACTGATATTCTATCGGCTAATTAGCGCTGTTTGCAGTACTATAGGGCACGGTGAACTGAGTTATCTCTTCTTCGCGTCGCTGAGCTAACCAACCAGTGATAGCTGGCCCAACCCTGACTTCATTCAACTGATCACCATTCCTTTCCGATGATCTTCCCACGCTTGACTGATTATTCGATTTCGCGATGTTTCTTCTCTTTTCGAAATTCGCCCGATTCCATTTCCGGTGCTAACTCTCTATTAATCCCGCCATAAGCTTCAGATGACCCGGTGAACCTCGGCTTCATCCTCGGCCCCCTCTAGTATGGTGCAATTCGGCCGAAGTGAGGGATCAAATCGCATGCTTTTTCATCAAATTGGTCGAGAGAGCGTGCGAATTTGAGAGAGCGCAGGGCGTCAGAGCGATGAAGGTTGCCTGTAGCTTTGCGGCGGATTATGGGGTGAATCGTGGCGCGCCAGGGTTATGACTCTCCTCGTTCCGCACGCTCTCTCGCTTCTCTGACTTATGAGAGAGCATGGAAGAGCCTTCATCCCCGCTTATGATCGGGGACAAGGGCATGGGGCAAAAACTGGGCAGGGTGACCTTTGAGATGGGCTCTGGGGAACGTGCGATTTGACTTCATTGCCTAATGCTGACTATGAGACACAGGCAGAACATATTGGAAATAGATTCAAGTATTAATAATAATTAATTAAGCTAATTTAGCTAATTAGCTTAATTGCAGCCCTCGACATCATCCTAATCTGTCTCGGGTCGGTGTTCCTCCTCCTCACCGCTCTCGCCCTCTGCATCGGAATCGCCATTGCAAGGAAGAGGAAGAAAGCCAAACGGTCAGCGCTCTCTCCGTTTCGCACGCTCTCTCGCTTGTTTTTCTATTTTTGTTTTGTCATTATTTGTGTTATTTTAGATACATCAAAGCATCCGCACTAATCAATGAATCAAATCGCACTAGCCGAATTTTGTACGTACTTTTGAGTTTCATCGGTGCTTGGAATGCGTTGAGTGGGCGCTTGCTACAATTTTGCTGCAGCATTTGAGCAATAAAATAATTACATCCAACAATTTAAATGAATAAACTTTAATTAATTAATTAATTAAAGCCGCGCCGTCTCCCCAGCATTCGATGCTCATCTATCGCCGCACCATCTCGTGTATGAGGAGAGGAAAGTGAGTAATTGTTGGTCCATTTGCAAGTCATACAGATCACGGACCGTAGGGTCTTGAATCTTGAAGTCTAAGCAAAATCTTTGCAGGCAAGCGAGCCGCAACCGCCGCCCTCCGCGAGGAGTCTCACGAGGAGACTGCATCGGTTCGTTTTTCTCTTTTGTTCGACTTTATATGTTTCATGAGTGCTTTAACTGTTTCGATGGGGCCTTGCTTCAATTTCTTCTTAGTAGACGACCCAAACAAAGTCATTTCGAAAACCATTCATCCAATTCGAAATCGCAAAATCATTTTTGATCTATCCATTCCAGTCCCGACCGCATCCACATCCCGGCCATCGCACAGGAGGCCATGATGGAGGCGCCAGTGGCGGTGGATACGTGAGTTGATCTTTGATCTTTGATCTTTGGTCTTTGGCCATCAAGCTTGATCGACAGGCCAAATTGCACTTCAGGAGCATTCCCGTGAGCAATTTCGCGAATCGAGTGCAGCTACTGAAAAAGGACGACGCGCTGTTGCTGTATGAGGAGTTTGAGGTATTCGACAGTTTATTTACTCCCCCAATTTACCAACCTCTGTAACTCCCTTTCGCATTCCTGATTGATGAGGAAGCGCCTTGAATTGGACGTTCAAAATATGTTCACTTCAAACACATCTAGCACGAGCCAGTGAGCTTGTTGTGAATAGCATTAGGTGGACCTATTTCGAGCATCATTAGCGAGGAAAACAAGCGTGACTTCGGCTCTCACCTCGGGGATATAAATTTGTTTTCAACGAACACGCATTACTTCTTGAAGATCCTATTCTTTACATTGGTTCATTGAAACATAACCCGAGACTCTAAAATGCTCTGAAACAGTAGAATCAAGAGTAATCGGAAATGCAAACGAGAGGAGGATTTTCTTTCCTTAATTTCTCATTTCAGTCCTTAAATCGGCAGACGTTCACTCTAATGGAGAAAAAGACGACGACTGTGAGCGAAGCCAATATGAGGAGGAACCGATTCTTCGATGTCCTCACTTGTGCGTTTTTTTTACTTACAAGGATTCCAAAATGTGTTTACCAAATGTTTTTGACATCTTTTTAATTTCAAAACTCTTACGGTGATCAACTGATTTTACCACTTGTTTGAACTTTCAAATGCTTGCATTGCCATTATTATTGCAACTATCGCCTTCAAAACTTTATGATCATTTTGAAACATACATTTAAGTTCAAATTTTAAAAAATGAATCAAACAAAATGAATAATAAATCAATTCAGTCGATCACAATCGCGTCGTGCTGCACAGTCGACCGCCCGAAGAGTCGTACATCAATGCCAGCTATATCCAGGTTTGATCTTTGATCTTTTTGATGTAGTCGAACACGTTAGGAAACAAATACATGGATTGATTTCAATTTAATTGAATACGTTTCGCTACCCAAAGATAGCAAATGCGAAGCGAATGATAACGTTCAGTTTCGGAGTTACATGTCAAAAAAAAGTCTTTCCGGGTGCTTGAAACGCTCAACCTCCTCTTATTCCAGAACAACGACAACTCGCGCAGTGAATTCATCGCAGCTCAGGGGCCGATCGGACCGCCAGAGATGATCCCGCAGGGAAGAGAGGTATGTATCTCTTATTATCTGAATTTATAAACTCAAAAAAGGTTAGCATTAGGCGCATTGGATGGAAGGGCTCTTGCTACGGCTATGTAGTTCTCGCGGAATCTCCATAAGGGTTTCGAAAATCCCATTGGCAGAACACAGTTGCCCACTTCTGGGATATGATCTGCCTAGGTTTTTCTGTGCTGTTGTTGGAGACTGTTCGAAATTAGGGCTGCGGGAGATTCAGATCCGAAAACAACAAGCTAATGTTGCAGAACACGGTCGCCCACTTCTGGGAGATGATCTGGCAGGAGAGGGTGGACTGTCTCGTGATGCTCACGAGGTGCATCGAGCATCTCAAGGTTAGTTTCTTTTTTTCTTTTTAGGTCATAGATAAGTTATTGAGTCTGAAAAAAAATTCTAATAGGTTTCACAAAGACCGTAAAGTTTGGAAGTCGACTTCAAGAATAGTTGGTGGAGATTGGTGAACGGTAAAAAATCAATAATTCTCGAAATTCTAGTTGAAATGCGCGCAGTACTGGCCGAACGAGCTGGGAACGGCGGTCGATTACGGTAAGTTAGAGTACCTACTACTATCGTTACTGTAGCTTACGCTCAGACTACGGTAGGATACTGTAATCAATAGTCCCGGAAAGATCTCTTGATATCGATTGCAGGCGCCATTCGGGTCGAACTCGTCGCCGTCACAGAGTACGCGAGTGCCATTCAGCGGACGTTTGATGTGACCATGGGAGAGGAGACCAGAAATGTATGGTTCCCTTTCTTTATAATCTCCGCCGCCAATCAGCTCTGACGACATGGACTTCCTTTTTCGGAAATCATTCTGTATTATTAGTCCATGTGAAACAAAGAATTCAGAGGTTGAAAGTTGGTCTTTGATCTCTGATCTCTGCAGGTCACTCAATTCCACTTCGAGGACTGGTTGGACGCGAAAGGTCCCGAGAACACGCAGAATCTTCTCGATCTCGTCCTAAAGATCAAAGATCATCAGCGAGGAAAGGCCAGTCCGGTGCTGGTGCACTGCAGGTCCGTCTGGATAATTTGCTAAAAGTCAATCATCCTCTAGAAGCTGACTAGAAATTGATTTTAGATTTATTCGTAATTTCAAATATTTTACAACTCGGGATTCTCAAAGACTCAAATTTACAAAATTGTAGGGGGCATGACAAAACGGCAACCGACAAAACGGCAACGGAGCATAACTCAGTCACGGATTGACCTAGAACCTTGGGTCAAGTCTCATTATGCTCCGAATCAATTGTTCTTGATTTCATAACGATGATGAAATATTTCATCATTCTTACGAAAAAAAATCATTTCACGGATTGCGTAAAAATGATGCAATACAGATGAAATTAAGCTCGATTAATAGCCCTGGCATCAGTGGTTCGAATGAGCCCACTGCCGAATCAAAAGGACCATTTTGGCGAAAAAATCGAATTATTGCGTAGGAATGATGAAATGTTGCATCATCACTAGGAAACAAAGAACATTTAATTTGCAACATAATGAGATCTTAGCCATGGTTCTAGGTCAATTCCCCGCTGATTTATGCTACGTTGCCGTTTTGTCATGCCCCCAAATTGTACAACTCGTGAAACATAACGGATATTCAACAAGCTGACCGATATTCATTGGCAGCGCGGGAATCGGTCGAACAGGCGTCTTCATCGCCCTCTGGCAGTTGATATCAACCATCGACACGAATCCACTGGAGCCGATTGATGTGAGTTTGAGATATCCGCGTCCGATCAATAGAGCGGTCAAGTAAATCCGATGATTTTGAGGCAATGCATAGTGAGAAAACTGTTGAATTTATTATTATTTGCAGGTGATGGGTCGCGTAAAACGTCTTCGTGAGCAGCGCATCAAAATGGTTCAAAGCAGCGAGCAGTACTGCAGTTTATATGATGCTGTCGTGCTGTATTTGAAATCGAAGTGAGTTGATGTTTTGATTGTGATGTTTTAAAAGATAAAGTTACGTTTCACAAAGGGCACAAATACTAATGCAAGCATGAGCGCAATGATGAAGTCGTCAGAAGCTGTGCAAAATAATAAATCAAATGAATGCGACCAAGCGAAGCGTAATCGCAGCTCTGATTCGATGTTATGTTCCTAATCAACATTTGCAGAGGTCTAAACCGTAATCGGGACGTGCAATCGATATCGTCCATAGACACGGACTCCCGCTACGACATTCAGGAGGTTTCCGCCGTTTAGAGTATTGATTTCCCGCTACAGTATCCCGGCATCATATTATTGATTATTTTTCGATCAGCCTACTGCACCCACCGTACTAACAATCACTGAATCCATGATTTATAGATTGGCTGACTCACACAACCTTCGCTCCGGGATACTGTAGCCGTCCATTTCTTGTTAGTTATCGATCAATAGTTGTCCAAGTTAATTCAGTAGCTTTCCATTGTGCATTTACCCCCACATCAGTTACTCATTCGCGTTCAAAAGTATTTACAGTACTCCCTCATTTCGTCTCATAACGAGTGCTAATCAATATTTATGGTCTACCGTATTCTACCGTAACTTTGCCAATGCCTTGCTCAATTCGCGATCCGACCATTCCACACATTCCCTCCTTGACCTACCCAAGACGTGATAATTGTTGTGTATTATCTCTAATCTAGTCAGTTTCATCACAAAATGCATTTCATATCATTTAATTGCTTGAAAATTTATTATTTAGGAAGTGTTATCGTACATAAAAGAGCTTGAGAGAAATAAACGATATTTGAACCTGATCGAAGGTGTTCTGTGTCCCCGGAAGACAAGAGAACACTTAACAACAAGGAGAGAAGAGTTGCGCTCTGGACGTCAGAAGTCTACAGATTCTTCCTCGTTAGCAGAGAATGGTCAAACAATCGAGGAACCGAAGATCTCGCGCAGAAAAATCTTGCAGGACGCGTAGAGAGTGCGGTGATCAGAGGAACACAATATCACAACTGTCCCCGGAATTGATTTCTTTTTCTGATCCCCTCTCGGACCTACATGAGTCACAAAATGATGAAGCTTATCATTGTTTATTTGAAGCAGAAATTAGACGACTACTATTTACATCTTCCAGTTCAACCCTTTGACTGCAAACTGAAACCTATCCAAATGTTTCTCCGGAAAATTGGAAACGAGCGAATAAAATGCTGAACAGTGAAACACCTCTCGTCCATGGACCAGAGATCCCTCTAATGCACTCTCGGGCGAAAAACCACTGCACACACTCGCTCTGTTAGCACAGTCTGCCCCCTTCTCGTAAGTTAAAGGAACAGGAGGACCCTCCTCATCCCGCCTGCTCTCTCGTCTCTCTGACTGTGGAAAAGTGTAGTTGGTACGGTGATTGCCAGTCTAAGTCTCAGATAGACTCCTTGCCCTTCCTCTTGCTCCCGTTCGCACCCGTCGATGAAGTTGGCAATTCATTGGTTGTCCTCGTGTTTCTGTTGTAGATGTTATCTGTTATGTTTCACCGGGTTTACTAGTTGCGATCGCACCGAGAGATTTGATTTTCCGTTGTTTTTTGCCATTAAAACAATAATTCCCAGACAACAACTTTTACGACTTATAATGTTTCAATGTTTCAAAAATTTAAATTTGCATCCACTGCAAAATTGCGTTCACAATACGCTATCTCGCCCAGTGACGTGTTAGAATCGAAAGACAATCCCCGCCCCAGTCTAAGAATAACTGCAGAACCAGGAAGTTGGATCGGGAACTAACAGTTTGCAAACAGAGCTACTTGTAACTCGCTTAGCAGTTGGCGCGACCCCGCCCGCCTCTTTGTCTAACTACGGAGATATCATTAGAATTGAGGAGAGTCTGACTACGCCTCTCGGATGCTCTCTCTACGTCAGCATCTAAAACATTTAAAGGGTGCGATAAAAGGCACTGGTCATTCGCATTTTCTCGCCCTTTGAGCACGCAAAATCTTATTTTACGCATCAAAAACAAAGAGGTGACTCCCAGTTTCGAAACCAGGAATGGTCCCGTGATTCCTTAGCCCGTCGCACAACAGTTTGTTGGTCATCGACCACTATCGTCTGTCTGTCTCGCATTCTTTGATGCTCCGGTTCGTTTTCGGTACCTGGAATCCGCTCTGGGTTTGGCACTTCGTTTTTTGCCAACTTGGTTACCTCCCACCCCCTAGGTGCAGTCTGAGCCTTCGGCCACAACAGGCCCCAGGCTCAGTCAGATGTCTTTTCACTTCTCCCACTTTCTGTTTTTCGAATTCCGTCGTTCTTATTGAACTTCGGCAGATCAATCAATCAGTTTTACACACCCCTCTCGATTTCTCCTCTGAATTTTGTAATTGTCGTTCTTATTAAATTTTCTGCAGAACATTAATCAATTTTGGAGACCGCATTCTCCTCCATTCCATTCCCTTCAATCTCCCTTCATTCCCCGTCTCGGATGACTCGTCGGATGGTCGTTTCCTCGTCTCTTCTCTCCCTCCTTCTCCTCCTTCTCCTCGTCGCTCCTGCCGAGGCATCGGACGTGATGGGCGCGCTCAAGGTACGGTAAGACTACCGTGATCTACCATGAAAGCAATGTTGGATACTGTAGGTTACCGTAGATGTGATAAAACGATCCAATATACACTACCTGGATACAGTGATAGGGGATTACGGTAGAAATCAAAGATCATCTTCCTTTCAGGACCGCAACAGCCCTTCGCACTCGGCGGTCGCTCTCATATTCGGTGAGGGTTTTGTGTTTCATCAATCTGTCTTGTACTGTACCAGTCGCGAATATTCGATGGTTTATCGCCTTCAGCTCGCTAAAACCCACCAAAACTTCCATACGTCCAAACGAAAGGAAGAGGGGCATCGTTCAAATATCAAAGATCAAAACCCGATGATCAAAGATCTCTTCCTTCATTGCAGCCTTCGGCCTCTCCTATTAATGCATCATCTAGATTTCTAGACCCGCTCATAAATCAAAGATCAGAGACCAAAGATCAAAGATCATTCCTTCATTTCAGCCTTCGGCCTGGCCGTCATCGTCGTCATCATCGCCATCGTCGTGCTCACACTGTGCTGCTGCGATCGACCGCCCCCGAAGAGACAGGTTGGTGATCTTTGATCTTCAGATTGACCCCAGGGATTCCCGGATTCCATTCGGTTATTTCGAGACCGATCCGCATTTTAATAGAGAATGATCGAGCACATTACGTTCCGAGTTCCGTTTAGCCGCCTGAGTATCTCGTGTTTGATAAAAATGCATGAATTCCAGCACTACGTCGCTGCAGCCACCACAGCCGTGACCACCTCGGCCGGAGGGGCTGCAGGAGGAGGAGGAGTGAGGTACGACCGGGTTGCTGCACCCGCTGCAGTGGCTGCAGAGAGACCCTTGTATCACGGAGGATTGGTGACCAGAACGATGCCGTTCAATGGGAGTAGATACCCAAGGGTGCACAGTCCGTATCTGGTTTGAGGGTCGGCCCATTCCATTCCTTGTTATGAATGCTCTTACAGCAAGCTTGCTTGAATTTTGAATTGAAAAGATTGCTTGAGAACTGAGGAAGCTTTCTGTCAGAGCTCCTATTATCCCCCACCAATCAATGTGTTTACTGCCCTTTCGTCTTTCCTCCCTCTTTCCGAGTAGTCTTCCACGGGTCTCAATTCCGGTCTTTGACTGTTGTTTTTCGCTCCCCGTCCGCCTTCCCAGATTAGATTTTATCCTCCTAACTCGGTGCTGAAAACTTCTCTTCCCTTTGTGGTTCTAAGGGGTCCCATGATGCATTTCTTCCGGTTGTTTTTATTCATGTTAATTACGCTAATTACTCGATAAATCGTTGCAGTTTGCAGAAATGAGGAAGTTGCGGTGCAGACCAAGGAGGAATGACTACCCTTGCTGCAAAACTAAAACCCCACTCCCCGATTTACGAAAATATTTACGAAATTCGACGAATCCCGATTACTAGCCGAAGTGATACCGATGAAATGGCTTAATTTGTGATGATTTTATCGTCTTTTAAACAGTTTATGGCATGGCAATGGCAACGACACGGGAAACGATCATGGTTAGCAGTACCCTCTTCATTTCTCTCCGGCCAGAGCCGGGAAATGAGGAGGGTGCATCCGTGAATTAGGTACAGGGCGGCACTGAGATAATGGGTGGACCGAGAAAAGAGTGGCGCAGAGAGGCGAGTGGGGACGACCCGTATGGGGGGAAGGAAAGATGAGAGACTGGGGTATGAGAATAGACTATCGACTAGAATTTGATCTTTGATCTTTGATCCTTGATCTCTTCACGAGCTCGCTCGACCGTTGACCAGTGCTTCCGAGGTGGCTGAAATAATAATAAATTAGTTCCAGAATCGAGCAATAGCAAATTGATTCATTCAAGCAATTGTTCAGATGATCGCCTTACTAGGCAGCTAGTTTCTCTATCTAATTCAGAATTTGAGGTTGATCAAACGGAGAATGCAATCAGTTATCTAGACGACAGTGAGTTCATGAGGAGCATCAATTCTCTTATTTTATTCTCATTTTGCGTTTCTCATTTTTAACGACTCGATTATGTTTCAGCACTGACTGATAAGGTAGAATGGGGAAAGAAATACAGTGGTACTTGGTCTGTCGATAAGAAAACTAATTTTGCAGTTACATTCCTTTAAGTTACAATCTACATAATTAAATTATTTAGCTAAATATTAAATAATCACCAGTATCGAGATGTCGCACTAGTGTGCTCATGTTGTTCGTGATATCATCGGCCGCGCTGAGGAGATCACACTGAAAATGATTAGTGATTGGCTGTTCACCATTTTTACATCTCAATCTGTGGGGGGTTTTGTCAAAAAAAATCACTGAGACTCAAGTAGGCTGCAACGGTAAACATTATTGTATTCGTATCCTAGGATTACTGAACTTTGCGCCTCGAACCAGCATTCTGTAGGTCATTATGGTATGCGGTAGGTTTACCGTATCCCCACGCGGTAGGTCACCGTACCTGCAACGACGTCGCCGGCAGACTGCTGCCCCTGAAGGCCGTGGACAATCGCGAGGAGAGATCGGGAAGTTGGAGGGCGGAGCCGGCCACGGAATTGGCGGGAGATTGCAGGTTCTACAATTATTTAATCTTTCAATTAAATCTCAAAAGGATTGCGAACGTTAGAATTGCTCAACATTCTGGAGCTTTCGTCTGAATCGTATTATGTTTCACAACTGAAACAAAGCGAAAGAGGACATATGCTTTCAATAGATTGAGCCGATTCTACAGTATTTACATTCAATGCGGGCAGCAACTGCTCCAGCTGCGTCATCAACTCGCGTCGCTTCGCTTGCATGGCAAACATCTGTAATTGGTCATTATTTATTTATCAGGACCCAAAATCTCAACTCGAACGTCTAAAATCTTCTCTATATCCCATTTTACCCCAATAACAATACGAAAGATAAAGCTGCTGATTCGTGTTTATCTAGTAGGCTGAGCACCTCTTTTTGTGTGCTCACTAGCAAATACTAAAAAAAACTGTGATAGGAATGCGTGAGAATAGCGAGAAGAAGACGAAGAATACCAACCTGCTCCTCCAATCTCCACTTCCTCTCCCTGATCAGTGACATGTGATCGTCTTCGGAGAGAGCCACCTAAGGAGAAAGATATACTTTTACTCGGGCGAAATTTGAATATTACGATCTCAATTATGTTTCAGTCCCCGTATATATTTAGGATGTGGCGAAATGAATCGTTGTTGCTTGTGAATAAGGATGTCTGAACGGAAAACGGCGAATCGTCCCTCTCATTCTTCATATCGGCAAATCCGTTATGCGGAAGTGCCCTCTCATTTTAAAACGGCGATCCGTTTTGAGCATTCTGCCGTTTTGGAATGGGGGAGAGCGGTCACCCAAGAAAGGTGGAAATGGGATGAGTTTCAGGAAAACTATTCTTTCATTCCATTACGGATGTCCGTAATGATTCGACCCATAACGGATAACCGTTATGTTGAGAATGAGTGGGAAAATCGACTCGGCAAACCGGTATAAAATCCGTTTAAACTACCCTACTTGTGAAGTAGTTTAAAGAACCAAAAGTCAATAAATAAACGTTTAACGCTTCACCGTATGACAGATTACGGTACCTGACTATCCAATCGATTCATCTCCCTGATCATCTCGCTGTTCTCCTCCTCTAGTCTGGCGATCATCGTTCGATCGTCCAGACATCGTTCGGAGAGGGACCGACCGGATCCGATCGGGTACTGTAAGTGCGGTGGTTGGTGATCAAATATTGATTTTTATTTGTATTTGAACTTGAAATACACGCTATTCATTGACCCAACATTCAAAAAGCGACCATTCCATGTAATGAACTCAGATTTTGCAAGAAGCAGGTCATCTTGGGAATTTAATTAATTGAATTCGAAAATACAATAACTGCTGCTCACCTCCGCCCTGCCACTCAGCTTGGCCGAGTATCTCGCGATGAGTCGATGCTCGTCATCCGCTCCTCCATTGCTGCTCGACAGTTGTCCGGGCAGGAAGAGGGGCGGGGCTGCAGCTGCTGCAGGTTTGGGGTCGGGCGGGTGCAGTCGGCTGCAAAATAAGCTCAATTTTGCAGCGTACAGATGGTAAAATAGCAACAACGTACCGCACGGCATTGGGCGTAGCGGGGATGATGTTGGACAGATCTAAGGCCGGTCGGGAGGAGGAGGAGTGCAGGCGGGAGTCGAAGGGGGAGGAACCCTGACATTGTAAGACGGAAATGACGATTGAAGAATTGCAAGATTGATTCAGGTTACGGTTCACCCATTACAGAAGAGACATGACACGGATTTCGATCAGTGCCTTAGACTTTCCTTTTGCAACAGAATAGAAATATTATTAGCGCGATCTCTCGCTCAATATCAGTCTCATTTGTGAAAGGAAACTCTTGAATGAATTTTTTTCAAACCGCCTCGGCTATTTACTAAGTCACGCAGTAATCCAAATATGCTTCAGCTTTGATTGATAGGAGCTTGCTTTTATGAATCAGTAGTGCATGGTCATAGCCTTTAAAAAGTAATATTTAGTAAAATATATAAATATTTAAAAGTATTCCTGACCGCCTTGGCCGAAGACGTCGGTAAACACTGCAGTGACTTGTGCAGCGAGTGAGCCAGCTGCTTGGTCGGAGATTTCTGGAAGGAATCGGAACATCGGCACTGGGTCGGATGAGAAATATTTCGCAGCACCGTCTCTGGCATAACAGTTGTCTCTCGCCTACTTCCGGTTCTCATCCGACCTAGTACCTGGTAAATCATTGTGAAGTTCATTAATTATCGTGGACCGAATGTGAACCGTATTTTTCTACTCAAGACGGCAGAGTTTGGAGGTCTCGCGTACACTGAAGAATCCAGAACACGCAAGGCTTCGTTTTCGACCAACAGTGGGATCTATCAGTGTGCAATGCCATCAAACGTCCTATCGGGAAGCAGGAGAACGGAACTCTCTCTCCAGTCGTTGCGACTGTGACAAGGAAAGATGACCAATCTTCTGACTCGAAACTCCTCGAAATGACTATCTTGAAATCAGAAGAACGACCCTCTGACACTCCCATCTTTATCAGCGCCCAGAAAGCGACACTGATAAATATTGTATTGTATTGACGGCAGAAGAATCATCAATAGTAATTTGCTCAGCACTTGAGGTCAGTGTGAAACCTAACCAATCTGTAATTCCCATTTCCCTTCCCCTTCCCCTTCTCCCCGCACTCACATAGCTGCTGTATTCCTTCATCTCGTGCTCGTTCGAGTGACTGCCGGAAGTCTGAAAAAAATCAATACCTTGTCTGGCTACAATAATCAATACCGTATCAAAAACCACAGTAATCCTACAGTATCTGGCTACCGTAACCCTACCAAATCAACGTAACAAATACCGTACCCGTCCCCTCCAGAAGCAGGACTGGCACAGTTGGTAGTTGGCGCACCGCTGACACTTGTAGCGGAAGCCCGTGAAGGAGCGGACCTGCGAAAGATCAAAGATCAATGATTTGAATTCATTTTCGCTATCCACAATGCCCCCATGGGCCTATCATACCGAGTTGACGGTATTCAGCATCCCCCCTAAGTTATCATTACTAGTGCCTATGAAAGGGGGTCTTCAAAGACGACTGACCTGACACGCATCGCACTGTACTGGGTGGTACACGTGCTCCACACTGGCCATCCTATGAAGGAGCGGCAACCACCTGAGTTGATCTTTGATCTCTAGGGCTGACTCCACTCTGATGCCCATAGAGTACACCGTGTTTGGAATGTTACTTGTTTGAGTGCATGGGTGCCCAAATGTATTCTATTCTAGGAAGGAAGATAAATTGATCTTTGATCTCTACTCACATCAAGCACGACGGCGTCGGCTCGGCGAGGAACGTCTCCACGAAGAGAGAGACGTTGACGGTCGAGTCCTGAGATTGATCTTTGATCTTGTCCTAAGCTCCCATCAGACGCTGTTTGAGCCATACGAGCATTCGGCGTTGGAGATCCAATTGGATGAACTTCTAGCTGTTTTTAAATTTTTGCACAAGGCTGAAGCAATTGCATCCTTGAATCGCCGGTGATTTGGAAGCGAAAGTGAAACTCATTTCAACGATGAACTCCATTAACGTCATTGAGAGCGCTGAGCCGAATCGATGTTAATTGTAAGCTATCGATGAATGCAAGCCAATACGAACTGTATTCTTAATTATCTATTAGCACGAAAAAGCTATCGCACAAAGCATTGTGCGGGCGCCGCTTCCGTATATTCTTCTATAGCGCAACTTTCTACATTGTAGTTCGCTATCTTTCGCCAGGTTGACCAACTTGGCGCGCACTTTTCACCATTTGGCGCCCCTAATTCTCACCTTGGGGAAGCACTGTGCGGGCGCTGCCTCTGTGTAGCCAAACGTGGGCGCCTCGAACACTGCCGTGGCCAGGGCGAGCGCGTTCTCGAGGAAGTCGGCGAACCTGAAGCCGTATATTGTTGTTATTGGTGTTGTTGTTGTTGTTGTTGTTGCTTGTTTTTGGTGTTACTGTTTTGCATTATGATCAAACTGCAGAAAAATAAATAAACGAACCGATCGTGGTCCATGGCGCCCGAGGGGTCGGCGATTTGCGAGAAGATGTCTGCAAACGCACATTTATGCAAATACTTAAGAAAGATATTTCTAAAAAAAATACTGAACAAATCATTGAATATCAATGGGCTATTGTGACTAAGATGACTGGGTGAAACATACAAAAGAGGTTCAATATCCCATCTCAATATCAGCCCGCTATCTCCAAAGATCAAAGACCAACTCACATCTCAACTTATCCACCAGTTTGCCCACACTGATCATGGCTTTCATTTCTACCCCACAAACTATTGTTTCCTTTTTGGCCCATTCTCGTGCTGCTTTCCAGAGAAATAGTGAAGAAATGGCTCACATCTCAGTTTATCCACCAGTTTGCCCGCACAGATGGTCGCGAGGGCGATCTTGATGGAGAAGACGGTGAGACGGCCCGTTTGCTGTCTGAAGAAATTTGAGATCGAAAGTCTTCTTGATTTCGATATAGGTCAACATTTGCAATCAGCAGACCGAACAACGCTATGGTAGCAGCATAGCCTCATTATGGTCCCCAAATTAACTCACTTATCATACGCTCCCAGCAAGAAGCTCTGCAGCAGCGTGATAGACCTGAGAAATTATTTAATGTATTGTGTTGAGCCTACTGCCATCAAATCAAATTCTAGATTTACTTCTCATCAAGAAAGAATGATGAAACACAAAAGATTATGCGATCGAATTTTAATTCTGACAAGAACCATGAACACTTCATTATTACGAAGTTCTCTTATCTCTAACTCGCCGGTCAGACGACTGGCTAACTGTTCTATCGATAAATCGCATGTAATGGTCACAACCTCGTACCTATCCGTATCTATCTGCTGACTGGGGTCCAGTCGCTTGTTCAGATTGTGATAGACCGTAGTGAGGAGCAGCTCGAGACGAGAGGATTTGACCTGAGGATATCAGACTCTCTCGGTTTCACACGTTCTCTCTTTTTTTCTTTTTTTTTACAAATATTTTTGTTTGGTTATTTTGACACGATATCCGGAGGAATTGATCCGTTAAAGTTACGCCGGGTTAATCACCATTATGAAACGTATTCGGACCATAATGTCACCAAATATTCCCCCTTCACATTTATCAACCTTCCTTAACCCTACAGCACGAAATACAAGTCACCGTCTCTTCGTTTTGCACACTCTCTCGCCCGGTCGACTGACGAGAGAGTGTGGAGAACGTAGAGACGGCGACTCATATCTCGAGCTCTATACAGCACCCGAAGTCTACCGTACCTGTGAGTGCACTGGCAGCGCATTCAATCCGTTCTCTCGAAAGGCCTCAATCATGTTCCAGATGTCCACTTTGTGCACTAAAATGACATTGAAATTGTTATTGTTGTTCTTTTGTGGGTATTGTCTCTATTGTTTTGTATCTACTGAGTTCCATATTCCCGATAGTTTTCAGTTCGAATTTAGGTGCAATGATATGTTTCAGAACCGGAACAAATTCTGTGCGAGATTCGAACTTCGTTATCGTTCGTGTAACTATTCATAAATAATACAAATCTATCTCGGTTATCCATTAAAAATTCTAAAGTTTCTTTGCAAAGGAACCACAAATTCTCTGAGCCGTGCATTTCTCAAATCCGCCTCAGAAATGCATGGCTTTCTGCTGTTTTCGAAATTTTCCTGAATTGGCTTCCAGAATTTTCTATAGATCGCACAAATTTCTGTCAAAACACATGAATCCCATAGACGTGCGAAGATTCACGAGATATTCAAGTGTTTCCCACTCATCCTTCTCTCGATGTCCATCTCTCTCCATTCAACACGCTCTCTCGCCTACTCTAACCGACGAGAGAGCACACGAAATTGAGAGAGCATCTCCCATTTCTTCTCCTCCCAACCCATCCGCAATGTGTGAAGAAGAGAAGAAACGCGTCGATTGCAACACGGAGACAGTGCAGTGGATCGAGAGAGCACAGAGGGTCAGACAGTTGTTAGAGATCAAGAGAAATGGAGAGAGCGCGAGAGAGCACTGATAAGCATGAGAGCGCAGACACGAAAGGCGAGTAAGCCCTCGGGGGTTTTCTTTGCTGCTCTCTCCATTTCGCCTGCTCTCTCGCTTCATTACGCGGCTTAGGAGGCTTCGACCTACCCAGGGACTCTCGGCATTCTAAAAAAATGCATTTTGTTCAGTAATGCTCAAGGAGTGCGAGAGAGCACGTGAATTGAGAGAGTCAGAGATCAAAGATCGACTCACCATTGGTTTTCTTCTGGATGAAGCGCAGTTTGCAAGCTGCTCGATACGTTGCGAAGCGAATCGAATCGAAGTCATGCGTCCCTGAAAGTGAATGGATGAATTGAAAAAATGGAGCGGATTTTCAAAATTTACAGCTTTCCACGAGTGAAATATCGAACGAAACCCGATCGTCGCCGTTTAGTAAATCGAGTGAAACATAACTGAACGTTAACAGTCAAGTTTGGCCCAGTAATTCTGAATTCGTCCAACAATTTCAACCCTGCAATCGATCCCTGACCCCTGCTAAACGAGGGGTTGAAATGTAATCCAGGGCTGGGCGAGGCTCGTTAGAGTCCTCGCTTCTCTCCCTCTCTCTCATGCTATGGGTTTGTTGACCCAGGCTGAGGGAATGTTCTGCCTATCATCATTTCGGCTTCTTCTATGCGTCTGAAGCCGAGTAAGCCAATGCCGTTCATCATTTTTGATTGCTGTCTCCGTGTGCTAAATAATTGATATCTACTAGCGAAAACGCTGTGTAATTTTCGCCCATAAGTATCCGGAGATAAGATTGTTTCAAACTACATATGCTCCAGTTCATTTTCTCCAGCCGATCATGATTGGCCACTCGTTCGACCGAGTCAACAAACGCGGGCCGAAGTGACTGATCGGCTAGCGGGATAAGCGCCAAGTTGATGGATTTGCTCGCGTTTCGGAAAGTGACTTCAGACAACTGATAGGGACGCAAACTCTTCTTTCATTTTAGAAAGAGCAAGAAGGAAAAATTGTCTATATCGAAAAGTTATGAAAATTTTAAAAGAAGGCGAAAATTTGGGTTACTAATCTGACATCACTGTGTTGTAGCCATTTCCAACCATGTCAACGCTCTGAGACCCCAATGTTTATATCTTATCTCTGTACGGAGCATTGCTCCTAGAAAATTCACAGAGCACATAAACCGGGCGTGAAACCTATCCCATCTATCATTCATGCGCGCCCTGGATGTCTTTTCCACGAATTCCGCTGTTTGTCACGCAAGTCTTTTCTCGCTTTCTAGAGTTCAAAGATCAAAGACCAAAGATCAAAGATCACTCACTCATCTCATCGATGATGCTCTGCATCTCAATCGTCGCCGAGGGCGCTGCAGCGGCTGCAGCGATTGTGGTCGTGGACACCTTGCCGACTGCAAGAGTATTTCGAAAATATTCAATCAAATTCCGTTAATTTTCCTCGAAACGTGTAGCTTTCTGCACAGGTTCAGAGATTTCTCAGAACAAAGACCAAAGACTGGAGATCAAAGATCAAAGATCAAACCATTGTCCATGGGCGGCATCGACGTGGAGTGGTGGGCGCTGCCCGGTGGCTCTCCCTTCTCCGGCCACATTCGCTTAATTAGTCTAATTAGTTAATTAAGCTAACTTAATTAAATATATAGAACACACGTTACATGTAACGAATCAATCACGCAAAGAACTCTGGTTTCTCCCAACCACTAGGCAACCATTAAAAGTGGGCGGAGTTTGGGCCAACCACTAGGTAACCAATGTCTCAACCAATAGGCAACCATTGGTTTTCCAACCACTAGGCAACCATTATCCCTACCACTAGGCAACCAGGAACCTTACCCGTCGTGACTAGCACGCACCTGGCCTAGAAGGTCCCCCTCGCGCC
>LS564119.1:12223-74372 GCA_900490775.1 Pristionchus maxplancki | reverse complement strand
AAACCACGACTCGTGTGGTTTGTTTGCTTTACGAGGAAGCTCATACAATTATCGATCAATTAGTCCTACTCATTTTCAACCACTAGGCAACCAGCGTCTCAACCACTGTGCAACCATTACCCCAACCACTAGGTGGGATGCGCCCTGCCAAGTGGTTGGGGTAATGGTTGCCTAGAGGTTGGGAGAAACCAGAGAAGGTCCAAAAGCGAGAACGCATTTCGAAATAAGAGCCAACTACTCCAAAATCACGTCTTCCCGAAGAGAAAAGGGCATGGAGGAAACCAATCCCCGAACACAAGACGGAAGGACAGCCGGAAATTGGAAGAAGAGGAAAGAGCAGTGCGCCCTCTTGAGACTAGACAGGGCAAGAGGGGGCTTGTGGTGAAACCGAGCTGGGCCGGGTTGGAAAGGCATAGGACAGGGGAAATGAGAAGTGGAAACGCGATAGCCTTATCGTTGATTGATTCCGGGAAGGTGCATTCCAGGGGACACGGAATGCATTGATAAGAGGCATTTCAATGTAGTATCGTGAGTTACTTCGGGGTATGAATCAGACTTGCACAGGGAAAGCAGGTGAAGAGAATGAATCAACACTGGTGACAGGTGGCTGTAGCTGACATGGAATGGGATGGAGCGAATCGCAATTTCTCCTTTCCGGGAATGTTGTTCGGTGAAAATGTGCAAAAAATAGTTTGATGCTCTGATGGTGACAGATGATATCAATAAGGGAGTCGAAGGGTGTCAAAATCCCTATTTGAGTACTCTCAAAGGCAAAAACACACACAAAAAAGAGATTGCGCATGAATCAGCTGCGCCCTCTCTCTAGAGTGACAACTTGTGACAACCGACGGTACTGACAAAAAGGGTGATAAGAATAACCGAAGCGAACATACAATATTGAAATCATTTCCAGCGATGTATCATTCAAAAAAACCGGCGGGGTTGTGAAATTCTTTAGTTATTTCAGACGTACAGAAATAATGAACTTGAAAGATTGAAAAAACGACAAAAACAGACTCAATTCCGGGATTTTGCTGTGTAAACTCCTACTTTATTACGCAATAAAAGCCACAGGAAGTCGGGTGGATGCCTAGTTCACGTTGAATCATCCAAAACTGCCTGATAAAAGCTGAAACTCCAAACTCCCGGGCCTATTCTTTAGTAATTTGCACGGCAAATGCTTCAGGAAGTGAATAGAGCGAAGGAAAGGGAGGACTCGGCAGGTTCAATAGGGAGAGAGAGGGGGGAGTCGTAGGAAGGGAAAGGAGGGGAGAAAGAGAGAGGGAGGCCTCAGTAGACAGATGTGAGATGAGGAGAGGGCGGGAGGGGGTGGAAGTGGGGGAAGGGAGAGAGACACTTCTCTTCTCTCTCTTCTCACTCCACTCACGTCTCTTCTCACGATAGCGCACGCTAAAGCGCTTGATTTCGGGTGTTTCGCGCTGTTTGGCCTATCGTTACTCCAAATAAAACCAGCGTAGTAGTTGTGAGAAAAGACGGTTTGTCGCGTTTTTGGCCTCCTTTCTTTTCGGCGATCGGCACAATAGTGATAAACGATAACGATCTTGGAAATCCCTTTGATCCTGCAGGAATTAATCTTATCACGGCTAAACCCTTCTCTTTTCTCGCACCGTCGAACGCGTTTTGACTTTTCTAACCACGTTTCTAAAAATAAGTGCTGAATCATGGAAACGATTGAAAGCACGCGCTAGCAATCAGGCTAAAAGACAACTGTGCCCCATGCTAATCAAATCCTCCCCTTCCTTCCTCTTTGTCAATACTCTTTAGCGTGCTTGCAAAACAGTAGCAGTACTCTCTCCATCTTGCGTGATCTCTCGCTACGTCTGGCTGTTGAGAGAAAAGAGGAAATAAAGAGAGGCTTGTTACTCCAAAACAGCGCTTGAGTGTGAATAATCAAATAGCGGAGCACACTCGAATTGAATTCGCACACTTGAGCAGAGTGGGTGGGTGAGATACCACTTCAATTCGCTGGCTGGCACGTGATCTAGATTAGATCAAAATAGGACTTCAATAGAATTTTTAGAAGCCTGATGGGGCGCGAAAAATTGTAAAAGGAGAACTCATACTGTTCATGTGGTCAGCTTGAAACAAATCTGAGCAGCTCGGTAGAAACAACAAGCAGTTCATGTTAATGCCAGGTCATTCGCCTCCAGCCATAGTTCAGGAAAATATCAGTGTAACAGAAATAACGTGCAAAAATTGAAAACAAGACAATCATAATGTCTACATACTCAGTTTGAAACGTAACTGATCATTCTTGAAAAAAGAGAAGCTATTCGAAGAAAAATGAGCAAATGTACAGCGGCTTAAAAACACTCTACTGTAATGAAAAAACACACATCTGGTACTGATTTCATCAAAGCATCTGCCAGGAAAATGAAATCGGACTAAAGTGACGAGATAAAACATCAAAAAAGAAAAAAAAGAAGCGATAACATCTGGAATAATTTTCGACTCACACCAGGCCACATTAGCGAGAGAACCTCCTAGTAGCACAGATAGTCTGCCAAAGAACCATTTCGCCCCATTTCTCCCTTCCCATCCATAAACGAGCCGGAGAACGTCAAAACAAAGAGAGACTATGCGCCTTTCCGGATGGAAAGGCTCTCTCAATTTTCTGTGATCTCTCGCTTATCCTGATTGGCGAGATAGCATGCGAAATGAAGAGACGCTGCGTCTTCAGGATGATAAATCCCCAGAGATGTGTCATTACCAGAATCTGCGGCAAACAACGCTGAATACTCAAAAAGCATCCCTGATGAGCTTTCATGATTGCAAGCTTCCTTCTGATCAAAAGAGGATAATTTCTCTCGAAAATCTTTTCGAAAATCGTAGAATTGGAATTTTTCTTGAGACAACAAAGGTCTGAATTATTAATTTTCTGACCAGTCAACGATGAGAGAGCACGCGAAATTAAGAGACGGATTGTTCGTTGAGTCAGACACGAGCCACTGTTATTCGACACGAGTCAACGAAGCCAATGGGCAGCGGACGAGGAATTGGCGTCATTACTAGGGAAGAGGGAGTCGATAGAGGAGAGAAGGTGGGGTTTTCTCTCAATTAGGGCAAGCCCCGCCCACTGGTAAGCAAATAGTCATTACTTTACTTACTGCCTCAAATTTCGAGGCATTAGCGATGATGAAGTCATTATTTTTTGCGTTGGATCTTTTCTCTTGACCTACTGGCTTTCGTGTCCTGTTTCACCACCTAAAGGCATGAACAAGGTGAGAGGGAAAGACAGGTCATTTGTCGTCTCTTGTTGCAAATGCAGTGGACCAGCGGCGTAATTGAGACTTGTCCGGGGCGGGTGATGAATTGTCATGCTCTATCACTGTCCCACGAAATTGGGTGATCAATGGTTAGTTCCGATGCACCGTATTTCGTGAACAAAGCGAACAAAGAAGGGTCGAAATGTTAATAAGGTTAAATTGAAAGCAGGCATCGAATCGAAAGAATTACACACTGAGCGAATTGTCTTTCGGAAACTCATTCCTTTATTCGGGTGCAAAATCTGATTAGACTATAGACGAGTATCGAGGATATCGACTGTCATGGGGGAGTCGGCCAGGACGGGGCAGAGGATCTGCAATTATTGATCGGGATCAGAGATCAAAGATCAAAGATCAAAGATCATCCCACCATCCTCTCTCTCCTCATTCCTTCGACTTGCCAACGGCAGCAGCAACATTCTTCTTCTTGCTAATGCTGCGCGCGCTGCAAATTCATCTTTGATCTTTGATCGTTGGTCTTTTTCTTATTCTAAACACCTTTGGTCAACTTCACATTGAGATGAAAATGAACTGCACGGAAAGTCAATGACAGGCTAACAGTTGACCCAAGAGAACTAATTATCAATTCTGAGACTTGATCTTTGATCTTTGATCTTTGAACTAACCCGGCCTGTTTGGGTATCGTGGGCACGTCCTTCTCCGGCTCGTCCAGCGTCTTCTTCGACGACCGACCAGAGTTCTTCCTGAATTTTTTTATTATTATTAATTAACAATTTTGCGGCTCAGTCCTCGCGTTCATGCGTCTTTTGGCACCAGGACATCTGTGAAACTGAGATATCGTTCAGAGCGAACGCAACACTAACAGGAGCGCTCAGATTTAGGCATTAGATAGTGTAAAACAAATGAACAATTAGTCAATTCTTCCAAACTGATCTCTGATCTTTGATCTCTTCCTCACCTATCCGTCTTCGTCATAGAGGAGCGTGGCGTCTTCGAGATCGAGGCCGGATTGCGCACCTGGAGGATTGATCTTTGATCTTTCGACTTTGGACTTTGATCTTTGATCTCTGATCTCTAACTCTTACCATCTTGGTGAAGAATTCCTTGACGCCGCCCTTCTTCTCCTTCACCTCGGATGCCTGAGAAGGTACGGTAGGTTACAGTATCTAGTGACTACCGTAATCTCACTTCCTACAGTAGCTGTCAACTACCGTGCTCTCCTGACTACCGTACCCCCACCGTATACCTCGACAGTTCGCTCCTCGCTCAGGTTTCTGTGGTGCGCCTTCGAGTTGCGAGAGCGCGCGCCCTGAATATTGATCGTTTATCTTTGGCTACCGTACCCTACCGTACTCCTGGCTACAGTATTCTAATCCTACCGTACCCTCGACGCCGGATTCCTCGGTTTGCGTGCCTCCTTCGACAGATTGACGCCGCCGTCCTCCTTCGTCTTTTCCTCCTGGTAATTATCGATATTTGGCTACCGTACTCGAACTACAGTACTCCTGACTACAGTACACTAACATAATCTGACTACCGTAATCCATCTACCGTACTCCTACCGTACCTTCGATGTCGCCCCGTGCACCTTCCTCTGTGTTCCCTTGTTCGGCGTCTTCGCCTTGGCTGCAATATTCGCCGTTACCATACAATTTCATGACTACCGTACCCCCATCACTACCCTGCACCTACCACCATCTCTCCTACTCGATACGGTGTGATCGGTCCGCGGCCGACTCTTCGCCAGCGGCGGCTGCATCGAGAGCGTCTCGCGCGAGAGATTGATTGGCTCGTTCGGGATCTGAAGAGGTTATGGTAGGGTTACTGTAGATTACTGTAGATCAATGTAGCAATTATGACGAAGTCTACTGTAGCCTACAGTTGTACTGTTAGATACTGTGGGATTACTGTGGCCTACTGTAAATCATGATCGCCTAGCATGAAATGTACTTACACAGTCAATCAATTCTACCGTAATCTACGGCAATCCGATCCTACCGTAACCCTGCCCATCCCTACCGTACCCCCTGCATGCAGGACACGCCGCCGCGCTGCGTGTTCTCGTCGTTGACGTGCACGGCGCTGGCTTTCTCAAGGGAATAAAGTCAGTTATCGATTGCCGATGATAGTATCCCGAAGCCATAGCTACCGTACCTCCTTGACCTTGCCGTACTTCGTGTCGCTCGCGTCCTCCCGACTCATCGTCGTACTCAAATAATCGATATTGATCTTTGATCAATCAATAATCGATGACTACCGTACTCCTACCGTTTCTTCCTGGTCGTGTCCTTGTCCGGAATCGTCGGGATGACGTCATCGGGATCCCTGCAATGTTGTTGTTATTGTTGTTGTTTTGAATAACACCAGCAACAACAACAACAACAACTCACGCGCACGTCTCCGCGCTGAGGTTGCCTCCTCCTCCTCCCTTGCGGTACGTGTTCGAGTTGTCCTTCTTGAGGTCTGCAAGGAGATCAGAGATGAGAGATCAAAGATCAAGTCAGCCAAAGATCAAACATCAACCTCACTATCGATAGTCGTGGTGTATCGTCTACGGTTTTTTACAGTATTCCAGAAAGTTCAAAGATCAATCTACCTTCGTAAGTGGTGGTGGTGGTGTGGCGCTTGGCTCGCGAGGGCGCGTCACGCTTCTTGCCAGACTCGCCCGCTGACTGAAATTGGTCTTCGATCTTTTACGTCGAAGAGGTTCAAGAAGTGATCTCCCTCCTATGCCAACGACACATATTCTTCCCTCCTAATCTAGCCCCTGTGTACTTGTCCCGTTGGCCAGAGGCTACCTTCATCCGATCCCCAAAATCCCCAATACACTTCCCAGCCAACGCCACAAGTACACAGTTCAATTGATATCAGATGGGTTTATCTTCGCGAGGTGGTACCACTGGCACCATTGGTTAGTACTTCGCGAGTCTATGATTTGGTTCGCACTCTTCTCGGGCCCTCGGGTTCCTTCCGGTTCCGGGTCTTGGCGCTTCGGTCCTCAATCTTGGCACTGGCCTTCGGGCTTGGGTCGAGCTTGGTGCTGGGGTCCTTCTTGCCACTGGGGTCCTTCTTGCCACTGGGGTCCTTACCCTTCGGAATCTTCAAAATCTTTGACCCTGGGTACTCGGCATTCCCACTCGGGTCCTTCGTCTTTGGTTTTGGGTCCGGAATCTTGATGCTTGGTTCCTTCTCGCCACTCGGGTCCTTCCTGGTACTCGGTTCCTTCCTGGTACTCGGTTCCTTCTTGGTACTAGGCTCTTTCTTTCCACTAGGTTCTTTCTTTCCACTAGGATCCTTCTTGCCACTAGGATCCTTCTTGGCACTCGGGTCTTTGGCCTTGGGGTCGAGCTTCACACTCAGGTCTTTAGACTTGGATCGCGGATCGAGCGATTTGGTCTTACCGCTCGGGTCTTTCTTGACGCTCGGGTCCTTCGATTTCGGACCATCACTCTTGGGGCTGCTCTTGGGGCTCGGATCCCGGGTCTTCTTCGGGGTCGGGATCGGGATCGGGTTCAGGCTCGGTTCCACCTCTAGGGTCGCGTCCCCGGTCATGGGAAGATCTGGTACCTTCTTGGTGCTCTTGATGGGGGTCTTGGCTTTGGGCGCGGGTTTGAGCGGGGACTTGGCTCCGCCCACTCCTCCGCCGCCGCGCGCTTCCCGTCGCTTCTTGCGCATCTCCGAACGCTCCTTCCTGCAAAGATCAAAGATCAGAGATCACCTATCATTGACAAAACATATCATGCAAGGCACGCAGTAAGGTACTGTAAGGCTTTAATGGATTGGAAGTTTTCTGTGATCAAAGAGCAAAGGTCAACGATCAAACCTTCTCATGCTGCACTCGGTCTTCTTCAGTGGCGTGAGCGCGTCCACGTGGATCTCCTTGGAGACCTTAATTAGGTGCTTATTAATTAGATAGGCATCAATAATTGTGGCAAAAATAATCTTGGTCAAGAGCCCAGCAGGATGAAGATTCAATGAAACGTATTCGAGAATCAACCTATTCTACGCTTGGAAAACCTACATCTCTAGGCAAGCTAATCATTGTTTTTTCCACTTCGCCCTTAGCTCACCTTCTTGGGCGTCTTCCCCTCTCCTCCTCCAATGGCGGCCGCGGCGGTCGCGGGCGTCGTCGCGGCAGGCGTCGGCGCGGTCGCGAGGACGAGCGGCGTGCGGGCGGGCGTCTCGGTCGCCTGCGATTGATCTTTGATCTCTGAGGGGTTAAGCCACGCCCCTTCCTAACTCCGCCCCTTCTAAGCTCCGCCCCCTCCTCACCTTGACCTTTCCACTCTCATCCACGGTGAACTTCTTGATGACCTTCACCTTCGTGCTCTCGTCCTTCTTCTTCCCGTCTTCTTTCTTCTCGTCCTGATAATCAATCGATAATTGATTACAGTAATCCGAAACTACAGTATCCCGATCAATCGACAATTGACTAACTACAGTAATCGACGATGCATCATCAACTATTGGAGTCGTGCAGTGCAGCAGTATACAAACCTTCCTTTCCTCCTTCTTCTTTTCCTCCTTCCTTTCCTCTCTCTTCTCCTCCTTTTTCTCCACTTTCTTCTCTCCATCCTTCTTCGATTCCTTGTCCTCCTTCTTCTTTTCAGCTTTCGCAGTGGGGACGTCGGGTTGCTGGTAAAGATCAAAGATCAAACTAGAGATCACAGATCAAAGACCAACCTTCATGAACGAAACCGGACTGCACGTCATCGCGCTCTTCTCGCCCGGCGTTTTCTGCAATAAAGTCAGTTGTCGATCGATGGTTGATGTGCAGATACCGTACCTTGCCCTTGACGCCCTGCATCATCGATCCTTGCTCCTGAAATTAGGATAATGTAGACTCCAGTATGCTTGTTACAATACCCAACGATATCGTAAACATTACCGCACCAGCCCCCAAGAACCCCTTCATCAACAGTACCCCCATACAGTAACCCTACAGTACTCACATCTCTAACAAGATCCCCAAACTACCGTAATCCGAACAGTTCAATCGGGTCAGATTGACAATTTCCTCACATCGCTCTGCGTCTTCTCCTCTGTCTTGAGTATCGACTTCTCTCCGATGGGTCGCTGCTCTTGAGTGGAAGGGATGGTGCGGTCCGAGTCGGAACACGACTCCTCGTTGGGGAACTGGAAGGGGTACGGTATCCCTCGATCGATTGATTGACTACTGACGATTACGGTAACTACGGTACTGGATCAGTCACTGCAAGACTCATGGACGCCGATGTTGACTACGTTGGAACTATGTGGAGAGATCAATGTAGGGGTCCGAGTGGAAGAATTTGATCTTTGATCTTCTTCACCTCGTCAGGGATATCGTAGAGGGTGGCGATGTCGGGCGGATTCAACAATTGGTCCCTGCTCAGCGTCTTCTTCTTCTCGGGACTGCTGCAAGGGGACGGAGGGTTACGGTAGGATAAAGTACGGTAGGTCAAACGAAGGTCAGCCAGGTCAGATCGATGATCGAATCATAAAGTATCACACACCCTTCACGCCCGGCACCGCCACAGTAGAGCTCAGTCCGGTAGGTAAACCCCTCATCGCCAGGACACCGTACCACAGGTCAGACTCAATGCATACTGTAGCTAAGAGTTCGGTCGGTCGTTCGGTGGGTCACACTCACTCCTTCTTCCCTGGCACCGCAACGATCGAGTCCCAGTCTAGCTGGTACGGCGGCGCCAGCTTCCGCTCTGCAGCCATCGCTACGAATTCGGCGCGGACCCGCTTGTAGTCTGGAAAAGGGGGCGGGGCTTAGAGTGGGCGGGGCTTAGAGGGGGCGGGGCTTAAAAGTGGGCGTGGCTAAGAGGGGGCGTGGCTTAAAAGTGGGCGGGGCTTAGAGTGGGCGGAGCTTAGAGTGGGCGGAGCTTAGAGTGGGCGGAGCTTAGCGTGGGCGTGGCTTACCCGGCGAGATGAAGTAGGTCAGCTCGCGGAGGTAGCGGAAGATATTGACGAACGGCTTGGGCGCGGCTTCTGCAGAGATCAAAGATCAGATAGAAACTTTGAGGCAGGCTTCCAGATCAAAGCCCAGCCAAAGAGGCGTGGCCTAGAGGAAAGTGGGCGGAGCCTATTTCGAAAAGGGGCGTGGCCTCATCCCCTCCTCTCACCCAGCATCTCGTCCTCCTTCTCGCTCTTCAGCTTCTCCGTCACCACGCGGTCCTTGTGCTTCCTGCAATCAGTTGGTGACGAAAAGGGGCGGAGTCAGGGGAAAGGGGCGTGGCCTAAGAAGTGGGCGTGGCCTCAAAGTGGGCGTGGCCTAAAGTGGGCGTGGCCTCACCATGGCAGCGTGCCCGCGTGTCCCTCCAGCAGCATGTACATCATCGATATCAAATCGTCGTGCCGGCCCAGCTCCTTCCGCTTGTGCGCGTTGATCGAGCAGTATCTGCGCGATTTTCATGGTTATCGATTGGTTACGGTAGCTACAACAGGATACGATATCCGAGCACTATTATCTATCGATTGACGCCCTCGCTTACGGTAATTGATCGTACGGTAGAGTAGGATACGGTATGTGGCCAAAGACCAGAGATCAAAGATCAAAGATCACACCTCGTCGTTCCTCTGAACTGGCACGAGCGGCGCGGGCACTTCAGCTTCGTCATCAGGTCCTCCGTGTACTGCAAGTGATCTTTGATCTTTGGTCTTTGATCTTTGTCCATTCAGTAGCTCCACCCACTACTAAGCCCCGTTCAGTTGAATCACTGCTCTTTATCTTAATATCCATTCAGCTTACGAATTCCAAAAGTCCCAGGAAACGGTGAACCTTGATCTTTGATCTTTGATCTTTCTCCATTCAGTAGCTCCGCCCACTCCCAAGCCACGCCCCCTTTCCCTCACCATGATCTCTCTGCAGATGCCAAAATCGATGAGGTAGATCCACTCCATCTGCTCCTTGCCCACCGTGTAGTTCGACGGCTTGATGTCGCGGTGCACGAAACTGAGATTGATCTTTGATCTTTGGTCTTTCCTGTCTCTCATCCCCCTCCCAATGCACCTACTACCGTGTTCTACAGTCTACCTTCATACAGTAGCTCTAATAGTGTAAGCATCACGATCATCTCTGATCTCATCTTATCTCACCCCGATTAGTAGAGCTATCTACTACTAAAAAAGTACAGACTACCACCCTACAGTAACCCATGTTCAGGTAGTCCAATCTGGTTACTAATCTCATCGTTGATCTTTGATCTTTGATCTCTCACCCCGCCGAGTGCAGCTCCCGCAGCGAGTCCGTCGCCTGGATGCCGACAACGATGAGGGTGTCGAGCGAGAATTTCTAGAAAGGGGCGGGGCTTAAGCGGATGATGCTACCCTAACCCTAAAGATACAGTACCCCTACATCTACAGATCCCTTACGCTATCATACCCATACAGCTACAGTATCCCGATAGCTACCGTACCTCATCAGGCAGCCGCTTCCTGATGTCCGACAGTGAGAGGCCGAGTAGCGTCATGACGACGTAGTTGAAGTTGCGCTCCTGAGAAGGTTGATCTTTGATCTTTCATCTTCTGTCTTTGATTTCATCTACTGAATCCCCACTTATCTATTCTACAACATCCTTCAATGTCGTGTTGCATTCACAGCCTCTGGTTACTGTAGTCTACCATAACCCAACAGGTTACGGTAACTACCGTACTCCTACCGTACTTCTCTTACCGTTCCCGCGCCGAACAGCTGCACCGAGTGCGCCGCGTTGACGCTCATCATCTTGCGCATCACAAAGATCTGAAAGAAAATCGATAATTAATATCGATTACCATAATCTTACAGTAACCTACAGTATCCATTCTACAGTATCCTAATCTTACGATACCGTAACTCTACCGTAATCCTCACCTCCATTTTCAGCGATTCGTGCGCTGCGTCGATATTGGTCATCTCGCACTGAAGTGGGGTACTGTATCATATAACCCATGTTCATCTACAGTACAATTACACAATCACGGCCTGATTCAATTATTTCCTAATTTTTTTTTCTCATTCTCATTTTCGCTGTGACAGAGAACAGTGAGCGGTAGGTGTATGGGTGAAATGGCTCGTTTCTCCCTCGATACCGTAATCCCGGTCTACCGTAATCTCTCTCCTACCGTACCTTGAGTGCTCGTTTGACGCTCGGTTTGACGATCGATACGCACTCGAAGACCATGCCGAAGGCTCCCTCGCCGATTTTCCGAGTCACCTGTTTTTTTTCTCGGCATTCGGCATTACAGTATCCCATCTGGTATATTGACTACGGTAGGTCGGTAGGTCACAAAGCTCGCAATCCACTCCGCAGCGACAATGGTGGTATCCGTACCCTCATTGTCTACCGTAATGGGTCATTAGGGGATGCTATGGTTACTGTAGTCCGGTAGGTCACAAAGCTCACAATCCATTTCGAAGCGACGATCGTTGTGATGCCGATCTTGATCTCGCGCAGCTTCTCGTTGAAGACCATTCGACCATTCGACGCGGAGGGAAGAGACGCGAATGGGGAGTGGAAGAGGGGAGGAGAGAGGAGGAGGAAGGATGGAAAGGAGGAATAGGGAAATGAGGTATGAGAGGCACTGTGATATTGAGAGAGTATAAGATGTTACAAAAAAGACGTGGATTTTAAGATTTTAATCTTATTCAAAGTCTCTGAATGCTAATCACAAGCGTCTGTAGAAATACAAGCCAAGAAAAAATCCGAGAAGAGTGGACGTAACTGAACTGATTGTTGCAGTCTTACTATCGCATGATTTGCTGGACATCAACTGTACTGCATTCTGTGCGATGCGATACCACCAACAACATTATAAATCATAGTTTATTTAGATCCCTTGTACAAGAGGAGCGAGACAGAATTGGGGGGACACGAGATCAGTCCTCGATAAGACAGCCTATGTGGTGTGCACGGTACTGGGCGGATACGGTAGTATTGATTGGTGTGGTGTGCTGCATACTGTAGCTAATAGAAGAAGTCACCAGTGAGGACGGGTGGGGTGCCAAATACAACTCATAGTGAGATGGGGGGGGGGGGGGGGTACTAGTAACTGCGGGGGGCATCAACTGGGTTCGAGTGCGGGTGACAATACTACACAAATCGAGGATCGAAACAATAATAATAAATAAAAAGATAGAAAGCTCGTAGGCACTACATTGCTGTAGTGCGTACGGTAGATCGATAATCTACTCACAACAGATTGGAAGCTTCGAGAAACGAGCGGAACGACAAATTCACAGTAATAGGAAAACACGGATCTACGAGCCACTCGGCATCTTACAGAACGAACGAGTATAAATATTAAACGGGCAGGGTACGGTAACTGTAGGTTATACGGTACGGTAAAATGAGGAGGGGGGCAGCTACGCTATCAGAATCTGAGAGATTGCTTGATGTGGTGGAAGGATAATAATTATGAATAGGAGAATAGGATAGCTGAGGTCGTCTAGACAAAATAGCAGTCTTATATTTTTTCTGACACAAAAATGGTGCGCGATTTATTTACAACGCAAAAGAATAGATTTAGGGGGGAATGGAGCAGGGCGGGATACTGCAAGGTACTGCAAAACGAGGGGAGATACTAATTAATCAACTCACAATCGATAATATTAGGTGAAGGGGACACGGTAAGAGCTACCGTAATCAACCGATCGATCGACTACCGTAGTCCTCTTAAGTATGGGAGGTCTGCTCCTGGCTGCCTTCCTTCTTGGCGGGCTCGTTGCCAGAATCGTAGCGGAAGCGAGGGTGCGCAGAGAAGTTAGGACACTCGCCCATGATGATCGACTGAACAAGGAATTATTATTATTATTTGACCGATGCCGATACCAAGCCCATCCCAGACTCAACTGCTCTATGGCTTGTGAATAATTATAGTACCACTAATCCACCCGGAGTTAATGACAATTGCTGCAGACACGCATTTTCATTAGTAATCAAACGTCATCAGAGACTTCAATTAGAACATCGAAAAATCTCAGAATCTTGAAGTATCCTAGCACCACAAAATCTTCGGGCGAACGTTTTTTTTTATTTTGCATTAATCCTACGCTTTTATACTATTCCATCCACTATTAATTTTTGCTTTATTTCCTATCGGTGACGTAATGCTCCCCCTATCCTCTCCATTCTCTTGCATAGCCTCCACTCCTCTCACCTGGATGAGCCACTCGCTGCTGACGACGGCCTTGCCATCCTTCTCCAGCCTCGCAACCACCTGCGAGGAGAAAAATTATAAATGAAATAAAGAATTTGATTTTATTTTACTGGCAAATTAACTGTGCATTGCTCATAACAACTCTGACACACTAGTCTACCAGCGCTGAAATACCAACACGCTTTGGCGAATTGACCAAGGTACATTTTCGACAATTGTTATTTTTTGCCTCATAACCATTGATTACACATGTACTTCACCGCTATTCCACCACTGCCATAACCTCAACCGGACTGTCCATATTCCTAGCACCAAAACAACAACCACAACGACACCGCACCTCTGGCTGGCAGCTCGAGTCGGTGAGGAGGATCTCGAAGGCGTCGGGCAGCACGATGCGCGCCGCCTCCGCCGCCGTCGCCACGTTGGCGAGGCAGGCATCGGACACCACCGTCGCGCCCAGCAGCTCCACGATGGGCGTCCAGATCTGAAGAGGATGATTAGGCTTATTTGATTAGTTAGTTGTCTTTACACATACAGCAACGACGGAGAATCAAAGGAGCGAGCCCTCAGGACAAGTATACCCAAGAGGAAACGCCAAACTTCTGGGCAGTCACGAATTTATTGTAAAAAAATCCGAATGATTCCCCTTTACTAGTCTTGGTTAGGTGAAGCGCCAAACCGCCTAAACGAACGAATTTTTTTAAAAACACATAACCTCTGAATTATCAATTGATTCAGTCACCCTCCGTAAATCTATCCACGCACAAACTACAAACCACGGGGGTGACCAACAAAAATTGCTCTCATATTCAAACATCGAGTCATTTAATTTGTTCTCCAACGCAGAGCAACAACTGATCGAATTCAGTCACCTTCTCCTACATCTGTACTTCTTTCGAAACCCGAACTTCGTTGGGTCGAGATCACCAAATTCCCCTCCCATCACTCCCTCCTCACTCCTCCTGCTCTCTCATTTCCCTAACTAGCGAGAGATCACATAATCGAGAGACTGCTCACCTGCTTGAATCCCATCGTGCCCTTCTTCATCGACGAGTCCGTCTTGCTGTGCACCATGATCGTGCGGCCCTGAGATCAATCGATAATCTACCGTATCCACTCAACTACCGTACCATGAACCCAGGCTACAGTAATCCCTTACAGCCATCTCAAAGCTACCGTACTCTACTCACCACGAGCAGCTTGCCCCTGACATCGGGCAGTGGTTAGAGGCCCCTCTTTCCCTACCTACCGTCTCCCGAGGTACCGTAGGCCATATATATCGTAACCGGCCCAAAGCTACCGTATTCTACTCACCACCAGCAGCTTGCCCCTGACATCGGGCAGTGGGTAGAGGTCGCCGTTGAGGAGTCCCTGTCCTCCGGCAAGCTTGTGCTGGTCGTACGAGACGAGCTCCTCCTTCGCCACGCACTCGATCAGCCACTTGTGAGACAGGCACGGCATGCCTGCAATTAGACTAATTAGTCATATTTTATTAATTAATGATTAGAACTAATGAGCGCAATATCACAGCCCTCTCTGCAATTGTGTTTCACCTTTATCCTAAAATGCTCATCTCGCGGATCTGAACGATGTTCACTGCGCGTCAGTTATTTTTTTAAAAAAACAATAACTTCACCCGAAGCATACTCGCTTCACCGTCAATCTAAACTGGCTATTGCACAAAGCACCTTAATCTTGCTATGTTTTAGTTCAACACAAGCTATTCTTGACTATACTTTAATATTAAACATAACAATAACATATTAAATAACCTCTGCTCATGGCCGCAAGGTACTTGTGCGTGCGGTAGTGCGTGTCCGAGATGAGGTACGCCTCCGCGTCCACGGCCACCAGCTGCAAGGAGGGGAGGGAGGTTATGGATGGGAGGAGTGAATTTGCCCGCGAGGGTCCGGTTACAGAATGCTTATAACTTTTCAACACTTCACAAGTACGCAATCATGAGAAATCGTCCCATTCGAACTCCAACACAATCGCGTTTCACCACCTCTACATCACACGAAATTTCTCATTAGGGCAATAACACCCTGACAGTGAACGAAAAAATCACCATCTACCCCGCCCCATCCCAGTTTCACCCGCCACTCACATTGATGTCCTCGACGACGAGGCCGCCCCTCTCCAGAATCTGCTTCTTCATCTCGTTCTTCTTGAAGACGACGTCGCCGGTCGTCCGATTCGCCGACGTGAGGATGAACGTCTTGTTCAGGAAGATGCGCGGATTCATCTCTGCAAACAACAATTTATTGATTAAGTAGTAAATAAATAAATAAACAGACTAGTATACTGGAGTTTCACACTACCTTCATCTGACTACGTATTGACACTGTTCGATTCTCGGAACCCGTATTAAAGAAAATAATTATGAGACACTATCTGAGAAAATCGAAATTGTTCTGGCATTTGGGAAAAGTGGATTTCTTTGATATTGGGGCTATAAGCAGTGCTCGATGAGGGTAGCTGATTGGCAAAATTTCAGATTTTTAAAATCACTTTGAGCCTTAGTGCAGTAGGTGATGACGTCACTTTCGAAATCTGCAAAAAATCTTTAGATCGATTCCAATCGATTCGAGTATAGGCGCGTTGTATTCCTTGACTAATTCTAAGACTCTTTCACTCATGGACATTTTTCGATCAAACGTCATCTAACGCTGAAAATCGAGAAAAACAAAAATTTCGTCATATTTAATTATTTTTCACTAATTTCCAGATGCGACGGGAAATTTTTTATTCGCTCTATCGATTCCTTTTAGGCTTACCCATTTACTATTTAAAGGAGAAAATTTAATTTTACACCCATCAATATGAACGATGCCGGAGAATGCACCTGAAAGCGATTTATGGTGTGGTTACTGTAGGTTTGACGATTTTGCCAGTTTCCATTTTCCGGCCCACTTGCCGGTTTTTCCTTAGGAATGGTGTTTTACTAATTGATTATGTTGTAATCGGCTCACAATAAGTTGCTTTAAATATAACGCATAAAATAAAGACAATTAACAATTTTTTAAAGATAAAACCGGCAAGTGGGCCGGAAAATGGGAATTGGCAAAATCGCCAAACCTACAGTAACCACACCATAAATAGCTTTCAGGTGCATTCTCCGGCCTCGTTCACATTGATGGGTGTAAAATTAAATTTTCTCCTTTAAGTAATAAATGGGTAAGCGTAAAACGAATCGATAAAAAATTTCCCGTCGCATCTGGAAATTAGTGAAAAATACTTAAATATGACGAAATTTTCGTTTTTCTCGATTTTCAGCGTTAGATGACGTTTGATCGAAAAATGTCCGTAAGTGAAAGAGTCTTAGAATTAGTCAAGGAATACAACGCGCCTGTAATCGAATCGATTGGAATCGATCTAAAGATTTTTGCAGATTTTGAAAGTGACGTCATCACCTATTGCACTAAGGCTCAAAGTGATTTTAAAAATCTGAAATTTTGACAATCAGCTACCCTCATCGAGCACTGCTTATAGCCCCAATATCAAAGAAATTCACTTTTCCCGAATGCCAAAAATCCAGGGATTAATTCGATTTTCTCAGATAGTCTCTCTTATGATTCCCATACCATCACACAAAACAGAAATAGGCACTGCCATGTTTCAATCTCATTACATCAATCGAGCTCGATGAGAAGTTATAATAGTTGCTTACTTCGGTAGTTGAAAAAAATAACTGCATTTGCCTTCATAGAAGAGTATTTGGCCTCTAACGTAGCCCCTTTATCGACTCTCCCTCCACTCACCCGGCTTCTTCATCTCCTGCTCCTCCTCCTCGTCAGTCTCCATCTTCTCCTCTGTCTCTTCCTCCTTTTCCTTCTCCTCCTCTCCTTCCTCTTCCTCTTCTGCCACTACAACTGCTGCAGCCTTGGGCTTGCGACCGCGACGAGCAGAAGAGGCTGCAAGTAGTACAAGTTATTCATGCTGCATCGCCCGTTCGCTTATCTGTTTCACAATCGGCCAAGAACCCCGACAGTCCATTCCAGATTAATTGGAAGCGTCTATTCAGTTCTACAATATTTCTAAAATCCTACCATTTGACGGTTACACCACTATGTCAAAACGGATGGGATTTTGCAAAATCGTTTCTTCTGCGACAACTATTTCACGAAAAACACGCGAGTAAACAAAAATTGGCGGTGACCAAACCATATCTCTTCCCCGTTTCACAACTTCTTCAGAATCCCATCGCATCGCAATTCGAGTAATGACGTTTCCACCCATCTTGAAAACAAGAAAATACTCACGCGTCTTCTTATCCGCGGATGACTTGACTGCGCCCGCTCCGGCTGACGAGGGCGTCTTCCGCGCGCCAGCGACGCGACGCGTCGTCGGCTCCGGCGTGCCGCCCGTGCCCGTTAGCGTCGCGAGCTGCAAATTATTTTATTTGTTTAAGATAATTATGTTATAATTATTCTCAGCATGGTAAGAGAACGTTATCATTCCAAAGGCACATATGTTATAGGTATAGCTCGGTTGAAGCGCAGAGCCTATAGTAATTGATAATGAGCTCTTTCATACGAACCAATTAACTAATTAGGTAATTAATTAATTAATAACTCACAGCGACAGCGGTATCGTTGTGGACGCGCGAGCGGCGCTCCCTGCGATCTTCGAGAGAGGTGATGTTGTCTGGAAAAAGAGGGTTTCACTTTCTGAAGTCATGTGCGAATAATTTATTTTGTTCTACGACCAATACTGGACGAATCGAAATAAACAACAAAGTCTGAAGATATAGGCATACCGAAACACTGACCCCACAGGAAAGCATGCTTCGTAAAAAATAGATTTTTTATGTATGCATTCGACAAGTTGATCGTACCATTGCACCTTCCAACCACCAGAGTTATGATCCCACCGAAACAGTGAATCAACGGAAACACATACACTGGCATACAATAAAGTCAGTCGTTGATAACAATTTACCGTACTCACCAGTATTGATCTTGGTGACCATCTTGCTCTTCGCGTTCACGTACTTCTTCCACTCCGTCGTCGCCATGTCCAGCTGCAGCGAGGTCCAGATCGCGCTGCAAGAGGGGCAGGGAATTAGGTCAGATGGTGATAACCATCTACCGTAAGACCTTTCAGAAACTACCACAACCTACCGTTGCCCAGTTATAATATTCATTCTACCCTACTCCAGTAATATTCATTTACGAAAATTTAAATTCCTGTCTTCCTTGAACTTCTTCGTTTAAGTATTATATCCAAAGCGTGAGAGCGCCAATGCTTCAATAACCGAACGTACTCATGCTCGTCCTCTTCGTTGCCCATCTCCTGCAGTCTGAAGGCGCCGTTCAGCCATTCCTTGGCGCTGGCGGCATTGGCCGACCGCAGCACGCGACAGTACACGGGATCCGTGTCGGGCGAGGACTGGTAGAGGCACTGCAAAGGGTGGTGTGGGTCAGTCGGTGCTCATTTTTGGGTGCGGTATTAGTTTAGATGGCTATCTACAAAGAATTACTGTCTATTGAAGAAACCATTTTCTCTTGACAACGTTGTGCAGCGCCAATCTTACATGATTATATGAGAATTTGAATTGCATACTACCTCTCCCACCGAAATCATTCAAGGCACTTCGCAAGGAAACAACAATTCTTTGAAATAAAATAGTACCTAGTTTAACTACATTCTATTCGCCCTCAATGTCAATTACTTCTTTTTTTGGTTTTTCTTTTCTTCTTTTTTCTTTTCATTCTTTTTTCTTTTTTAACCCACTACATTTCAAAGGTACATGTCCACTAACATTTGCGTTTGAGTTTACAGGCGCCTGGAAAAATTACACCTATCGAAAGTAGAATAACAATGCCAAAAAATTGCATCCCCTCTTACCTCCTTGTCGATGGTCACTGCCGACAGCGGGACGACTCCGGCGGGCGGCACCGGTCGCACTATCTTGTCCTCCACGAACTCCACCATGTAGCGGCCCAGGCCGTCGCGTCTGTCAATTAATTAATTAATAATTTAATTAGAAACAAAACAACATCGGACGAAACCCGATGAGATCGTGTTTCATCGAATCTATAAATAACGTACTCTCCGACGAGTGCGGGGTAGAACACCTTCTGGAATACGGCGAAGACGCGCGCGCCCGGAACGAGGGGAGCCTGAAAATCGATTTATTAATCATCACCACATCTTAAAACATTCATCCTGTCCACTTTGCGTTACTACTGCCTATCAAATCAACGAACCCCTGCTTTCTTCAATACACCCAAAACATTAACAAAATTAGTCAGTTCTCGATCCCCTCCCCCGGTGTGTCTACCGTACCGAGTCGTCCTCTGGGTGGTCGGCGGCCCACTGTGCCTCGGCGTCCAGCTCGGGGATGGTCACGCACACTGCAGCACGCTTCGCGCTCGTCGACATGACCGGCGAACTGCAAAAACCGTACAATTAATTAAAATGATTAATTAATTAGCATAATTAATAAATTAATTATTTAAGATTAACACTTACGCCTTTCTCTTTCTGCCAGTGGAGCCTCCGGCAGGTCTACCGCGGCCCTGGAATGGAACTGTCATTTTCTGAATCACACTTTGACCAGTCGCCTTGGCGCTTCCATCACATCTCAAATCCGGAAGACTGTCATTTTTTCCAATTCTAGGAGCCTGTTGATCGAAACAAAAAATTAAAATGAATATTGTCAAGACAACTCTGTGTTTCCAGTACATCTCAAACCGGCAAGATTTCAATGCATTCAATTGTCTTACCGATTCCGCAACAACTAAAAACTACACCAGGTACTCCCGTGTCACTCCTTTCCTATTCACGACGACAGTCAGCTACGCAATCAATGGAGTGTCCTTCGAGAGGAACAATAAAAAATTAACTCACCGTCAAATATACTAACTTTTTTCCGTAAAATGCATGTATACTTCTCAAAATAGCCAGTATGCCTTCACAAATGCTGACTCCTCTCTAACCCGCCTAACTAGTGCTTCACCACCCCCTCAATCCCTCCTTCCAACCTCCTTCTCGTAGCCCTCTCTAACCAGGCGCCTTCCCGTTTCACCCCTCTCTCAGCCTCCTCCAACCTTCTTCTCGTGGGGCGTCTCCATGGCTCCATCCTCCATCGCGTCGTCCTCCTCCATCTCCTCCTCTCCCTCGTCGCCCTTCTTCCTTCTGGCGGCAGGCGTGCGCTTCGCGGGCGTGCCTCCCAGCGACTTGCGAGTGCTCTGCAAGCATTGATTGAGGAGAATGAAAGGATACGAGAAGACAACGAAATCGAATCTGTAAAGCGCATTGCGAATGCTGCGCAACAGAATTATCGATTGAGCTGAACAAGACTATACAACAAAAATCATCGAGAGAGAAAAATTCAGCCCAGTCAACGCAATCAATATTATCTCGATGCTCGTTCAACAAAAAAAATATCCAAATTATCAAAAGCACCAAATAACCAATCCCGAAAGATGCGGATGATTCATCATCTTGAAATGCTCACTACATAACGAATACACCACAAGAACGCACGAAAAGAAGCCAGAAGAACAAATTCCCTCGTTGGCAAGATCAAAAGCTGAGATCTTCCACTTACTCGATTTTGGGAGCTTTTAAGAATTAAATCAAATGAGCTTGTAGGATCAGTCATCACAGAGCGGGAATCATCCCAAAATAGAGACAAAAACAGCACTTCAAAACTCGAAAAACGATGATTTCCAATCACTCGATAGCATCTACGCTCTCAATAGTGCAAACGGAAGCGAGAGGGAGGGCGAAAGCGAAAAGGAATGATGCTCTGCTCTCCCCATCCCGCCTACTCCCTAGGCTGTCAGACAGTGCGATAGAACTCGTAAAACAGAGAGATTCAGGGACAAATCAAACTGAGGAGCGACGATACAGTGAAAGTAACGTTCGTTCGCCACGTAACACCGGAGAGAGGCGAGAGTCATTCCATCGTTTCCCCCTCTTCCCTTTCTCCTCTCACTCACGAGCCCACCCTCCCCCCTCTCTTCTCTATTCCACCCCTCTTGTCTCTCCTCCTCCTCCTGTACTCTCGCTCGACCCCCTTTAGTGACCGGGCACACCTCTACTTGGCTATGCAGCGAATGAGCTATCCTCTTTCCACACGCACTTTCGGCCTGTCTGACCAGCTAGGGATCACGCGAATAGGAGAGAGAGGTGGATCGATGCTCCATCCGCTCGATAAGTGACCAAAGGTCGGCGGAAAGGACTAGTGATAGCAGGGGGGATTGACCCATTGATCGAGGAGTAAAGGCGGTTGGAACGAAGATCGGGGACGAAAAGAGCATCAATAAGCATACGTTATTTAAACGTACGATAAATGCATGATAGGCTCATCATGGAACCTTTACGTTTCAGAATACATACATGTGATTAGTTGAGTGATTGACACATAATGAGAAATCGTTGACAAGAGTTGGGAACAGAAAAAAGGGAAAAGTGGGTTAAGAAAAGCAACTGCTCCTCGACCTGCACTTCATTCCTGCACGTATTCACATGCGTATAATGTGCAAATATAAGCCAAGAGCGTATCTCGAAATCCAATACCGCGTATCATGGCTAGCCTAGTTGGCGGAGGGCAATAAACGGCGCAGTATTTCTTTCTTCGGCGAATAATCCATTAAATCTAGTACGAATTATAGTAGCATTCCGCACAGCGAAAAAAGCAATACATAAAACTACATAAAAGAAAGAACGAGGAAAAATCAAAAGCTACCGTATCCCCTTTCAATACTCCCCCAATTACCGTACCTGCGCGCTGGCGATCGTCTTGGGCGTGCCAGTTGCTGCGGGCGTGTTCGGCAGGTTGGCCACCTAAAATTAATTATTTAATTAATTTATTAATATCCAAATTAACCAACCTTATCGGAGGCGGATCTCTCCGTGGCTGCGTACTTGCTCTTCGAGGCGGCGGGCGATCGCGTGTACTTCATCTCGCCGAACGAACCCTTCTCCACCTGTGAAAAACGAAATTTAGAAAAAGTTGTCCGCTTCCAGTTTCACCGAATTTACATTAGCACTGGGAATAGAGTACATCGATTTCTGAGTCATTTTGCACACAAAAATACAAATTAACTGACAATGAGTCCCCTATTTGAGCTTCTCACAAAAATCGGGAAATTCGAAAAGCCAGCCAACTTCAAGTTGCTTCGTAGTCATAATTGTACTGATAGAACAATCATTCAGTGAGTATGCTGTATCGATGTGGAAACCAATCAATTTAAAATTCGATCCCTCAGGCTCTCAAGTCCCCGTCACTTCGCCCTGTTTGCCCTCAACCACGTGCCCGACCATTAGAAACACATGAGCGAGCCTTATCATCTCTTTGTTTGAGTGTCATCAGGCAATCGCAATAGCATCGACAGAATCGCGGGGGCTTTCCTGACAAAATCGATAATCAGGCCACCGTACTCCTCTTACCGTAATGTTCCTGAGCGGCTCGGGATGCTTGTCCAGCTCGGTGTCCATGTCGAAGGGGTCCTCCTCGTCTGCAATGTTTAATTATTAATTACTAATTAGTTAATTAATTAATAGTAATTCACCTTCAGCACTCTTCTTGGCCTTCTTCGCAGAGGCGGTGGGCGTCGTCTTGGCGGTGCCTGCAAAATTACATTTTTGTGACCATATCAATTCCAGCTTCATAAAACTCGTAAGACTCAACATTACCGCTATCGATTCGAAATTAATTTCTAATAATATCAGATGCAGGCTCAAATCAACACAATCCTGGCAGCAGTTCCTACATAAATAGCGTAAAATCATCAACTCACTCTTCCTTCCTCTTCCCCTGCCTCTCTTCGGCTTCTCCTCTTCTCCTTCTCCCTCTTCCTCAACCTCCTCCTCTTCCATCGGCTCTTCCGTCTCCACCGTCTCCTCGCTCTTCACGCTCGACTTGCGACCGCGACTGCAAATCAATCGATAAATAACAGTAACCCTAGATCAATCGATAGTGCGCGCAACTATGGATTTACTCTACACCCAGTATGCCCTTCACAATTCTCTGCAATTCGGTACATTTAGAAAATAATCCGTCTAACTTTTTTACCCGGAAATGAACCAGCAAATTTCCAGTTATCGCAAATTCATAAAACACCTAGCGGCCGTTCGTTATCAATGTTCTTCGAAAGAATTTTCCAAACAAATAATAATTTGACCGCTGAAGAAAATAGATACATTTTACGAATACCTTTGCTCAACCCGGGTGTTATCATATTCCGAATCAATAATCTACCGTACCCCTTGGGCGTGGCCTTCGGCGTCTTGACGGGACTCTTCGACGCTGCGCCCCTCGTGGATCTTCTCGAGGGCGAAACGGACGTCTCATCGGCCTTAATTAGCCAATTACTACTTTAAAAATAGAAAAAAATCGATTTGACTGGTAGATCATTCCCTCACCTCCTTCTCCACTCCCGCTCCTTCCTCCTCATCCTTCTTGGCCGACTTGGAGCCGCGCGCGGGCGTTTCCTGGATCGAAAATCGATTAGCTACAGTGCTTTGCGAACAATCTTTTTACCTTATTCTATGGGCAATAAGAAAGCAGACTACATTCTAGTCTCGTTGTACCCTCCAAACACCAATGATTCATGTGTGAGTTCAAGAGAACACAATTTGTACGTGATGTCAGCGCATGACACATCTATTTTGTTTTCATGGGAAGCACAGCACTTTCCGGTCGCAAGCATCACGTAAAGTCACCAACATTTCACACTAACGATCCAGTGCAATCGCCAAAGCGAAATAAATATGCTAACCAATCAACGTTTCAAAAGCATGACTTCAAGGAAAATGAACCATAGCGGTCGATAATTCGGACATCCCCAGTCGCAATAATAATCACACCATTCTAACAAAAAAACACACCTTCTTCGCAGCCGGGGTCGACGGGGCGGATCGTCTGCCTCTTCTTGGCGTCTCCTCCACTGCCTCTTCCTCTTCCTTCACCTGTAATTAATTAATTTGGTAAATAACTTGCAAGAACTAACGGCTAAAGATTTATACAAGAGATAAAGCATTATTTATGAAACCTAAACAAAGTGGGATACTCTACCTCCTCTTCCTTCTGCTCCTCGTCCTCATCCGCATCCTCCTCCTCTATATCCTCAATCTCCTCAATGATTTTCCTTCCCTTGGGCGACGCTCTCCTCGCCGAGGTGGGCGTCGTCTTGAGGGATCTGAATTCATAATTAATTGCTAATTATTGCATTTATTCACTTTCGTAATCCTTGTCAACCGATTTTGTCCGAATTCTCACGTTTCCCGTTCGAGTGTCCTTGGGAACTTCGCGCGTAGCTATGACCTTCATCTTCGAAAGTATTTGACCACCGAGATATGCGCGTAATCCCTACTACTCTCCTGCACAAACGAAGCCATTCTGCGGCTTCTATGAATAGCCTGGCACGACAAACATTCGCGGGACTCAGAGAGCGAGCGCGGGAGATATATCGACTGACGAGAGCGTTGACCAGTGAGAAAGAGCGAGAAAGTATGGCAAACGATGAGAGCGAGACCATTGCTTTCGCACATTCCCATGAAAGACTAGCTAACGACCGAGAGCGCAAACAGGTAATTTCTGGGCGAGTAAATAAGGCCTCAATATGGACCCTAACGAATCCGTTTCAGAGAGACATGAACAAGTGCTACAGATAATTACATCAATCAACTCTACACGAAATTTCAGGCACCATGAACTTTACGCAAGAAAGTCGATTATGTCCTAACGATTTTTCACTTTAGGTCTTTTGTACTCTCCTCAATAATTGTTACAGAAGCGAAAAGTATTTCGGAAACAATGCTTCAAATTCAGAGTGCTCTTTTTCAATTTTTAATAATAAAAATAATAATATATGGATGCCGCACCCTCGTCCTCTCCCTGCGGTCGGCGGCGTCTTCATCTCTGCATCCTCCTCTTCCTTCTCTCCCTCGACCTCTTCCTTCTCCTCTGCCTCTGGCTGATCCGACGCGTCCGATTTGATCGATCTGAACATGATTCATCGTTGAAGCACAAACGCTCCTGTTTTCCCATATTTTCCGGGTTTGACCGGCATGATCCTACTCCCGTTTTCCATAATCACACGCCATTTTAACCATTACAGTCAACAAGAAAAACTTGATTCAATCCAGGCGAACCCGTGTTTCAGCACCACCATAAAAAGAAATCTCACCTGCGTCCCCTTCCTCTGGCCGATGGTGGGGGTGAGGAGAGTGCCTCATTGGCCTTCTTCGCCGCCCCTCTCGGGGTTCTCTTCGGGGGCGTCGCGTCCTCTCCCTCGTCGTCCGCTGCGGGAGTCTTGGACGCGGACGGCGTCTTCTTCACAGCGGGCGTCTTCGGCGTGGCCGGTGTGCCCGTCGCGGACTTGGGCGGTCTACAAATTCACCTTATCTATGAATACCACACTGATAAACATCGAGAGATATCATTTCTTAGATTACACCAGTGAAATAAATGGTTCCGCGCACTCTCAAAAGCTGCACCTACCTGCCCCTGCCTCTCTTGGGCGAAACCAATGGAGTGGAGGTCTCAGCCTCCTCCTCAGCCTCGGTCTTCTCATCCTGGGTCGTATCCAGAGGCAGAGTCTCGTCCGCCTTCGGCTCTTCAGCTGCTGGCTCCTCGGCGGTCTTGAAATTATTAATTAGTTAATTAATAATCAATCATCTTCAGGGGGACAGGGTTTATTCCAACTTCGAAACCCTCGAGATCGATGATTCATCCTCACCTCATCAGTATCCATTGAGATGACCTTCTTAACGCATTCCTCCTCCACTTCGTCCTTTCCTTCCTCTTCCTCTTTCTTATCATCTTCCTTTGGCTCTTCTGGCTCCTTCTCTTCCTCCATCTCCTCATCCTCTTCTTCTACTGCCGTCTCATCCGTCTTCTCCTCTTCTTTCTCTTCCTCATCTTCCTTCGGCGACTCCACTATCGGCACCACTTCAGCCGCATCCTCTGCCTGAGATTACATCGTTTCATTGGTAAATTAACGCTTCAAAAATGAGCAAAACACCAGTTACGCCTTAAAAAGTTGTCAAAAGGATAGAAACGCTAACCTCCGTCTCCTCTGCATCCTCCTCCGTCTCATCTGCCATCTCGATGTCATAGATCTGAATGCGAAGAAAAATTCAACAAATATAGCCAAAATGACAGCTAATCCTAAAAAAAAACAGTACAGCATACATTGAACCTTCAAAAGCGTACTTCGAGAGAAAGAAAAAAAATAGAAAAACGCACCGGTTCTACCGGTCGCACTGGTGCATCAGTCGGTTCCTCTACCTCATCAGGGACAGCAGGGGCCGCGGGCACGGCTGGTACGGATTCCTCAGCGGGCTTTTCCTCCTCTTCTTCAGGCTCCTCGACGAGCATCACCTATATATTTGTTATCTATGATTTATAATTTATCAATGCACTTGAGTAGAATACGGTGTTACTTAGATACGGTAAAATCAGTAGTAATCAATATCACCTCATCATCGCCACTCTGCGTCTCCACGGAGTCGCCGTTCGCGGCTTCGAGGTCGGCTGAACAAATGAATTTGTAAATTATTGTGATAACTTAGTCCATTACAAACCCCGATTCCGTTTCACTAATCTTGTTTACGAGGAGCACATCCACTGCTGATTTGTAAAAAAATGGATAGAATATATTAAAACAAACCTCCGTCCTGATTGTCGCCATTCGCGCCCGAGTCGCCGTCACCATCGCCGTTTTTGCTTTGTGATGAGACCTCGTCATTTCCATTTTGGCTCGAATTCTCGGCTGGGCTGGGAGAGCCATCGCCGGCTTTCGGAGAGATCTGCAATAAAGTGGAAATAATTCATTTATGCAATCAGTTACAGACTGAAAATTCTAAAACAGTAAAGCAAGAAAATGTGAGGGAATTGAAAATCCATTTTCTAATGTGACTCACAGCGACGCTGTTTCCGAAGAGTCCGCCCTTCTTGAGCAGAGACGGCTGCGCAGTTTCGACACTGCAACATGAAATTTGTTGAAAAATAACTAAATAATAACAGCCTCAATAAAGATTCAGAAAATGCTAATCACTACTATTTGAATTTGCAAAAAAAAATGAAATAAATAAACAAACCTGAGAGACTCGGGCTGATCTTCCTTCATGTCACCACCAGCCGATGCTAGAATGGCTTCGTTAGGAGATGGCATTTGGGGGATAAATTAACCAGCAAATAAGAAACAAAATCAATTACCTTCAACGAGTGTGTCAGACATTGTGAACGGCTTCTCGTTCACCTAGTAGCCGACCAACTGAGAAAAACAACATTGTATCTTCGCGTTTCAAGACCATGACAGCGATATTCATGTTGCACAGCGAAAGTCAATTAGCGATAATGAAGCGTCGGTTATCTTATCATTTTATTGAAATTTTTTGAAACTTCAAAACATCATGAAAACAGTTGATCGCAACAGTAAATCGATTTGAATGCTCAACCTTCTTGGAATGGCTCGTAGCACCGTTTTTCCCGCACTCGAAAATTCAAACTTTGATGTGCAGGCGTCTCTACAGTACTTTCGGGCAAAACGCGCAAAATTTTCCTGCGACTTTTTCTTTTTTGTGCAGTTTTCATCGTTTTTCCCCCGTTTCAACCGTTTTTGACGTTCTTTTCTATATTAATCACATCCAATATAATATCCTGCGTCGTTCACTACCACTATGGCCCAATGTTGTCCGTTTTGGGGCGTTATTAGGTCAATTTTCACATTTTCAGCTTGGAAACATGGTCAGACCCACCTCCGTCAAGGACGTCGACCAGGATGAGGTCGTCAAGCGCATCGCGCACTTCCTCAAGCAGACCGGAAAGGTTCGTTTCGTAAAAATATCTAAATAATCGCTTAAACGGTTTTAATTTTGAATTGTCCATGATTCTGTTCTATTTCGGATTATATTAGTTTTAGATATTGTTTTATATTCTAATAATTAATGTTTTAATTTAATGAATTATTTGTTTTTAGGTAAAGGTCCCTGAGTGGTCCGACCTCGTCAAGCTTGGCGTCACCAAGGACATGGCTCCCGTCAACCCTGACTGGTACTACATCCGCGCCGCCTCTCTGGCCCGCCGTCTGTACATCCGCTCTCCCGTCGGTGCGCAATTTTTGATCTTAATATTTTCTTTTTATTAGAAATAAGCGAAGAATAACGAACAGCGAGTTAGTATTTTTAACGATCAATTCTGGTTTGCTATTTATCTTTTCTTTTCAGGAGTCAACACCTTCCGCAACATCTACGGAAGCAAGCTCCGTCGTGGTGTTCAGCCTAACAGCTACGCCAAGGCCTCTGGATCCGTTATCCGCAAGGCTCTGAAGTCGCTCGAGGCCCTCAAGTGGGTTGACAAGAGCGAAGATGGCAAGGGCCGCATCCTCTCCAAGCAGGTTTGTAATTTCATCATTATGATTTATTTACTGATCCTTCGTATTCTTCTTTTTATTTTATTGAGTTAGACCATATTAAGTATTTATTCATTATGTTCCAGGGACGCAAGGATCTCGACAGAATCGCTGCTGACCTCCGACAGACCGCCGTCCCCGCTGAGTTCTAAATTGTTATCTACTTTACTGTTGATTGTTATTCGACAATGAAGTTACCTTTAATTTCGCATTTTGCAATTACACGTCGAATGATACACGGTTATAATTATGATAGAATGATGCAATTTTTATCGGCAAAAATAGGAACATAAACATAACACGTATTTATTGTTTTTGTCTCCGGATGACATCACGCTCAGCGCGTTCCTTTTCGAACTGTGCGTGATCGACCTTTAGCAAGAAATCTTGCTTGTTGAGATATCCGTTCTTTCCTCGATTATGAATCGCCAAGTCTTCTTCAATCTTCTGCTCTTGTTTGAACGATGTCCAATCTAGATTTGATTTGTCGAGCACAGACATCTTGGGCTTCTTGGCAAGCATCGTGAGCGCGTCTCCCAATCCTACGCGCCTGAAAAATGGTGGATAGAAACTAGTAACACGAATATTTCACAATGTTGAATAACGCACTTGACCACCGGTTTCTTCGACGCCTCTTCTTGCTTCAACTGCTTCTCCTCGTGCGCCTTGGCTTCTTCCAGAGTAACCTCCTTCTCGACCCTAGAGATATGAATAACATTTCTTACTTGCTTCAATACCACGACTAAATAATCGGAAACAATGTGGAATAGAGACTGTTTTCTGCCCACTCACTTGATCTCTTGGCCAGCAAAGTCGAAGACCTCGGTGATTTTCGTCGTGGACTCGAGTGAGCTCGAAGCAGTCACGGCCGGGGCGGAGGGAGTATCGATACTGCAAACAAACATGTATCATCTAGTTTGTTGCTTTTCCTGTGATATTTCCGATTATTTGAGGTGATGAACAGTTGTAATTCCCCTTGTACCCCTTACACCTCACCTTTTCTCCTTCTTCTCTGTGACCTCCGTCGCTGCAGAGGATGCGGGCGCGGAAGAGGCGGCTGCGACTGTCTGAATGCAGGAGTTCGGTCAAATGCGAGCGAGATTATTGTGTGCTTGTGGATGGGTAGTAAGGGACTATTTCAATAACTAGCTCGAGACAATTCACAACCTTATCTCACCCATGCATGGGCATCACTGTTGGCAGCAGCAATACCAACACGATTCTGTCGAATTTAACCAACCCGATTATCTTAAATTTGAAGGAAAACTAGGCATCAAGTTCATATTTTTGCGTTTCTTCGTTACATACCCACCCGATATGGATGCCCCGGCAACAATTCCTGCCCATGTATGATCTCACTTTGATGGCGTAGGGGTCGTTTGCCATGAGACTGGCGAAGAAGTCGTCCACGTCCTCTTCGGGTGGCGGAGGTGCTCTGCAAAGATTCAAGCATTAGACTATTTGCCCCTCACTTTGAACTACCGTTGCATTATTGTTAAAGAGAATCCATGGGCTCCATTGCAGATCTCTGTTAGTTTTTGTTAATGCTCACTACAACCCCAACCGACATAATTTCTCATCAACAATGTATGCCCATGTATGCGAAAGAAGAAAGAGTCAAAACAGGTGTTTAACATAAATTCAAGCGGTAAGGATCAACTCACTTTTCCTCCTTCGCTCCCTTCTTCGGCTTGCCCCGCCGTCCCCTGCCACGCTTGGCAGCGTCAGGATCGTCCGCGGCCGTCACCTGAATCAGGGGTAGACAGAGTACGGTAGAAGCGATTAAACGAAAGTACGGTAACCTAACGACGCTCTATAGGTGATCTATGGTCGATCAATATAAAGGGATTCATAAGGTATTCATAACGACTGCATGTTCAACGACCGATTGACAGAGTTAAAAAGGTACCCAAGAATCGATGGTATAAATAACTCATACCTTGTGGTTTTCTGGAGAAAAATGGCATACCTTGTTGCTTTCAATGAAAAAATGGCCAAAATAACTCATACCTCGATGTTTGTGACTCGATATTTCGTCTAACCTTGTTGTTTTTTTGATTCCCCCTTTCTACCCTTTTTAACTCTGCCGATTGAGTCAAATCTGGCTCGATAGTGCATTAAAGTAAGTCAAACTCAAGCATTTCGTCATTATTATCAAACAGAGCTCAATAACCTATTTTCGTCAGGATTTATAGCACATTTAGTGCGTTACGAGGTTGATTCAAACCGTTAAACATTCTGGGTAGGTCAAAGGCTCGTGAATCCGCGCCGCTCACCTCGTCGCACTCGTCTCCGGACGGCTCTTCGACGTCATCTTCGGCGGCGCACTCGGGCACGTAGTCCTCGTCGTCCGACGAGCGGTAGTCGTCCTCTTCCGTCGACATCTGCGGCAATCAATCGATAATCAGCTCCACAAAAAGACGAAAAAACGACCAAATCGTTAAAAAAAAGGACGCTAAATGGTGTATTTAGCGCGTCGATTGCTATAGAAGGGCTCGAATTCAAAGGCGAGTCGATAAAGAGGCAAAAAGAGCGTGAATGAGCGCGAAATGAGAAGAAGAAAGAGAAAACGCGAGAGCGCGCGGTGCTCCCACAAATTGAATACAGTATGCCAAAAGAATTCAATTTTGAATTCATGATATTGAAAAGTGATTTAATTTTTATTTTTTTTATTCAAATTTAATAATTAAATAAATTTGCAATTAAAATTGCATTAAGTGATTTCATAAGTAGCTTTGCATCATTCAGGTTATGTTCGAAACGTGAAACGCATTCCATTCGGTTCCCTCAAAGCATTCACATTCCGCTCAGCTCTCATTCCATCCCTACGCTTTTTGCGCCCCATTTCTGCACTAGGAACGGGAAGGGAGAGCGAACCCTTTCTCGTGATCGAACTCTCTCCAATCGAAATGGTCTCTAACTTTCTGACTGGTGAGAGAGCGTGTGAAATGGAGAGATCATTCTTCATTCTCCTCCATCTTCCTTGCGGACTTATTACAATTTATGGCCGGATCGTTGGGAAGATTGACGAGAAGCTAACAGAGAGGCAGGGAGATGACGTGATGGGATTATGTCCGAGTGATCTACCGTATCACAGTACAGTAGACGTACAATGAACATACCTATGTATCTATCTACCGTGTCTCGAGTAACCCACCACACGGTCCTTCGATCTGCAACTGCCTGTTAAAGAAAGGAAAAAGGACCTTTTTCCCGTTTTTCCCCCTTTCCATTTTCCACTTAAACCTTTTTTCCTTTCTTTAACAGGCATTTGCAGTGTTCATGTGAGACATCGTTGTCCACGAGCGAAAATGAGAAAATAATGCGGCGAGTCTACGTTTTTCCAGTCTGCGGCACTTCAAAAAGCTCCAGTCTAGTGATCATCGTTCAGTAAAATTGCCTGATAATGGTACGATTATGCGCTGATAATTCCCAATTTCTTCTCTGATCTAGCCGGGATCCTGTCTTTTGGCACAGGGATAAAAGCGCGCCTTGATCCGAGCTGCGAACAACCATTCATTCTCGCTCTTTTCTCGGCACAATACGCCCTAATCTATGGCCATTTCGTTTACATCTTACATTTAGCCCCCACCCCTCATTTATCCTTATTCCATAGTACATACTGTTCTGCAACAAATTGAACTGCGAACAACTATTCATTTCTGCGCCAATGTGCAGTTCAAGGAATCATCTATAGTAAAACTGCTAACAACCATTCTCCTTTTCCTACATGTCTCGAGTGAATCCCCTCTGAGCTGTTCCCTGATCTCTTGTCATTCACTTCTACTATTGTTCCACAGCAGTACCTCCGAGCAACAGAAACCCACTGCTTGCAGTAACCTCAGCTACCGTATCCATGCTGCCCGCAGTCTTCGATCCGTTCCATCTACCGTGAGTTCATTACCGTAACCGTAATCTAATTTGCGGTAGATCAAAGTCGGATCCGTCCTATAGCTCCATTCCCACCATCATTCTTGCTGTTCCGCTGTGTAACTGACGTAGGCAGGCAAGGTCAGGGGATTGAGTACGATGATTGCGGCTGATTTACTTAGGGCAGTCAATGCACGGACTTATCCAGGAAATCATCGTTCATTGTCCTTTGTTAACAGACTGCATAGCTGGCTGTAGATAGCTGCCCATTCTAATCCCAAGTTCCGCAAGCCTCTGGTTCATGGAGTAAGTCTGCAAGTCTAGAACCGACGCAGGCTTCAGCTTTTGTCATTCTAAGAAATCTTTTCATCCGAGGATTGTAAGAAGTTCGTCTTTTCATCTCGGAGCATCATCCCTTCAGTTCTAATCTCGTTTTCCCGCACGCGCATGATTGCAATGGGAGAAAGGCATAATAACGGGTTCCCATCCCGCTATTGAATCCATTCCATGACCTACCTACCGTACCCCGTTCCGCTCAGGACCTTCTTCAGAAGCCCAGGAAAATTAGGAGGCGAGATAGTGCGCGAAAATGAGAGGGAGCACAGTAGAAAGGAGAGCAGTTCCTTAGGGCAAGGATGTTTCGCCGAGAGAGATAGCGGTCGTAAATTCCTGTCTATTCCTTACCTTCCTCTCCCCCTCTTTCGCCTCCTCAAGCTTAATTTCTCAGCAACTTTCGTTTCTTTCGGCGTATGACTAGGGCACTTATTGTTGGTTTGGGCATTTCAATTTCGTTCAGCATGAGTAATCCTCCTCCTGAAGAGATGGATCCGCTCTCGCTTTCTTTCATCTACCGGACGTTTGATTACTCATATTTTACCTATCACAATGACGCTGAGTTGAATGTAATTTCAAACCTTTTTCATGTATTTTTTATGCTCGAGCTGACATGTGAGTTGTACCTTTCTGAAAGCTCTCTGTTGCATAGCTCTCTACTGTATAGCCTGATCTGATTCTATTCATGCTGTTCTGAAGCCTTCATCAAGCTTCGATATCGGGAACGGTTCAGTAACGCTAAAAATGTGCAGAATATGCACAGAATGTTCCCATCCGCGCTTCCCTCTCACTTTCTCGTTTGATCTATGATATCGCACTTATCACGTATTCACTCATCACCGAAATGATATCTCATCACCAAATCCGGAACCGGCAGTTAGAACCACCTTCCATTCGCCGGTTCGGGTTTCGAAACCATCTCTGCCTTTTTGTTCTCACCAATTAGACTATATCTGCGCCCTCTAAGCGAAGACACAAACCTGTCTCTAAAGGGGGAAGAGGGGGAAGGAGGGAGAGGCTATCTAGTGGTCATGGCTTTTAGTCCTGGATGCACTACAGTCTTGCTGGGGTGTACTGTAGGGTACTGTACGGTACGGTAACGCTGGCCTTGGGTCATCATTACAATCGCAGTAACACTTGCTCGTAATGCGTCACGTTTTTGCCGCCACTCTTGTCCCTATTATGATTGGCACATCGTTATTGCCCATTGGCCAGTTATAAAGGGCGCTTTATCAGTGCTGCAGCTCATCGTGCTGCAGGCAGCTGCTGCAGCTGCACGGAAAATAATATCCCCCCGTACTCCCCCGTTTCCTTTATGCTGCTACCATTGCACATTGGCACGTTCATTACCTACGTAGATTGTTGTAAATAGTATGATCCCGAGGCGCCCCTCTGCATCTTCAAACAGAATCTGCCATGTCATTTCCCGATTATCTGCCTCTTCAGACCCCAATCCTCCTTTAGTTCCCAGTCTCGCCTCGCTCAATTCACGTTTCCCTCCGTCTTTTGTCCTATCGTTCCACTCACTTTTCTCTATTCAATAGGAAAGCCGAGTAGCCAGCAATGTCGAGATTTCGAGATTACGCCCACTTGAATCATCCGCAATGTCTCGCGCCCACTTGACGTTGTAGCTTACTGATCTAAGGGTACCGCTGCCTGGGTACGGTAGCACCTTCCCCGACTACTGTATGCGGTGTTCGGTATTGCATTCCCTCTTGCATACTCCCCTGTCTTCATTAGCCTGTCGCTAAAGCCAGGAAGCGTAGGAGCCTGGGCTGAGAGTAGCGACGAAGGTAGCTCAAAACATCCTTGAGCACCTCCTTGAGGAGGCTGCTGATTCAATTAGACCACTCGAGCGTGTGGGAAGACGGATTACCTGTCAATGGCACAGTAGACACTTTTCACTTTCAGCTGTATTGGGGGGGGGTTCAGTTTGCGATACCGCATCCGGCATACAGTACTCTAGAACGGTATGGCGAGTACCACAGGCGGTGAACGTAGACAGTTTTCACTTTCTTATGAAAGTCGCTGAGAGTTCGGAAACAATATCGCAACCCTACCGCAAGCCCAGAACATCCAATCGATAGTGCACGCTGGTTGGTCTCTCCGGCACGCACTGCCGCTCGTAAACTTGCCGTTTATTGCGGATCGATCCGGAGATATCTTATCCTTGCCCTTTCCTCGCGTTCTTCATTCGTTAGTCATCAATTTAGTGACTTTTTCAGCCATTTATCCCCTTTTACCCATATATCACAGTAAACCACCGGAACATAAATTCGGCTATGTGTTTCCTGACTATTCCCTATTTTGTCCGATCTCTCACAGCAAAACAGGAACGGTTACCGAACAACAATTTATGCAGAATAAGTCAATGAACCGTCTCTCCATTGTCCCTGACTCGCAGGTTCATTCAAGCATGAGAAAGGCTAGATTTCGCTTCGGATAGCGAATTAGAATCTGGGACGAGAATGAGTTTAGTTTCATAATTGGGTGAAAGAATGGTGAAGCTGCGAAGTATTATTAAGTGCACCACTTCCATTCGAAGAATGAATTCAAACCTTCAAACTAGTGCGGCTCCTTGGGATCTAACCACAGCGTTCTGACCCCCTTTGTTCTCTCCAGATAAGGGTGAACAAGGGGATTAATTTTTGAATTTTCCCGCGCTACCATAATCGAACTGCAAAACACATTCGCAATTTGAGATATCTCTGAAACATATCGCGAATACGACAACGCGGGAAAATTCAAAAATTAATCCCCTTGTTCAGAATGAGAATTGCGATATGTTTCAGCAACCTGTCAAGTTTCTAATTTGCAGTTCGATATGTAAAGTGATCCCCCCCCCCTTTTCTGTAGGTGTAGAATGCTGTGTAACGATACTAGTTTTTTTCCTCAATGAGAAATCAGCCAAATTGGGAATAGTCATTCCTCATTCCATTCGAGTACAGAATGAGTTTCACTCGTATGAGAAATGCAGGAGAAAGTACGATGCTTCGATATTCCTTGCAAATCATGCTTAATTTTGAAAAAAATGTCCCTTGTAATTTCGGATCGAACGGCACAGGGTGTGTCAACAATTATCTGGCCAGTGAGAGATCAGCCAAAATGAGTAGAGTCCTAGTGCCGGCTTCTAAGCGAATACTAGTGCCACCTCCCCCCTACAATCTCTGATCCCAATCGAATCCATTGTCCTCTTCTCCTTATCCACGAGGGGATCTCGCAACCTTCCCAATCCAAGGCAGCGAAAGCTTCTCACAACTTCCATCAGACATTCTATATTTCGAACTGTTTTTGTTTTTGTTATTCTTATTTTTTTTACTATTGAAATAATAATAATTTCAGTCAGTTCTCGATGGCCTACTCATCCAAGCCACAGGAGCGCGCTCGCGCAAAGGAGAGATGCATGGGAGGAAAAGCGCATCTTCATGTGAGTTACTGCAGTCTAAGAGTACGGTAGATTACGTCATCCATGTGAAAATCGATCTGTGTTACTACCAGCAAACAGCAAATAATCGAAGCAATTTCTATAAGCAGATCTAAAGTGCACAGCCTGAAACACATCTGGCCAAAACCGCTCCTTTCTCTATTTTCGATTGAGTTTTTTTGGCGGTTTTGATATTATTTGGTAACATAAATTGATAGCCTGCGGTGGTAGTGAATGGATATATTCAGGATATATCCTCTCATAGATCATAGAAATAAAACGTACCGGGCATATGGCCGTTCGAGGGCTATTGAAAATCTCAGACTGTCGGAAAACGGAACGTTTTATTTCGTGGTGAAAGCCAATTTCTTTGCGTTTATGAACTCCGAATAGCCTAATGAAACACACCTGTGCTAATTAATTAATCAATTGTGCTAATTAACAAATTAATTAGCCTAATTGCAGACGGGTATGAAGATCCTCGTGTGCATCGGCATTCTCGTCATCCTCGCCCTCCTTTCCGTGCTCTATTTCAAGTTCAAGAAGGTGATCTTTGATCTCCGATTTTTGAAAACGCGGATCCTGGCGGTTGTACTGTAGGATACCGTAACCCTACCGTAACCCTACCGTAACCCTACCGTACTCTTCCAGGCGATGTTCGTGATGATGATCCCGGCCGGCGTCTCCATCTTCACCATCGCCGGCATGTTCTCGCAGAGGGCGGGCCTCATCTGGCCGATCATCGCCATCTCGGTTAGTGCGCTGACCTACCGAACTGCTGTCTGACCTACCGAACTGCTGTCTGACCTATCGAACTACCGTATTCGAGACATATTGATTCGCTACAGTAGCATACTTCGACGAACAATGAGGAATCTGTGCGAACCCTGTCGCTTGTTTCGATTTGTTGTCTAGGCAGAAGGAATCCAAAGGATCATTAACACTTCACGAGCGCGCGATCTCAAGTAATTGCTCTGAAACATCTTCAATTTTTAGGTTTCTCCATCTAATCATTTTGCGGAGACGCATTTACAAGAATATTTTCATTCTCAATGCAAATCTTCTCGATCCCTCTCAAACAGTGCATCCACATTGCGGATGTTTTTAGCGCTAGATTTTGAACGAAAATAGGCCCGCCAAATCGATTTTCGGATAGTCAATCCCTTCGATCTCCTTCCCTTCCAGTGTTTCCACATGCTCCTCTCCATCTACACTCTCGTCGTCTTCTCCTTCTACTTCATCTTCAAGCCATTCTACATCATCATGGTCCTCAACTGGGCGTTCGACAGTGAGTTGTTGTTATTTGGTTGTTGTTGTTGTTGTTGTTTTGTCAAAAATGCTACGTATCATAGAGAGAATAGAGAGTGGAGTAGATAGATATGATAAGTGTTGATTTACAAAGAGATATTGATGTACCTATCATCATAAGTTTTCAAGTACCTAGTGTGAAACGTATTCGAACATCTCTCTCGAATGGACTTCTTTCTGATCAGCTGAAAGATCCCATCGATCAATCCCTGTCACTGTCACATGCAGGAAGGAAAAGCCGCCCTTTCCATTTTGCATCGTCCCAATCTTTTGCTGCTACAGCCCAGAGTGCTCTGGACATGGAGAGAGTAGTTGCGCACTCTCTCAACGGTCAGAACTACTAGAGAGCAGGGAAATGAAGAGAGTCATTTCTTGCCAGCCATCACTAATGGAGAGATCTGGAGGGAAGAGCAGCTGTCTAGTCCTAATTCGCCCTCCGCAATATCTCGTAATCAAATTAGTGCGATAACTGCGGCTTTTGGGAACAAATTTCACTTAGCAGAAGATGGACTTAGTGCTGCCACTTCTCTAGGAATTATCCAGAAAAATCCATAAATCCATAATCAATAATTCGATAATCTCAGCCCTCCACAACGACAAGACGGCCTCGTACTACATTCAGTGTGCGGGAATCTTCTCAGCCCTAGTCGTTTTCCTCCTGTTCAACCTGTGGCAGGTACGGTAGCGAAGGGGTACTGTAGGATTGAGATACGGTAGATCGTAGACCTCATCTTGCAACAAGACTATCAAATGTGTTTCACATTCAGTACGTATTCCGAATTGTTGCATCATTTATGATTTTAGGCCTGAGAGCTCTTGAAAAATCATTATTCGTTCGGGACAGAAGGAACAGGGATAACAGAATGAAAGACCAAAGATCAAAGATCAAATCCCTTCCAGTGCTCGGTCGCCCACGCCTACCACCGTCTGATCATCCGCAGCGTGCGCGCAGAGAGTGAGCTTTGTGAGCAATTAGTTATTGGTCTGACCCAGTGAACTCGGAGATCTGACCCGCCGAACTGCATTGCAATTTTGGACAATTGATATTCGAAGAGCAACGATAAGAGATCCAAAGAAGAACACTAGTAGTAGCGAAAAGTAGAGGGCGTAAAAGATCAAAGATCATCTTTGCAGCCCGTCGCGGCTCTGCACCTACAATTCTCGTCGTCAACAACAAGCCCATGGAGTACGCCTCGACCCAGTATTGATCTCTGATCTTTGATCTTTGACCTACCCTGATTATCGATTTTTGCCTTGATCCCTGATTCTACTTTCTCTACGGCAAAAGCTTTACTTCGCTCATGCAAACGGCTGTATTTTGCTCGAAAACTTTACAACGTAAACTAATTATTTAGATTTTGACTTAGTATTTGATAGAGATTTTAGTAAGTTGTAGAACGGGTATCTCCGGTTTCTATTCAGAAGCAGTGTTCCCCCCCATCCCCTGGGTTGAGGCAAGCATTGCTTGAGTCTTTCATTCTTCAATCGATTGCGTCTTTCGAACGAACGATTATCGATCATTCTATTTTATTTCTCGTCATAATCAATGATTTTACCCGACTGTGATAAATATTTATTTATTTTATTCCAATAACAATCGTTGACCTAATGTATTCGGCACTTGTGGAGTTCCCCGGAAGAACGGATGAGTTTCATTCATTCTCATTCTCTTTTCAATGGTTGCATTCTTCCCGCGGTACTCTACGGGTGCGAATGTTGGGCTCTGTCCAAAGCACGAATTAAAGGGGGATAGGCACGAATATCTGGCTAACAGAGCTCCCGACATAAGATGATGGGTCGTCGTTACCCGATCACACTTTTGAAACTCCCAGACTATCACTTTGAGTTCAAACCGAGTTATGATCAATTGGCTGGGTGCCAAATGACCCTGCGGTGCAGGCAACGATCGAGAGAGCGTGCGAAATGGAGAGAGCGCGCCCAATATACCCTCTGGCTAAGATGGCTCTCTCTCGCTTCGTGCTTGTCCCCCTTTAATCGATTATTGGTGGCTCAACGTCGAATGGAGCGTTGGATGGTTGGCTGTACTGTGCTCGATCATGTCTCTAATGAGCGGCTGCGAGATTCCACTGAAGTTCAGGATTTTGTTCGCAATGCGCTGAAAAGGATGGTTCTGGTTCAATAAGATAGCTAATGACGATAGCTGGAAGTGGAGTCGATCTGTGATCGAATAGTTCCCCCGAAGGAAAAGAAAAAGAGGACGTCCAATGACGATATCTTCCGCAAGACCGTCGGCCCAAACTTTCTCAACGAAGCGAGGAAAACCACTTGGAATGCCATGCACATCAGAGCTGTCAATACCCTGATATAACCTCTTGATAAATGTGTTATAATCGTAAAATCATCTCATGATTTGCCTCATCAGACAAATAATAAATGTTTGTGATCATTTATGCATTAATGAATGTATTATCTGCGAGTATTTGACTGTATCTTCGTTTCAGGCAATTTCTCTACTTGGCCTTTTTCTTCTTCTTGTCGTCTTTCCCTCCGTTAGACTGAATCGATCTTTGATCCTTTAGTGGAGAAGTCGAGAAGGAGAATAATAAGTCAGTTATCGATCGCCATCGACTACGGTAGTCTCACATCAATTTCCTCCATCATCTTCGGGTTTCTCTCCATAATCTTGGCCTGAGCGAGGAGGAAGAGGTGGATCATCTTGAAACTGGGACGCATGTCCGGCTCGAGCAGGCACTCCTGCGAGGATTATCGATTTATTATGGATCTACCGTACTCCCAGATGGATCTACAGGGGTCCTGTAGTAATCGATTAATTTTTGGTTCTATCCCTTTCCTAGCCAAATCTACAAAGGTGGTGTAGTAATTGATTAAATTACTGTAATCCACAACTAAATGAGCCAGTTATCGATCGCCATAGACTACGGTAGGTTACTGTAACTCACTTTCATCATGTTCGCAATGTCCTTGGGGGCGGTGTACGGCGCCGAGAGACGGTAGCCCTGCTGCACCACTTTGATGAACACCTGGAAATAAGTCAGTCATTGATACTACGGTAGCTGATCGTCGAAAATGAATTCAGTCATCGATCCCCTTTGACTACGGTAATGGACAATCATCAGCGTCCCAGGGTCTACATGGGCTGTTTTTATATTATTTGGAACAAATAAGTCAGTCATCGATCGCCGCAGGTAGGCGTACGGTAACTCATCCATCGCCTAATCGACACTCTACCTTTTTTGCATTGAATAAATCAGTTGGCGATCGCCTCAGACCAAAAAAGTCAGTCATCGACCCCCCTCGACTACGGTAGACTACTGTAATCGATACCTCATCGGCGTCCCACGCCGAGTAGGGCACGTCGTACGGCACGACGAAGATCTCGAAGAGCGTGATCCCGAAGGCGTAGACGTCCGTGGCCTGAGATCAAAGATCACAGATCAAAAAAGCACAGATCAAAGATCAAGTCTAAATTATTGACAATCAGGATCCCACGTTAGAAGACTGTGCTCAAAAGGAGACTTTTTACAAAGAACAAAGTCCAAAAATCAAAGTCCATGAATTCCTCACCATAGTGACAGTCGAGGTCTCGAAGACCTCGGGCGAGATCCATCTCAGATTCATCGGTTTCTCCGTGTCCACCTCAAATAGTCTCTTCATTCTGCGCACTCTCTCTCCGATCAGAGAGGCGAGAGATCGTGCAGAATGAAGAGAGTCATCCTACCTTGTAGTTGCGCGTCTTGCGAGCGAGGCCGAAGTCGGCGACCTGGAAAGCAAAGATCTAAGATCAAACCTACTCGTTCACACTATCTTTAAGGGTTGATGCAGTGATTAGGAAGGATTCAGATGGGATTGACAGTCCCTAGGCTCCTACGCACAGTATTGAGTGACAGCGCTCCCATGGTCAAGCATGACTGTAATTGACAGCCAGCCCTTCACTCTATAGTTAGGCTTGATAGCTCCAACTCTATGGCAGCGTGGCGCAATGGATAACGCGTCTGCCTACGGAGCAGAAGATTGTAGGTTCGATCCCTACCGTGGTCGTAATTTTTGCCGGCATTTTTCTCTTATTCTTCTCTCGGTTTCTTACCCGTCGTGACTAGCACGCGCTCTCCCTTGACATTCTCTCCCCGCCACTGTCTCGTCAGCTTTGCGCAGTGGCGGTAACGTGACCAATGAGGCTTAGCCGAGGTGCGTTTATTGCTGGTTGAAAACTTTTCCCAATTGCCCGCTACGGCCCCTGAAATATGGGTGCCGTACGCAATTTTTGCAAGCCCGAAGGGGCAAAAATCCACAATCTTCGGAAGTTCCTAGAACTTTTCCCGCGCATTTAGCGTGAAATCAATGGATAGAAATCAGACAGAATTCACATTTTACCTTGGTAGTCGTCTCAATCAGCAGATTCCTCGCTGCGATGTCCCGATGGATGCAGCCCTTGCTGTGCAGGTAGTCGAGTCCCGCGGCTGCCTCCATCGCGATCTTCGTCCTGCAAAAGATTACGACCACGGTAGGGATCGAACCTACAATCTTCTGCTCCGTAGGCAGACGCGTTATCCATTGCGCCACGCGGCCATGTTGGTTGACTACTCAAGCGCTAGTGATAGGCACACTACTGCACTCCTTTCTACAGTGCCGTACCTCTTGAATATCGACAGCTTGGGATTATCCGTGAGGAAGGTGTCCACCGATCCGCCCTTGATGAACTCCATCACGAGGTAGTACGGCTGCAATCAGTTGTCGATTGGCGTACCGTAATAATCAACTACCGTATCCATCGATCGATAAACACCGTACCATGGAGTCGTTGCAGACGCCGTAGAACTTGACGATGTTGGGGTGGTCGTACTCCTGGAAGGGGTACGGTAGAGTACGGTAGGTCATAAAGGATACGGTAGATCACGGTAGGATACGGTAGTGCTACCGTACCTGCATCACCCTGGCCTCCTTCCACAGCGCGTGGCACGCATAGCTGTCGACGTTGGTGAGCATCTTGGCCGCCACCTGATTTATCGATCGGTACCGTATCCTTGGTGGTCCTACCGTACCCCTACCGTAATCTTACCGTAATCGGTTTCTCCCTCGGGTAGGTGAGCGTGGCCAGATAGACGACGCCGTACGAGCCGGCGCCCAGTTCCTGAAAAAGATCAAAGATCAAATACACCGTACCAGTCAGCACCGTGACCAACCGCTCTACCGTAATCATCGGCTACCGTAACCCTACCGTACCTTCTGCACTGCGACCATCTTGTGGCGCAGCTCCCACGGCTTGCGACGGATCTGAAGAACTACTCTCTCCATTCGGCGTGCTCTCTCGCCTGCTATGACTGGATAGAGATCAGAGATCAAAGATCAAAGATCAAAGATTACACACCGCCCGACCCAGCGTGACGCCCAGCTTGTCGATGAAGATGGCGATCTTGCGAATCTGAGAGCTGATCTTTGATCTTTAACATAATTTTAACCTACAGTACCCCATCCTACCGTATACCTGATAGTAGTTGACCAGCTCGTTCACGGTGTCGAACTCGCGATCGCTGAGGCGGAAACCGGAGTCGGACTCGCGGATGACCGCGTTGATGACCTGAGAGATCAAAGATCAAAGACCAAAGATCAAAGATCAAAGATCACCTTCTCTCCGCTGCGCACCGACAAGAGGATGGGGCCCGAGTTGTCCATGTCCTTGCGAAGCAGGAAGGTGTCGTCCTCCTGAGAGTGATCTTTGATCTTTGACCTTGGACTACCGTAATCGTCAACCTACCGTAACCTACAATACAGTAATCTTACAGTACTATACCGTAATCAGACTGTAGTCTACAGTAATCCCACCCTACCGCAAGCAGGTTGGCGGTGTCCTCATTGGGCAGCAGCCCATGCCAGAAGTCGAGGTCCACGTGTTCGGGCATTATCGACTGAATGAGATTACGGTAGGATACGGTATGTAATCGTGAACTGATTAAATTATGGTTGCGTTAGGTACCGTACCTTTTTCACCGACTTCACTGATTTCGTTTTGTCGCTTTTGACACTTTTCTGGCTTTTCTGACTCTTCCGTTGGCTTCCTTTCCCTTTTAGCCTGACATACAAACAAATAACAACAAAACAACAGCAAAAATATCCTCTTGCTGCTTTTCTTCTTTCTAGACGAATTCGAGTTAGTAATCGATGCTGGGTCCTGAAGGGAAAGGACTACGGTAGTCTTGATACGGCATTAATGGGTCCCGTACGGAACTCGGGATAAGGTAACAAACCTTGATTGTTGAGAGCTTCGAGAGCATTGCAGAAAGAGGAAGAGAAACCACTCAGCGAAAGGAGAAGAATAAGGAGTGAAGCACGAAATGATTTTCATCGAGAAATATAAGCACAGCGTGTCAGAGGGCCCAGATAATCCAATTATCGCGGCGGAGAGGGATGCGTGCGACTCTCTTTCCCTCCTTTTATTTTCGCCCCTCCCAAGTGAAACGCGCGGTCGGATATGAAAGAATGAGAGGGAGTGGATTGAAATCGATCGAATTTGTTTTACAAACCGAGTGAAACATACGCGAAACATTTCGTTTACTCTGTTATTCTGTGCGGTGTCACGTTGAGAGTACAAATCAAAGTTTTTCTAGGGACTGGGTTGAGATAGAAACATTCTGCCAACGCAGGTCTGTGGGTAATACCTCTGCGGACCTTTACACCTGACGGAATTTTCAATTTTTGATTTTCCTTGATACAACACTTGAAAACGTGCAGCAAAACTTAAATTTACAGTGTAAAAAGGCCATTTTAGTACAAATCAAAGTTTTTCTAGTGACTGGGTTGAGATAGAAACATTCTGCCAACGCAGGTCTGTGGGTAATACCTCTGCGGACCTTTACACCTGACGGAATTTTCAATTTTTGATTTTCCTTGATACGGCGCTTGAAAACGTGCGTTGATTCTCAAAAATCTCTCATTTCCCCTCACTCTCTCGCACCGCTTCGCGGCGCGCGAGTCATGGGGAATGATCGATCCCTCTCCGCCGCGATAATTGGATTATCTGGGCCCTCTGACACGCTGTGATAAGGGAAAATAACACGCAAATTTCAAAATGAAGATCTTGTGCAAAACGTCGCATTGTTGAAACATCATTACTGATCTGATTTTATTTTACGGTTCGTACAGGGTCAGTGTACGGTATCGGTGTAGGGTATTGATCCCTTATTCAGGGATTAGACTTCATTCTCCTGACTGGGTCGGATTGGTCGTTTGTTCCTTTTCTTCCTTCTTATCATCTTTCAAATCCTCTTTCTTCTCATTTTTCTTCCGTTCCGGCTGAGATTCCCCCTCTCTGCAAATAGCACGGTAAGGGTACGGTCTACCGTAACCAGACTACCGTAACCCACCTCTCACTCCTCTTCTTCTCTTCTTCACTATCCGACGAACTTCTACTAGAATGCTTCGATCGTTTTCTTCTCTTATCCTTAGATCGACTCTTCTTCTTGTGGGAGGATCTGCAAAGGATACGGTATGTCTGGTGGAATTTGATCTATCACCTTTTTTTCTTATCTCTAGATCGATCCCTCTTCTTCTCCTTCTTTCTCTCCTGATACGAATCTTTCTTGTCTTTCTCCCGCGATTCGGGGCCAGTTTCTGCAAAGAACTACCGTAATTTCCCTGATACAGTACCTACCGTGTCCTACCGTACTCCTCAGACTACAGTAACCTACCATCTCCGCCAGACTTTTCGCCATCAGACTGTGGTTGCTTCGGTGGCTCCTCTTTCTCCTGAGAAATGTAGGTTACTGTAGGTATCCTACGGTATTCCTGAAGATGATACCGTATCCTGGCATACGGTATCAATTTCAGTTCTCGATTCGCCTTTATCGATGTCTTGTTGATGATTTCTTGTGGCTTGCCGAAATCAGTTGCAACCATCTGAAGAAAAAGCAATAGTGAGTCAATCGATGTTATGACCGGAGTAGTACTGTAGAGTACGGTAGCTACAGTAAAGAATACTGTAGCTACCGTACTCCTCAGGTCACCGTATCCTCACATTCAACGTTTCATTGTTGCAGGGCGGTCGCACTACATCTCCTTTTGCATTTCTGTACGTGTCATTCTGGAATTGATCTTTGATCTCTGAATTCGATAATTCACTCACGGGTCCTCTCTTGAATTCCATTATCGATTTCTTGTTCTGCTTGTTCTTACCGCCAAATCGACTGCAATGTAATTAAATTTACATTGAAGTTGAGGCTACCGTATCCAATACAGCAGGAGGATACGGTAGTTGTGGTACAGTACTTCTTGTCATAACAGTTTCCACTCATTTTTTCGACGCGATCGAATCTGTTCCTTGGTCTAATTGGAGGTTCCTTCCATTCTGGTTCCGGTTCCTGAACGGAATCTCAATTGGGTACTGTAGGGTACAGTAGGCTACAGTACCTTAATGAATTCAAAGACAGGCTCAGGTTTTGGCCTAGGTCTTGGCGATGGATTATTGTTAGCGCTGCTAGAGCCGGATTTGCTTATGCCTTCGACGGACCTGGGAGGGGTACGGTAGATGAGGTACGGTAGTCTGCTCTCTTCATTGCACACGCTCTCTCGCTCCTTACTTGTTCGATGGGGCGTAATTGGAGTAAGTGGGAGTGCCAGTGGTGCTGGGTCTTGGCGGGTCCGCTGGTTTCGTGGGCCCCGTCTTTTCTAAAAAATTAAAGTTAGTCATCGATTGACAACCAATCGTCCACCATACCGTAATCGATTGATAGATGGGGTACGGTAGCTCTATGATAGCGGTGTTTTCAGTAGTACAGTAGTTGATGAATGGACAAGTACGGTAAGGAACAGTTCAAATTCAAGTAACTGTTGCTTTGGGAGACGCAAGAGGGGTACGATAGTGAATGGGTTACGGTAGGGAATCAACAGTTTTCGGGTTACGGTATCTTCTCGCTACAGTACTTTTGGCGCCACAGAATACGACGAGTCCTGCAGCGACGAAAAGAGACGACCAGAGAAGAGCGAGGAGAATCATGGAGGCTGGAAGGAAGAGAGGTTACGGTAGGGGAGGGTACGGTAGCTCAGGGTACGGTAGGGGCATCGATCGCCTCGCGTAAACAACTCGAACCTGCGTGCAAAATGGTGAGGCGACTGCTCGCCACGGGACGCAATGAGTGGAATGGAGGAAGGAAGGAGGAGGAGGGGAGGGAGGGAGGGAGGAATGGTAATCATTCATGCAGCTTGCAAGAGGGAATAAGCTTGTTAGAAGGGGCATGCAAAGTGGAGGATACGTGGGGAGGGATGTGTTTCTTCGTGAAAACGCCTCCGAGTTAGAAAAGGACTGTAAATGTTGCATAAAGTCAACCAGTCCGAAATTGGTTGTTGTGGTCTACGCGGTATTGGTTCAACGATACAGTAGGGATTGTGGAATATTAGGTCAACGTAAGGAATTTACTGACAAAATCTGCACATAATCTTCTATTGTCAATTTTCAAGAGCTTCTCCATTACTCCCGAAAATATGATGAGAATGGAATGCGTTTCAAACGTTTTCTAAAGATGTTCAGATTCGCGGGCTTCTTCGATTTTTTTCAATCTCTTTTTATCGAACCTATTGAATACTGCAGATTTCGAGTTCGTTTGAAATTGTAGATCTTTTCTTAAGAAAGGCATAAAATTCGTGAAGAATGCTCTTCATTGCCCTGTCAGTGAATATATATTTTATCTACGCCCGAGTGAAGCGTGTTGAATTTTCGAATATGTATTTGTTTTGATGCCCTTGTTGCACTTCCGGTTCCGCACAAGACCCCCGACATCTCACCTCCTCCTCCCTTCCCCCTTCCTTCCTTCCTCTCCTGACAACTGCCATCGTCGAGTTGTTCTTGTCCACGATTTATGACGCCCTCCCCGCTTCCCATTCCACGCTTTTTCTCGCTTTCCTCCCTTATCTTCCCCTTCTCTCCTTTGGCAAAAACCAAGCACCTGAGCTATCATTCCAAATGCCTTGTTACAATGCGGGCGAGAGTGGGTGGGATGATAACGGCCTAGGATAACGACGCCCCTACTTCTGAAACTCATCCGAGCAGCTAAAAAGGCCCGTAGGCTAGTAAGCGATAAATCACGATCACTTTCTTCACTTGTCGGCAATTTATTCTCACCCACTCTCCCCAGGTTCGACAGTTCGGTAGCTCTCTCCTCATTCCTTGCACTCTTGTTTCTCTGACCGGCGAGAGAGCGGGCGGAATTGAAGAGTCAGAAGGGCAGAGACAAGAAGATTTACGATAAGCGAGTAGAGTTGGCCAAACGAGGTTAACGAATCGCTACAAAGGAGTGAGAGGGTAGCGCACCGCTACGGGGGAGGGGGGAGGGTAGCGCACCGCTACGAGCGGGTGGGAGGGTAACGCACCGCTAACCTCGTTACGCCTCGCTACGATTAAACGCGCGCCACTCGCTCGATGGTTCGACCCCATCCCGGGGCATTCCTTTTGCCCCATTTATTGTCGGTGCGGAATTGGTTCGGGACCGTAATAGGAGTGTCCTGACAAATTTTCAGAGGTTTGAATTCCTCGAATTCCTCGTTTTCAGAGAATTCCTCGTTATAGATAGAGGGTAGTTTTCTTCAAACGAAATTTAATGCATGATCTAATTGAGGTGCAATTACAATCGAGAAGTGAGGCGATAAAAGAGAACTGAGGTATGCGACTTCCCGTGCGACACTCCTCGAGCGGCCGGCGCGAGCGGAGCCATAGTTCCTCACGGGAAGGGGCATAGCTCAGTTCTCTTCTATCGCACCACTTCCCGATTGCAATAACTCCTCAATTAGATCATGCTTTAAATTTCGTCTGAAGAAAACTAGGCTCTATCTATAACGAGGAATTTGCCTACTCTCTATTTTGGTCACTTTCGATCGTTGAAAATGGTAACATTTCACGAAATTATATCTCACTCTGAGGATTCAAAAGGAAAACCTCTGAAAATTTGTCAGGACACTCCTATTACGGTCCCGAACCAATTCCGTACCGACAAAAAATCGGGCAACAAGAATGCCCCGGGATGGGGTCGAACCATCGAGTGGGTGGCGCGCGTTTAGCGAGGCGTAGCGAGGTTAGCGGTGCGCTACCCTCCCTCTCGCCCTTAGCGGTGCGCTACCCTCCCCCTCCCCCGTAGCGGTGCGCTACCCTCGAACTCGTTTAGCCAGCCCTATAAGCGAGCGCTCGGGCCTCTTTCTTACAGTTCGAGATTGACACGGATTTATTGGATTGGATGTTCCTTTCACTCAATTCGAGCAAGTTCGCAACTTGCAAATCTTGTTCCACCTTCCCCCTCTGGGCGCATTAGGCCTCTGCAGAAGGGAGAAGGTTACTCTCCTCGTTTTACACGATCTATCCTCGACCAGAAAGAGTAGGGAGTGTGCGAAATGGAGAGAGTTGGAAGGGAAAGTCAGTGGGTCATTCCATTAGCGATGCGAAGAGGAGTTATGACCGAATTACGGCCGCTTTCGCATCATTTCCTGCGTAAAATCCAACTATTCGTTGAAAAAATGTTTGCGAGTTTGGGCTGTGTTTCACGAGTTCTTCAATAATCAGCGATGAAACAAGTTCTAATATCTCTATTGATTGAGGGCGAATAAAATACATTTGAAAAATATTCTTTATAGTTCTCATACACGGGTCTGCGAAAAGAAAACGAAGGAAAAGCTCGAAAATCCATCAGAAAATTTACAAATACGGAAATCATCAGGAATAATAAATGAGTGATGTGGTTCGTAGGCGTAGGGGAATTGATATCGGCAGCGGGGTTGAGGGGGGGGGGGACAATATCGATCGATAATCTAGGTCAGGGGTACGGTAGTGTGTGCGGTAGGTCAAGAAGTGAAACGTCTTTCTCTCTGTTCGCGATACTCTAGTGCTTTGGGCGATGCTAGACGATGACAAGATGTGCGTAGGATGCGGTTGAATACTGTGTGACTATTTACAGTCGGTGAGCAATGTGGGGCAATGGGGATCAAAGATCAAAGATCAAAGATCACTCTGAGCAGGAGGGACTGGAGAGGTCGCTCATGATGTGGGGTGAGAATCCGGGTGGATGGAGACCGAAAGGCGGTGGGGGAGGATGAGGCATTGCCGAGAAGGGATGCATCATAGAGGGGTCGGGCCCACCCGAGAGGTCGGTGTAGCTCTGCAATGTTGTTGTTGTTGTTATTGTTGATATTGTTGTTGTTTTGACGCCTCAATTCGCTACGAGCACTCAACCACTGCACTTGTTTGCCCAGTGAAACCTATCCTGACGTCTAAGATTCGGACATGGATCCACCCTTGAGAGAGTGAGTCAATCTCGAGAGTTCAAGAGCCCCCTATCACTCGCTCCCTCACCTGCCTGTTTAGCCAGCTGGCGCCTCTTGAAAAGGACCGAATCCTCTCGCGCTCTCTCACTTTCGCACACTCTCTCGCATTTTCGAAATCCTCTGGATTACCGGAGGCTTATAAGATAAATCTCCGTCGCCGCTCACGCGCTTTCCAAACTTAGATAGATCACTTGATCACAAAAAGGGTTTTATCAAGCGCTGTGGTCCCTGATGTCTTCTCGAATATTCGCCGTTTAGAAGCATCAGAAAGACGGGAGAAACGGCGCAAAAAGCGATCACACAAACGTGCAAAAAACGGGAAGTTTACGACTTTTGAGTCGCTCTACGCGAGCTAATTAATGGGTGGTCATTGAGAGAAAGCAGTTGTTGTTCTAGGAGCACACTGGCGCTAAACTAACATTCCTGATTGTCATTGATCTACCCTACCGAACTCATGCAATTACGAACATTTCAGAATACGTTTCACATTGGGATCAAGTCCAATTGCGAAGAATTTAGGTGTTACAGTCTCGCTGTACGTTTTATAACACCAAAATAATAAACAATAATAATAAGTTAGAGCTCACCATGCCCATGGGCGGCGGTCCTCCTTGCGGGCCGTGGTGGCCGGGCGGGAATGAGTCGATCGGGCAACCTGAAAATCGTGAATCTGACCTGTCCGACCGACGCGGGTTACGGTAATCGATAGGTACCTTCCACAGCCCACTGCGCGTAGTGGTGGACGACCTCTCCTTGCATGGAGGGGTCGACGTGCGAGGAGGGAGAGGCCACCGAGAAGGGCCCGACGCCGTTCATGCGGACTGACGTGAGGACGCGCTCCTGGAAGGGTACGGTAGGGTACGGTGGATTACGGTAGGGGTCGGGTATCGATTGGTTACGGTAAATATCCAGATTTGGATAGGTTTCAGAAGGACCTCAACATTCAAGCGATGATTCGCAGATTGATTATTCCCGAACCCTCAAGTCCCTACAATCCGTCTTGATTATTTTCCCATGGTCGGTGCGGGAAAGGGAACCTTGTAATGTGATCACGCTCAGATTAGTGTACAGATGAGTCAATGGACTCACTAGGCCCTGAGGGACCAATAGAGTAGATCAAAGAAAGAGAGCACTCTTCCAATTATCCGCATCGCCCTCTCTGCCCATCATTATCTAATTAGTGTAGCCCCCTCCAGTGTATCTTCTCTTCATGGGTCAGCCATTTCCGGTCGTCTTTCTCTGTTTCTCTCCCTTTCGCCTGCTCTCTCGCTCCGTCTGACCTCCCATGTCTTACATAATCGTTCACACCCGCGCGCCGCTCTATACTTAGAGCCGCATCCGTCAAAAGGCACAGCCGGAAATTATGATGATGACACAACGTCTGGCGCGGTCTGCCACCAGCTGGCTGCGGATACGGTATACCGAAGTCTTATGGAGCGAAAGTTAGGTCAGAGAGACAACTGTTGCGAACAAGAATTGACCCACGGAATCATCGAGCGTGAAAATTGGCATGAATTGCGTTGCGTTTCGTCAAGGTTGCAATTGATTGTTATTGTAGCCCCCCTGGGAACCGGCTACCGTACTCAAGACCATGAGAACCCCTTGACTCCTGAGTGCGTATCATGAGATGCTTGTGGGTCTCTTACTGACAGCTACCCAGCTGGGTCCGGTACCCACGGTACCACACTTGAGGCCGGGCTGACCGACGAGAGAGCATGGTCAAGTGAGAGAGCGCGGGTATGGTACCATATTGCGGATCCTCAAGTCAGTTTATCTTCATCATTTCCCCTCCAGTCCTTCGAAAACAATAAACTCCCCCGGCCACATGTGCGCCACTCAGTGGAAATCTGCGCAAAAACTCGATAACCAGACGGACGCATTGTTTGGTTACGGTGGTGTTAGCTCTAACAAGGGTTATCTGGCAAACCTCGAATTATTCGAGCAAGCAAAAACTTAGCGGTATTCATTGCTTTGCATAGAACGTCTAGCCTCCAAAAGCCAATGTCCCTAATAAATCCTTGGAGATTCAGTTGTAAGTCCCCTCGAATCCGCCACAATCCTTTCCTTTTCCGTGTGTCGGAGGGAGGGGAGGGGGATTGAATTTCGAGAGGAGGAGGGAGGACCACGACCGTCGACTTGAAATGGAAATACACATGGGATCTCGCTGTCGAAATCCGAGCACTCGCAAGGTCCCCGTTTCCCGCCGAGGAAAGTATCAAGATTGACAGAGTAAACCCGCAGTCCTTAGGACTCTAACAGGGAGTAGGAAACCCTTAGACTAACGGCCTACGTTCATAGGAATCGTTTTCAGAATTCGACGTTTGCAGAGATTTGTTAAAGTGCCTTCGATTCCAACGAGTCCCTACTCCACTTTTAGTGCGGTAACCCCTGCCGCCCTCCTAACAAAGGACTGGCCAGATCATGACATGGGGATGGGTAATTAGAAGGCAGTAGAAGGAGGCAGGTGCTACTTCCCCTTCTCTGCGCTCTCTCATCCCAGCCTTGTCTCTCGTCTTCTCTAACCGCTTAGAGATCGTTGGAAATGGAGAGACTGGATGGCCCCATTTCGCAGCTTCTCTGTGCTAAAAAGGACTGCGGGCGGTGTGTGAGTAATGGGATATTAGGTCGTTCGCGGCTTTTCTTATTCAACACACTTCTGTCAAAGCAGTGACCTACCGACGAGAGAGTGTGCGAAAGTGAGAGAGTCAGTCAGGCAGTCAGTCTATTACTGTAGTCACTACTAATTTGAGCGACGCGGCGAGTGACAAGAGGCTCCCGTCACGCTAATTTGATGATCGAATTATCAGGGGGGAGACAAGTCGTCTCTCACCGCGCTATCGACCGGTCCCGAGATTACTGTACACAACCGGTCCCCCAAGACTACCGTACTCGATCGGTAGCCGGTTTCCGGTTCCCGGAAGGGGAGAATACGGTAGTTGTTTTGCCAGGTGAGACTCGAAGTTGGTGGGGATAAGCTGTGGGCTCATGCCCAAACAGGGGGCTAGAAAACAAGATTAGAGGAAGGGAAGAAGAGAGACAATCGAGAGACAAACAGACTACTAGTGAAGAGGAAGAGGAGTCATTGTGGGCAATCAGTGTTCTAGACTCGATGAGGTGACGTGGATTAGCAAAAGGAAAGCAACAGCTGTTTGGCGATCACGGAAATACGAAAATGCGTTGCGTTTCATCCATTCTATGTAGCAGAATCGACGAATTTTGTGATAATTTGATGGCGATTTGGTTCGAAAATTATAAAAGCAACTCACCCTAGCCGCATTCACTTCTCCGTCTCTGATCGCGATCTGCCGCTTCTTGTCCTTGCACCTGCAACCAATCGATTACCGTAACCAAATGTCGCCCGGGCACACCACGAATCTGGAACTGACTTTCCAAAACTACCGTACCTCTTGTTCTGGAACCAGACGCGGATGACGCGCGCGTTCAGTCCCGTCGCCTCGACCAGCTGCTCCTGTGCAAAATCGCCAACTTTCGCAAACACGTAACTAACGACAAGTAAGTCGGAACCGACAGCGATGATCGGAACGCGAAAATCCGGAGCCGGAACGTAGCGTACCTTGATGATCGCGTCCGGCCGCTGGTTGTTGTTGTAGCAGCGCTTGAGGATGAGCAGCTGATTCTCATTGAGCACAGTCCTCACTCGAGTCGCCTGCAAATCGGTGCTAACCAGCGGAAGTCGGCGGGCGGAACCCATCGGAACCCCCGGAACGAACTTTTACCTGCCGATTGTTCTTGTCCTTCTTGCTCTTCTTCCCGCCGCCGCCCATGCTCAGCCCGTTCGGCGGCAAGCACTAAAATCATGGTGTGCGCAAGACGACGTTTACTAATTTGTCTAAATTTCGGCATTTTTGCATTGCGTGTGATCGTTGGTAATCGTCGCACTCACCTGCGGCATGCCGTGTGCGGGAGGAAGGGGTACGGTAGAGGGGAAGGCGGACGGCGGCGTGAGCGCTTCGGATTTGGGCGAGGAGAAACTGCAAATAGTAGTTTGATCTCTGATCTCTGTGATTTGATCTCTGATCTCTGAACTCACTTGGGACTCGTCGAGACGGGTGGGTCGAGTGACGTCATCGTTGATGTCTCCCAGGAGTCATCCTCGTTGTACAGGGACGGCGTCAGAGATTGCTGTAAAGATCAAAGATCAGACTACAAACTACAAAGATCAAAGATCAAACTACGAACATCCTGGAGCCCATTGCATCCCACCCGGCAGAAGATGGCTTCGCCCGTGACGACGTACTCGTCGCCGGTGCGCAGATGCCTGTAATGTGGTGTGAGGACCACACTGTGAGGTAGACGTTTACTAATCCCGAAAAATTGTAATTTTTTTCATTGCGTGCACTAGTTAGTAATCGTCGGCTCACCGATCGCACGCGGCGCACTTGAAGCAGTCGACGTGAAAGACGTGGTGTGCGGCGCGCATCACTAGATCCGCCGTGCCAAGATGGCGCGCACACCGCGAACACTTGGCCGTGAATAACCTGGAAGATTACGGTAGGTTATCGATCGATTACGGAAGTATTTCTTTTCCCTTCGGGACCCTCCCTTGCTGTTTTGTCTTCTTGGCGCTGTGTCTTTGCTCACTCGGTCGCACTTCCGCTAGTCAACGGATGGTTGCGTCTTTTATGCTCCGGGTCCAGAGGTTGGGTAACCAGAGAGGCGTACCGACTTCCGGTGCCATGGTTCCCCCTCTGGTTCCACAGGTACCAGAGGAACCAGGATGCATGCCCTTTGATCTCCATTGCCCCCCTGACACACGCAATGTGTGTTTTGATACACGAGAGGCCGCTGCATGACAGGTGTTCAATGAATGAGAAGAGGGCAGCTAAGGAGGGCCGAGGAGCCACCCGGGACCGGAACCAGAGCCAGAACCGGGAATTAGAACCCCGCAAAGTTGGAAGGTGTTGGCAGAATCATGTATGTGTCTTCGTCAACTATTTGCACTGAGGGATCTCATTCACTCCTTCCAATGTCTTAGATCCCTTTCGATCTACTGTGTATACACTCAGCGTGCAAATACTGTAACTTTGCGCGAACCGTGCGCGGTTTTCACGCCGATCCGCGCGCGACAATTCCTCCATTCCCAGGTGTGATAATCGCCTTATCAGGTCATCACGCGCGTAATCGGACAAGGTTATCACTAGACTAATCGAGCGTGCGCCTGACCTAATTGATTACCGTACCCCTGGTATGTGTGGGAGGGGAGGGAAAACTCGATTCACGTATGTTTACACTGACTGACTAATATGGCGTTTTTGGAACAGTCCCATCCCCCGTACTATGCTACTGTGACTACCTCTGAACAAGCATGGTTCCAGGATGTCAAAAAAAAGTCGCCAGCGGGCGCGAGTCTCGGTGGCCGAAAGGTAAGAGGCGCTAATGTGCCTCTTTACCTCCTCGTCCTTCCGTTCCTCACCCCCTCTCTCTGAGTGGATCATCACAGTTGTTCTTTCTTGTGTCAACTACCCGCCAAACGACCACTCCTGAGTCGATTGGGGAAGGTCAGAGGACCGCTCGAGTGTGGATGAATGCGGAGAATGAGATGAGTTTCGCGCATTGCTCAAGAGGGACTGTATTCTGATCCGGACAATAATACAGGGTCTTCCTCGGCAAAATCCCCCGAAAGTACAGCAACAATCCACGAGGTTGAGGGGATTCTTTGGGTGAGATAGCACGTGAAATGGAGAGACGACTGAATGTGTGGAGTAATTCAATCGGCCTTCTCACCCTCGCACCGGAAGAAACAATGGGAAGCGGTAGGATGAAGGATCCACCTCGTGCTATAATATAGGCCGCCCTTTCTGATCGCGGGGCGGATCTCGCAAGTTGAAAAGTGAGTAAAACAGCGGAAACTTCCAACATCTGAACCTCTACAATTTGTGTGAAGACGTGACATGCGAAGGGGAATTTGTTTCATCGAAATAGTTGCCAAGGTACTAGACAAACGGTTGGTCCAAACTCGCAGGGGTGGCATAAAGTAGACGTAGAGATCAAAGATCATCTCACCTCTCATAGTCCTCTCGGCAGTAAGGCTGGCCGTTCCGCACAAAAGTCGTGCTCGACTCCGTCAGATACACATGGCATTGGGCACACTGCAACAACTCGATTACCGTAATCCTTATCAGTCGGGTGGGTCATCGACCTGACTCCTCCTGTTTTCCCCGCTCGCAACACCTATCCAGGGGCCACTTGATTAGCATTTGTGAGTGCTGCTGGGTGGGTTAGAGAGGGGCGAGAGAGCGGGCGAAAGGAGGAGAGTGCAGAGTTAGATTCTAGAATATTCAAGTACTCTGCCCGATTCACGCGATCACTTACCGTCCCTCTCTTCTCTATTCTTCATTATTTATTGCCAGATGGGACCAGGGAGGGTGTCAATTGGCTCCGGGCCCGGATCCCACTAGGTACCTATGGTCCCCAAGTTAGGGCGGTGGTAACAGTATCCCGTGCGATCACAATACACAGCGCGCGCGCACCTTTACCCAAACTGAGGAATCGTCGCGCGCTCTCCATTTCGCACGCTCTCTCACCTGTTAGAGACTGCGAGAGAGCAGGCGGATTGGAGAGAGTCCCCTCGTCTAACGTGTCAACAGAATAGAGATACAGGATACCCCCGATTCACGTAGCACTGTCCAAAAGAGACAGAGGAGGAAGGTCGATTTCCATTCTTTCATCGCTGTCTGACTCTCTCGATTTCGCCTGATCTCTCTCTTCGTCTAACTTCAGAGAGATTGGGAAAGGAAAGTTCGATTCTATGTTAGTTTGCCTCCGAATTCCTAGGTAAACTCGCGTATTTTATGCATGAAAAACCTTTTGTAGGCGTAAGCGCTTCGGCTAATCAAAAGATGACTAGTGGCTTGTTGGTGCGCAACACTTCCGGTTCAGTGGCTGTGACTACAAACTACCGTACCCCAATATTCCGTACGAGACCCCTACCGTACCTTCAAACACGACGCGTGGTACTGCATATCCGGGTGCACGTGGAATATGAACTGATCCGTGATGTCTGGAAAGTGTTCTTTGATCTCTGAAACTTGATCTTTGATCTCTCACCTCCTCCACAACTGGCGCAGTTGCTGGCGCCACCAGCCGTCGGGCGCTCTGCAAAGATCAAAGATCAGACACTCTCCTCGTTTTCCATGTTCTCTCGCCTCCAGAAAATGCGAGTCTCTAAACTGCGGTAAAAGCGAGCGGCAGGTGGTCTGGTGTGCTAAATTTCAGTGGAGATTTCGGCTGACCCCTCGGCCTAATAGGGACTGAAGCGAGGAGGGAAGGGAGTCGCGTCAAGCCTAATAAAGACTGATGTCTCCTGCCCCCGGGGCATCCCGAGTAATAGTCTGTCTCTCTTCACTCGATGCACTCTCTCGTCGGTCAGACAGCCGAGAGAGCGTGCCGAACGAGGAGAGTCGGGGCGACGGCGGGCGGAGGCGCGCCGTTCGCCGCGCCAGATGCCACGCCGAGTTACTCTGTTTTCTCATCTTTCCGGGCCGCCTCCGCCCGCCCTGCCTCTCCTCGTTTCGTATGCTCTCTCATCTGGCAGACAAGAGGAGAGATAAGGTGGATTGGAGAGAGCAAAGCGGTCGCAGACAACACAAAAGCGTCGAAATAAAGGGCCAACTACCGTGACTTCAGCCCCCCTCTGATTTCTCATGGGGCTAAGGACCCCGACTCAATTGGTACCTCGACCGAAGTTACGACTCCGAGTCCAAATAGTGGGTTCCCGCTGGATTTATGGACCCTGAGGAGAGGGTAGACTACGAAAAGAAGGCTAAAGGGTGAATTTCAGGCAAAAGTAGGAAAGTAAGCGAGAAAAACAAACAATAATAAAGCCGAAGAGGAGTTCGGGACGAAAAGCGAATTGATGCCCATCCCTGGCTCCATTTGAATGGGCACAGGCATGCATGAGCGCGTGTAATCATCGCCAGTATTAGCTCCACCTATCTCCCCTCTCCCTCCCTCCGCCCGTAGCCTGGTCTGACCCATGAAGCCCCCTCGCGTTACCCAATCCAGGCAACCCGATAGGCTGATAGGGGGGAGATTACAGGGGATCAGGAGGAGGGAAGGGAGTGATTTGGGTGGACATAATGGGGGTGAGGGCCTGAGGCCTGTGCGGAATTGAGTTGCTCAGATGAGTTTCAGCGATGCCCCAAAGTGATGCAGAAGTCTCCGAGCCAATAGCAGCGCCGATCGCTTTCTTCACTCAATTCTAAACTCCAGGCATTTTCTCCATCGTCATTAACGCGGCTTACGGGGATTACTGCCACCTTGAAGGAGAGATTAAATCTCTCGTCCGGTCAATTGATGGCTATCGGATAATTGTGCACGGGCGCTCAGCCGGAATAAGTGAGCGGTTATCAGCGAGGTGTCAGGACCGGGAAATCGCGAGTGGGGATCGGGGACCGGCAAATAGCCTGAGACATGAGGCACTACTAAGAGATGCGCAGTGTCAATCTGACAGAGTGCAGCGAGCTTCTGAATAAGGAGAATAGTGAAAATGAGGTGAATACGAGTATCAAGATACAATAGCATAGACCTCTCGTTTCCTCATGCTCCCTAGTCAGTTAGAGGAAAGGAATGATCAATAGAATAGAGTAGCATTCTCTCTCCTCGGAAGTCAAACATACTTGGGTGTGAATGAAAAGGAGAGGATCAAAGACATTGAGGGCGGACATTCGCGACAAATAATCGATTTAGGACGGGAGGAGGAGGTGAATCATGAGAGTGAGCTTTGTTCTGACTCCGCCCCACAAAGAACCACGACTACCAAGAAATACCAACAAGGGTGGATTTATACAAGAGCCTGGACAGAAAAACGATTGAACCTAATAGGAAAAATGGAGAAAAAGTCGAAAAAGAGAGGACATGAAGAAGAAAGATGGGCGGGAACCGTCACATCCCCTATCGTGAGGTGTGAAGACAGGGAGATGGGTCAGTGCTGGGGCCAGGGGGCACTTTCCGAGTCCACCGACACTTCCCGGCCAGGGGGCTGGTTCACGTGGGAGTTTTCCGCATCAGGTATGATTTTCGAAATTATTCTAGTCTAGAGCGATAGATCTAGGCTGTCATCTGACGCGATGAATGAGTCACAGTGCGCTGTTATGGCAGGGAGATCATCGAGAGCGACGATGACGCGAATAACAATCGAATGCCACGACATTATCATCGACTGGTCACGACAGGACTTGAAAATAGACTGCGAGCGCCGAGTAAGCAAGAAGGACGGCTTTTCTCGGTATTTCTCAGAAATGATAGCGCTTCCTTATGAGAAGTAGAGCTGGATTTGGAATGAATTCAAGCAAATTCTGGGATCAATAGAGGCTTGTCGACTGATTGGCAACAGAAAGAATAAGCTTGGGTACTTTGCAAGGGGATAAAGATGAACGGATTCTGGACTCACTGTCGTTAGCGGGCGAGGGCGGGGTGTTCACCAGCGTCGAGGCCAACTGGACGTCGTCCTTCCGCTCCTTCCAGAAGGCCGACGAAGATGACGAGGAGGATTCAGATTCCTCGCCCGAAGACGAGGACGGTCTGGAGGTCGACGACGATGGGGCGTAGAGGGGACGAGACGCCGACACCGCTGCCATCAGGCGACGTGATCTTTGATCTCTGATCGCAGTCGAAAAACTGAGAAGACGAAGGGGAGGAACAGAGCACTGACGACTTACTCCGTGGCTGTGTGGTGTGTGTAGAATAGAGGGAGGAGGAGGGAGGAGGGAGCCAAGGGGGCGGAGCCTGGCCTCCCCCTGCTCGGGCATACGGTAGGAGGGGAGATATGGGAGGAGGAGGGATGTGGGCCCGGCGAGGCAATGATTTTGTTTAGTAGTGGGGGAGACTGGAGGGGGACTTGGCTTCACTCGGAATCTATCGATTTTCGAGAATAGTTGGGGACACGAACGCATTCATTCTTCCACAATTGCTCGATTATTCACGCTTTTCCGCTCAATTTCACGTCGTTTTCGTCCTTCGCCCGGCTATCATCGATGACCTCGAGGGCTTCAGATGCCTGACGTCACCGTATCTTCGAGGTTCGATAGCTAGGTAGGTCACATTGTGCGAGAAAGGGGGAATTATGAGGGGTACGGTAGCTTCGAAAACCGGTCGCGCGCACCGTCGCATCCCGTTTGCTTCGCTAAACACACGCCGAATAACAGCGAGGGACTGACGGTTGGGAAGAGGGAAGTTGTATTGTTTTTCGCCTTTTTGTGGTTCGAAGTATCGACGGAGGTACGACCTTCTCACAGCGTGGGAGGAACTGTGGGAACGTCAGGAATCAATAACAATATTTTGTAGAATGACGCTGCTGCATTACAAATCAATAATATCCACCACTGAATAGAGAAATGAGATTCATGAAACACAAGTTTCCCTTTTCATCTGAGAATCAAGTCGATAAGCCGCTACAATTCGGCTTCGGTTTGCAATAACTTCCAGAAACGCGGAATCATGCATAAAATTTAGCCAAATCTCCAAATCTTACAATAAGTCGGATTCCTGATCTATAATACCCAACCAATCTACTTTGAGCGTGTAACTGAAGTAGGATCGGAGTCTCTCCATTCTTATCACTATCTCGCTCAGACAGAGCGAGAGACCATGGGAAAAGGAGAGACTGCGGGAGCGGTCTGAGACCCGATCTTGCTTCCATCCATGTCTTCTCATGTTTCATTTTGTCCTGTCCTCGACTCTCCTCGTTTGCCGTGCTCTCTCGCTTGCTCTGGCCTTCTTAGAGAGTGGGAAGAAAGAGAAACAACCTCTCTTCGCTTCACTAATGTGATGATTGACTTGGGGGCCAGTATGGGAGGAGAGAGAACTTCCAATCGGGGGAAAGGAGGACACGAATTCACTACTAAGACACACGCTTTGTCGGGGATATAGGCGTATTTCACTGCATTCTACCAGAAAAGAGAAGAGCAATTACATTATCGAACTGCACTCTTGGAGAGAACAATGGGGACCAGAACGCTGTGGTTTGAACAGTATGGAATGATGACATCATATCAAAAATAAGGAGGCCAGAAGCGTTTCCTTCTTCTTTCCGAAATCTCTCCCTTGTTACGGGACTCAATCGAGAAAGGCGAAGCAAAGCCGCGCGTGAGTCGGAAATTAATTAGTCTTAATAATTAGCCAAAATAGCGGCAATCGACTCGTCTCTCCATATGGTGCGCAGAAGCAGCTACGATTGGAGGGGAGAAAAGGAGAAAGGAAGCAAAGATCAAAGATCATGATTGTGGGTGCAGGGAGTGTACCTTGTGACTACAAATTCGATTGACGTGGTGGCTTCATTTTTCTGTCCTGCAAGAGAACGGAAAAGAAGGTTCCAAGGACTAGATTACGTCAGTTTCACTTCTATTTCAACGCACCGGCTACAGGAAAGGATTCAAATCTGCAAAATTATGACATAAAACGGGTAAAACTAATATTTCCGAGACGTAGCGACAGTTGAATAAAACTCACTGAGCGTTCAGGGCTCTTTGAACGCAAAACACGAAAATTAAGGTACAACAAAAATCAAGATAACCGCGTTATTAAAATGTACGTTCCATCGATTTTTTCACATTTCATTTTTACTTATTTATCAGTGGTTTTCTGTCTATTTATCAATGTAATTATGATTTCATTGTTTTTATCTGTTACCGTAACGAATTTAACGACAGTTTCTATGAAACAGCTTTTATCAGGCAACAATAGACAATCTGAATCAAAAGGTGAATAAGATCAATTGATGTCTTCTGAACTTGTGTCTTAGTATTCCAATTAGTTGTTGTCATAGATGTTGCATCATCATCGGAACTGTAACGAAGATCAATGATCATGGACAGAAGAAGAGGAATAGGATAGGCAAGGTAAGGCATCCTTCGAAAGGAAGACTGTGTTAGACCTTATGCGCGGAAGACTAAGAATTACACGATTTCTCACTGCGAAATCGTGTAATTTCCCCTCTCATTCTGCTATCTTTACTCAGTCAGGATTTGCCGTTGTCCCCAGAATTACACGATTTCTCACTGCGAAATCGTGTAATTTCCCCTCTCATTCTGCTCTCTTTACTCAGTCAGGATTGGCCGTTGTCCCCAGAATTACACGATTTCTCACTGCGAAATCGTGTAATTTCCCCTCTCATTCTGCTCTCTTTACTCAGTCAGGATTGGCCGTTGTCCTCAGAATTACACGAT